>OZ018331.1:125398452-125626404 GCA_963969495.1 Ceratothoa steindachneri
AACCATGGCTGCTCTTTTATAGATTTTAAATTTTAATCTTAGTAGTGAAGCGCAAGCTCTCCCTGGAGTGGCGAAGCCATTGCCTCGGTTCTCTCCATAAAAGAATAACGAAACTTGTGTCTTAATGTTAAAATATCAGTAATTGCTCTCAAGTTTAGGCCTTAGTTTTGCTCCTTGTACTCGTTCGATAAGTCTAAAATTTCGCCATCTGGTCGCAGGAGGTTGAGTTCATTCAGAGATATTTTTATTATTAACTTTTCTACAATTTAAACAAATTTCTCCCCTCTTCTTTCAATCTCTATCCATTGATATTTAATATCTTTATTTGTTGCCTAATTAACTTTTTAATTGTTAGTTATATTTTTGAGGAGGAAAAAAATTATATTTTTTTCTTTTATCCTATAAGATTTTGAATATTTTTCCTAAAATATTCATATTGATGCAGAGAGGGGAGGGGGAGGGGGCATCAACCTTGTGAATTAAACCTTTAAGCACCCCGGCAGGAAATATTTACATTTTATTAATGATCGATTTGGACAATAAAGCATATAAAGAAAACTCGAGATAAACTAACTTCTTCACTTCCAAAAGCTGATCCCAAAACCAAGGTTTTATTTATATGTTTTTAACTAAACATAATTTATGCATAGTTTCTTGGATCTAAATTCTTTGTAGGGGCCTTTTTACACAAGGGAAATTGTATGACTTTAGAAAAGCAGAGCAATAATACCCAAATTATAGTAGTTGCGAGATCGAATATTCTAGCTGTTAATATTTGAAAAGCTTTCTAACATTTTTCTAGCAAAGTAATCTACTCCCGCGTAATAATTGCTATAACAAACGTTTAGTAATTTTCTTTGAGGAGGCTTTGATTTAGTGTCCAAATGATTTGAGCTTACATAAATCTTCCTTCTTTTTTTTTTCTTTATCATAGTTTATATACTTTCTTACCATTTGCTACGTCATCCTTCTATTTCATAAATTAAAATATTATTTTTATGAGAAGTACCCCAAAAAAGAGTACATTTTTATCCTTCATCGGTACCTTTGATTCTATAAACAAAACATGATGTTTTATATCAAAATATTAAAAGATAGAGATTAACTATATACATTGCAAGTTTAGCTTGCAAATAAACTAGTGGTAACCGCATTCAGTAAACAGTTGCGTAATTAATTCTATCGTATTTAATTGCTTGCTTGAGTGGTATCAATGAAGAAACTAACGTTTTAGAAAACTACGTAGTTTTCTTTTTACTAAACTTTTTTCTCGTGAGTTAAATGATGGATATTTGAATAATTAATTGGCTGAAAACAAAGTCTGATTTTGTTTTCGGAATTTTGGTATGAGTTATAATATAAATCTGGATAAAGAAGGAGAGAGAAACCCAAAGGATAATGACTATCTATTTCAAAAATATTAAATAAAAAATAAATTAGCAAGACTATCAAGTAATATATATTCCTGATCAATTAAATAAATTATAAAAGAATCAGGCCATGTTAAAGAATAAAAGAGAAACCACGGTCGAAGAGGTAGGACTAGAAAGAAATTAGCTGTTTTGTTATATAAATATTTTCTTTTAGACAATCCGGGTAAAAAGGTTGGTTTCTGAGTCTATCGAACAACCAAACAACCAGATGACCCAACATCGGCCAAAGGCTGTGAATGACTTAAAATCAACGCTAAACTATTAGGTAAAATGAGATAGGGTGATAACTAATATGGTAAAATTAGAAACTCTACCTTAGTTTGATTTTTCGTTGACCGAAGAACTTTCAAAGAACTACTTCAGTCTCTTTAGATAGAGCTGGCTTGGTAACACTACGGAGGGAATAGTGAATTGCACCAGCGGTGAAGCCTCTTTTATACCCGAGATCGACCGAGCAGAAAATCTTAATAGACTTAGAGGCATTGGACGAAGACGCAGAAAAATACATTTATCATTTTCTTCTTTATTTCGTCTTGATATTGGATTGGATTTTCCTGTGTACATTTTAAAAATAATAATTATAATGATACTATGAATGGTTATAAAATTAATAATGATATTAATATTAAAATAATAATAATAATGTTCATAATATTAATAGACGTCACGCAGGGCTTAATGAGAAGGGGTTAAAATTTCTGGGCGGGTCCTGAGTTTGGTACCTAAGGGGTAGGTACGAATACAGAAATTGGATTTCTCCGTTAGGCCACGAAGGATGCTCTGCTTGCTAGTTGGTGGCAAAACACAACGCTACCGCTCTTTATTGCCCTTCCCCCCTTCCAACGAATATCGGCCCATAGGACTTCGGGCTTGCTAGCATTGGTAATTCTGATCTTTATGCCGGTTTACGAATCGCTTCCACGATATAAAAGGGACGGGTAGCGTATTTAACTAAAATAATATATATATACATATATATATATATATATATATATATATATATATATATATATATAGAGAGAGAGAGAGAGAGAGAGAGAGAGGGGGGGGTGTCCCAAAATCTGGCCTTATAAGAAATATACAGTAAATTATAATTATATCTTATAATTTTGCAGATCTTTGATTTTAGATATTAGCTTATACATTTTAAATTTTATATTTAAAATTAATTTATTATATATTTTTCAGATCGTTGCATTAGTGTCGTTAAGCTAACCAAAGCGGAAAAAATAAAGCTGGTTCTTTTATACACAAAGGATGGTGCCACTTCACGTTCGGTTGCAGATACTTTTAATACCAAGTCCCCCGAAAAGTTTCCAATCAACAACAAAACTGTCACTGAGATGTTCATCCGTTTCAAGGAAACGGGAAGCGTCTGTGATCAACCACGAAATAGTCGAAAAAGAACTTCTACTGATCCCAGAACATCTGCACTGGTAAGAGATTGTGTGGAACAAAACGGCCGTAAGTTAATACGAAAATTATCACACGAAACAGGTGTATCTAAGAGTTCTGTTCAGCGCATTTTAGCCACCAATCATTTCCACCCATATAAAGTCCAGTTAGTACATGGTGATGATTGAGATCGTCGTATGGAATATTGTGAATGGTTTATGCAGCAAAGGCAGCTGGAAAAAAGTATCATGTTTAGTAATGAAGCAATTTTCTACCTAAGCGGTGATGTCAATAGACATAATGCACGATATTGGGCTACTGATAATCCTCATTGGGTAGAGGAAGGACACACGCAATTCATTCCAAGAGTTATGGTACTCGTATGGGAAGCCATGTTTGGTGATACGTTATTGGTCCATATTTTTTTCTCTATAATGTGACTGCTGAGTCATATCTGCATATGTTAGCAAACTTTCTTATACCTAAATTATATGACATATCCTTATACGATCGAAAAATTATGTGGTTTCAGTAGGATGAGGCTCCGCTACATTTTGCAAAGATTGTGCACGAATTTCTACAAGAAACACTCGGACCAATTCAATGGCCACTCGGATCTCCAGATATGGCATCTTTAGATTACTTTCTATGGGACTAACTTAAATCATTTGCTTATAATAACCTACCAGAACAATAGTAGAACTAAAGACAAGCATATTCAGAGAATTTGAAGCCATAAAATTGCTAAGTAATGTTCAAAGGTCTTGCGTGGAGCGCGTTAGGAAATATAAAGAAGTAAAGGGATGTCATTTTGAACATGTAATGTAATTGGCAATGATAATTAATAAATAAAAAAGTGCCTGTTAGTTTCTTTAATACATTTTCTATGGGGCCAGACTTTTGGGAACCCTATATAAATATATATATATATATATATATATATATAAATGAAAAAAAGACGCATCCCTTCTTTGAGCGACCTAAAGCTATCGGCTTGTGGGGTTGGCGCGCAAACCAGCACGCATCCACCCCCAAGCTTAAAGCTTGATAACGGAATGTGTGATGAGAAGTGATACACAGAAACAAGAGAGAAGAGATTCTACAGGAGGTGACCCTGAGAAATAATGATAATAATGTAAGTAATAATAATAATAACTAAGAGATTATCAGATAGGCATGAAATAAGAGTTTAGAGATTCACACAAATGTCCATTATCTTCTAAAGATAAAAGTGTAGTACCTGATGCAGACATTCCATTTTCCCAACTCCCTTCTTGCTGACCCAGCCTTCTTGCTTCAGTTAACTCCTATGGCAACAACAAGCAATCTTTCTTCTTAAGTATCAAAATTCTTTAATAGCGCCGATTAATTTCCTATGGTTTTACTGGGTTTTTGAAAAGACAAATTCTTAGGTAAACTCTGTCTGGCACCACCTCTAATCACTTTGAATTATATACTATTGGTTAATACTAAGGTAGGAGTATCATCTATCTTCAAAATGTATCTACATTCGCTCATTTGTAAGAAATTTCCCCCCATTTAACCTTATGATAAAGTTAACTGGATAGTTATTGTAAAAACCACCCCACTGTGTTCAATGCTCTATATAACCATTGGATTAATATTAAAAAATCTAAAAATTTAGTAACTAAGTTAAATAGAACTGGACAATTATTATAAAACCCCTCCTACTATGTTTAATATTTTGTGTGACCACAGACCTAAATCCACCACCTTGAAGTTGTCTCATTACGTCCTTCTGTCACGTGTAATTCGACAAAAGCGATTCATATCTACAAGCGACTGGTAGTCTCCCCCCTCCCTACCGAGCATCTTGCCTTTTCCATTCGTAACAGACGATGTTGAGCGCATCGTAGCTTCTCTAGTTATAACAGACGATGTTACAAGCCGTAAACTGGCGTAATCTTTCTCATCAGTCGTATCAGACGACGTTGCGAGCATCGTAGCTTCTCTAGTTATAACAGACGACGTTACAGGCCGTAAACTGGCGTGACCTACTATCTCCTTATTGCGGCCGCATATATACCCCTTGAATGCGCGCTGAAATGTCTTGGCGCTGAAACAGTGGCGCTGAAACGTCCCAACTATGCAAAACGATACCTAATACATAGAAAACAAACTTTGCAATTTCACCTTGAACAACTGCCCTTCACTAAACAAATCATTACACTACATTAAAAATACTATCACACACACAAACAGTAAATTCATCCCCCACGACCACATAAAAATATACAACGCCAATTTCACAAAGGATATAATAGCAAACTGCATAAAACAGCGAAACATTCTCAAACAAAACATGGCCCCCCTCATTAAGAACAACACATTCAATTACGAAACACCCACATTACCAACCTAATCACTAAACAGCAAAAAATAAAAAACTGTAACAACTACATCCACCCAATAGACCACAAAGGAAACAACTCAACTTTGGAGAACCTTAAAAAAATCCACACCGCATACCACCCCACCTCCCGCCACGTCCAAAGTTACTAGAAACAACCAAATTGCGACACATAGACAACACTTTAACATTCTCATGGAACACTACTCTAACATTAGCTTACGATAAACGTACATACAAAACAGACAAGTCCACAAAAAACAAGAGCACACACACACCCAAAGATCAACTAACCCCGTTTTACCATAAAAAAACATCCAAAAACCATCAACTCGCTCATAAACTCTAAAACTACTGGTCCAGACAACATATCTAACATCTATCTCAAGCATCTAGGCAACATAGCAATCTCAGCCACCACAGATATTTTTAACCACTCCTGGCTCACATACACAATCCTCTTAATCTGGAAACTAGCCCACATCATACCAAACTCAAACCAGACAATCTCTCAATCCAACTCAACTATTACCGTTCAATCTCACATCTGTACAAACTATCAAAAAACTAATACACCAAAGAATCAACCCAAATATACCTCTGTCTTAGACACAGTACGGTTTCAGGAAAGAAGAATCAACCATGACCATTCTTAACAATTGAACACAACACATAATTAACGAATTCAACCAGCGCTTACACCCTCATGAACAATCCTTGCTTCGATGACATAAACAAACCCTTCGACACAGTACCAAAACACATCCTACCACATAAAATCCTGAAAACCACTCTCCCGAACAAAAAGAAAAAGTGGGTAATTATCCACTTTTTGTTGTTGGGTGGGGGGTTGGCCATTCTCTCCCCCTACTATTCGAACTATTCACACATGACATTCCGCAACCATTAACTCAACAAACCGCTCACCTCCCTCCAACCACTATCTGACAGCAAAGCCTCCACCACCCAGATCCAAGGAAAAAACCCCAGAACACTACTTCCAGCACCTCAACAATAACCTTCTTCCCCCACTACCAAACTCGAACTTAATCAAACACATTCACACTACCTTTGCCCAAAGACACTTGAACACACTACCACCAAACAACGCCTCTAAATGAGCACCCCCTCCCCCCCTTAATAAACCAATCAGATAAATCAATGCACAGAACACAGAGTAATCCTCTCGCAACTCGGGTAAGGCCACTGCACTATACTCCAACAATACCAAGAATAAACCTTGCTCTGGATACTATCATGCACCAGAAGAAACCAAAGGCAACACAACGCCGCACACCTACTAATACACTGCCCAAAATTCACACAAACACGCAGTACACGCAATATCTCCTCTCTTAGGGACCTATGAACCACCTAGGAAGCGTCAAGTATATATATATATATATATATATATATATATATATATATATATATATGGAGAGACTGCTTTCCCCAATAGCGAGTAAATTAATGTACAATGAAACCACTTTTTTTAGCACAAAGTTTATTGAACTGGAACTAGTTTCGGTATGAAACTTTCCATACCATCATCAGCCGTTAACTGAGAGAAATTGACAAAGAAAACAGAAATACTAAAATATACAGAAACCGGCAACTGACATTAATCAGGAGTCGTTAGTTTTAGGTGATTAACAATATTATTTTAAAGTGAGGTTAGATACATAGCAGTTACATTTGTGTTGACCTTCTGACACATTAAAGTTTTAGATTTTTTTTATTAATATAGATTCGATAAATTTTCTTTTATTAAAATCGTTACATTGGTAAATTATTTGGGCACTAGAGAAATCAATTATGTGTTTGGTTGGTGTTTTTCACATAAGTGAAAATACTAGAAGCATCGCTTGCTCTACGAATATCCCTCTTATATTCATAAATATGTTTATTTAATGACCTCCCGGTCTCTCCCACATAGAAAGAGGTGTAATTTGGAGTTATACATGGGATCAGGTAAATGCCTGTATCTATACTTAGGCGATTCAGGTTTAGTGGACCGAAATGGTTTTTGATTAGTTGAGGGATATTTGAAGGTAGTTAAGTTGGGAGATACTACGGGGTTTAATCCTTTGAGCAAGGGGAAATATGGAAGAGCTAAGCAATTCTTTTTACATATAGGATTTTCCTTTTGAGAACGGTATAATATTGCCCTAGCTTTAATGTGTCAGAAGGTCAACACAAATATAGCCGCTATGTATCTGACCTCATGTATCTGCGAAGGAGCCTGTGGAGGGAGTCCTGGGGATTTGGGAGAAGGCAGGCCTCCCTGCCTCCACACTGTGTTACAGCAAGGCAAAGCTTCTCAAGTTAGTGGAGGCCTACGAGGGTTTTCAAAGGCACAAGAACAGAGCTTCGGAAACGGCAAGGATGAATGAGGAAATCTTTCAAGGGGACCTTGATGACTTATTCGATGTGGTGGACAGAGATGCTCTTGATAAGACCACAAACGAGGAGGACAGGGCCTTCCTCATCAGCCAAAGAGAGGATCGATCGACTTCCTCCATGACCAGACTGGACACTGTGGCAGCGAGGATCTAAGAGAAAAAGCGGAAGCGAGAAGAAACGGAGGTCAAACGGAAACAGGCTGCGGAGATGGAGAAAAAGACAGCCTTAAATGTTGTACCCTCAAGCCAGGTGGCCTCATCGCCTTTGTCCTCTCACGTGGAAACGGATGGAAAAGATGCCGAGTTCAAGTGCCTAAGTCCTCCTAAGAGAAGAGCTGGAAAAAATTCTGCCATGATCCTGTCAAAGGAAGTGACCACCAAACTGGACTGCCTTAAGGTCTCAGATCTGGTTGCGATGGCAGTGGTAGGAGCTGTAGCCAAGGCAACCGGTCAGAACATAGCCAACATCAAGCTCTCTACGAGCTCCATCCACCAACATAGGAGAAAGAACCGAAAGAAGGTGGCCACTGCAGAGAAGATCGAACTCACAGGGAGATGCCTTGTGCTACTTCACTGGGATGCCAAGCAGTTGCATGACATCACTGGGGGGCGTGAACGCGTTGAGAGCCTCGCCATTCACGTTACAGGTAGACGACAAGGAGTACCTCTTAGAAGTAGCCAAGATCCACCAAGGCACTGGGCATCACATGGCGGAAGCTGTCCTCAAGGCGGTCTCCGACACTGGACTGGACGCGTGTATTTAAGGAATAGTGTTTGAACACGAGTCCCAATGAAGGAACCTGCATCAAGATTCAGGAGGGTCTGGAAATAAATCTCCGCTAGTTTGCGTGCAGGCACCACATCCTGGAAGTGATCCTTGAGGACGTTTTCAAACACTGTTATGGACCATCTGGCGGGCCTAATGTCCCTCTCTTCGTCCGGTTCTGGGACCAGTCGGACTTTCTCGACCAGAAATCTTGGATGTCCTCCATGGATGAAAAATGCCTTCTTTCTCTCCTGACAGGCGAGCTGTATGATGCAAGTGAGACAGCTTTGAGCGAGCTCAAGACTGTCATCGAACAAGAAAGTCATCCAAGAGACGACTACAAAGAGCTCTTGGATATCTCCTACATCTTCCTGGGAGGCGATATTGAGACGAATTTCAGGATAACGGCACCAGGAGTGTTTCATCAAGCGAAATGGATGTTGTAGGGAATCTACGCTCTCAAGACTTTCCTCTACAGGTCTCAGTTTTGGCTGACCTTTCACAAACTTCGAGCCATGGAACAGGTGTCCCTCTTCGTCGCCTTCCTTTACGCTATTCCGTGGAACGAGGTCATGGTTCCTTCCCATTCTCCCTACAATGATCTCCTTTTCCTGAGGGAACTTTGTAAAGGAATCCCCAGTAAGCGCGTTGGTGAACTAGACCTAAAGACATTCAAGTGCCATCTCTGGTACGTGCCAGAAGACTTGGTATCCCTCTCTCTCTCTTCGACGAAACGGTTACAAAGGAAGAGAAGTCCTCCATGGTCCAGAACATGAAGAGAGAAGGGAAGAGACTGAAACGTCTGGACGGAAAGGCTTTCAATCCCAGCAAGCCTATTTCATTCTTCTTCAGTTCCCTATCGAGACAGGCGCTGGATCTTCTGCTCCCGAGATAATGAGAGGAACTGGCCACACTCTTGAAAAAGAGCCCCATCCTGTCTTCTGCAAGATGAAGAGGGCGATTGAGCAGGTGAAGGTGGTCAACGACATTGCCGAACGGGGAGTGGCCCTGACGAGCACCTTCAACGCGGCCACCCCCCCGAGGAGAAGCTCTGAAGCAGTTCCTTCTGAAGGTGGTGGCCAAAGACAGGAAGGACAGGAGTGCTGCACGATCTCCAAAGCAGCTCTACCGAAACCCGAGCGATCGGACTCCGAATAAAGCAAGGAAGTCCTTTCGGAACTATTTTTTTTGTCTTGTTTCAGTCCTCAGTGATGTCATTCTATTTTTACTTTTCTGCGTGCGAAAGGAAATATATTAGAACTACTTTTTTCATATTTGCTAACTTTTTGTTTCCTTTTTTGTTTGTTTTTGAAAAAAATGTTGCATTGTGGGGGACCCCTAAGCAATGATTACAATAAAATTTGGCACGAATTTTTTACTTTTCAGTGGAACAAAAACATGTTACATGTTGCCCAAAAGTGTTTGCAACATGCGACATTTCGAACAGGTATAATATATATATATATATATATATATATATATATATATATATATATATATATATATACGAGATGCGGTCAATAGGTTTTGCGAATCGGTAGGGCAAAATAGAAGAAGGAGGATGGCTGTTTGTGGGGGTGTTAGGATAGAGTTATGACAAGTCAGGACCTGTAGCCGCACGCTCCTGCCTCGTCTATTTAAGAAGCAGTAGCTGATCGCAGATAGCCAGTCACAAATTCTTCAACAATAGAGAAGGTTAAGCACCGCGCAGTGATAAAATATTTGATCAAGGAAGGCAAGAATGCAAAAGAGATCCATAAACGCATGGTTGCAGTTTACACCGACACTGCCTCTTCCTATGCAACCATTGCTCGCTGGAATAGGGAGTTCTGCCATGGTCATGAGTCCCTTAAAGATGACCCCAGTCCAGGACGCCCGTCAGACGTGACCAACGAGGAAAATGTGGCCCGTGTGGAGAGGAGGATCTTCGAAAATCGACGGGTGAAGGTCGAAGGAATCGAGCCAGAACTTGGAATATCACATGGAAGTGTAATCAACATTATCCAAGACAATTTGGCCATCACTGGAAATCTCACGCCCCATGATCGACTTCAACGTTGTCAAAGTTTGGAGGAGCTGCTGCTACTTTACAACCAAGACCCAGCGGGATTCGAGTCATGCATGATGAAACGTGGGTCCAGCACTGGGATCCCGAGACGAAGCTCGAAAACATAGCCTGGGAGCACAGGGGCTCTCCGATCCCCATCAAGTTCCGGACCCAACCCTCAGCCGGGAAGATCATGGCCACCATCTTGTGGGATTCTGAGGGAGTGTCGATAGTGGACTGTGCGTTTCGTGGAAGGACCATCACAGGCCAATATTACGCCGAGGAACTGGCTTGGTTGAAGAAGTGCATCCGTCAAAAGTGGCGAGGCAAGTTGACACGTGGTGTCCTTCTCCTCCACGACAATGCCCCTGTCCACAAGTCCAGAGTTGCACAAGCTGCCCTGCGCGAGTGCGGATTCGAGTAACTCCAGTCCATATCTGGCCCCTAGCGACTATCTTTTATTCCCCCAGCTCAAGGCTGCACTGCGTGGACGCCGGTTTGGGGACGATGAAGATGTCCAGCTCGCCGTCCAGATGTGGATTGAACAGCAGTCGGGGAGATTTCTGGTTGTCGGGAATTCGAAGCCTCAGGGACAAGTTGCGCAAGTGCATTGAAGTCGAGGGTAGTTATATTGAAAAATAATGAAACACTTTTCCTCATATCTCGTTTCCTTATATCCTAATTGCAAAACTTATTGACTGCTCTTCGTATATATATATATATATATATATATATATATATATATATATATATATATATATATATATATATATATATATATATATATATATATATATATATATATATATATATATATATATATATATATATATATATATATATATATATATATATATATATATATATATATATATATATATATATATATATATATATATATCTGATGAGCGTGAGAGAATAATAAAATAAATCTTCCGCGTAGCCATGTGGTCTAAAGGCCGGGTTAATTGAGATTAAAGCGGTTGCTCGCTGCCTCAATGTGCACGGTTCGAATCCCACCCTTGCTCAGATTTTTTCGAAGTAAGAAATATAAATATAAAAATTATTCCGTTTTCTCTTTCCTGCGGTGAAGTTGGATAAATATATATATATATATATATATATATATATATATATATATATATATATATATATATATATATATATATATATATATATATATATATATATATATATATATATATTTTTGTGTAGTTGCTGATTTCAAGAAATCAAGCTGCCATTTCGTGAAACGTACAGTCATTTACCGATAACTTGAATTGAGTAATTTTGTTGCCGAGTTCTTGATCGGGTAATATATTTCGACCTGGAATCTGTTGCCCTGGGACCTATGGCCGTCATTTTATATTCATTGACTACCAGGTGTTGAGTCCAAATGGAAAAGTGCGTTACAAAAAGACGAATTTGTTAAGTGCCGAATTTTATTACTTGTTTATCACTTGTACGATCTCAAGTTTTTAATCGAATGTAAGCGACTCTATAAGTTAGAATGTCGGTCAGTAGCTCGATCGGTCGGATGGTAACCGTTTTACTTTCCAATGAGTTGTTTGGCAATAACATCGTAACTATTCGACCGATTCTAATGAAATTTGAAACCCTTATCTTGTTTAACATTCTCTTTCGAATGATATAATTAACAAGGTCCTCCAAAAGTTAGGCCTTGAATTATTGAAAGTTTTGAAGGTCATAAGGTCATATGGTCATAAGGTCATAAGTCAGAATAATTGAGAGCACGCGACCTGGGTCTGTTGAGCTTATTCATATGTTCATTGATCTTCCTGGAGCATTTATTCCTTTTTTAGTTTGTTATATTATAAACGTTCCTTTATTTTGGACGCCTCATTTTATTTTATTTTTATTTTTCGGTCTTTTGATATCTTCCTTTACTTTACTGTAGTCATTTGTTTAATTTAATGTAGTTGTTAAAGTTTAACAGAAAATAGTTCCAGTTAAGCTATGTATCCATTTATGCTGGCGCAATTCTAATTTTTTTTTTTCATTTTTTAAGCTTATAAATGTTTTATTTTTCTATCGCATTAAATTCTCTTTCTTACCTAAACTTACGTGTGTAAGCTAAAACAAATGTGAAATGCACATTTGAGCAAAAACTTCTTTTTTTTAATGTATTTTACATTTTAGCCTTTTGCCTATAATAAATTTATAAATAATTGTGAAGCTACACTAAATCTGATAAAAGTGCATTTCACATTTTTCTTAGCATACGGCCGTTAGTATCACATTTGCCAATATCTGTGCCTAATAAACCGATAACTAATAATATCCTTGTTACGAAATTGCCATTATCTGTGCCCAATAAAACCGATAACTAATAATATCCTTGCTAAGATATTGCCATTATATGTGCCCAATAAAACCGATAACGATAATATCCTTGCTAAGATATTGCCATTATCTGTGCCCAATAAAACCGATAACTGATAATATCCTTGCTAAGATATTGCCATTATATGTGCCCAATAAAACCGATAACGATAATATCCTTGCTAAGATATTGCCATTATATGTGCCCAATAAAACCGATAACGATAATATCCTTGCTAAGATATTGCCATTATATGTGCCCAATAAAACCGATAACGATAATATCCTTGCTAAGATATTGCCATTATATGTGCCCAATAAAACCGATAACGATAATATCCTTGCTAAGATATTGCCAACGATTTTACCTTTTCCTTCTTTCTTTGCTTCTCGCATTGGCTATCATCCTATACGAATAAGACCAGAAACAATGAAAGAAATATAATACATAAGAATACAAACGCGAGGGACGGATATAATAAAAAGAATAAGAATTCCGACGTGGATTTAGGAAGACCACAATACCATAAGAAATATAAAAAAATGGATAAAATAAATCCAAAATTAGACACATTCATATGTAAAGAGAGTCGGAAGATGACCCTTTAGAAGGTAGCAGGATGAAATTCCCTCAACGGCAGAAGCAGGGATTAGAGGAAGCTTGTCAAGGGCGGTGGGGTTGTTCAGCACTAGCAAGAACCGGATTCACGATGGTTATGATGATGTGGTGGTGCTGATGACTTCATTTGTTAGTCGCGTGCACGTGAGTCTATATGTTGCTATTTTGGTTCGTAGGTCGGTCAGTCGATTGTAACCATTTTACTTTTCAATGAGGTTTTTGGTAATAGCATCGTAACTATTCGGCCGATTTTAACGATGTCTGAAACCCTTATGTTGTTTTACATTCTCTTTTGCTTAATGTAATTACCAACGTTCTTCCAAGGTTAGTGCGGGAAGTATTTGTCAATAACATCGTTACTATTCCTCCGATTTTAACGAAATTTGAAACCCTTATGTTGTTTTATATTCTCTTTCAAGTGATATAATTGCCAAGGTCATCCCAAGGTTAGTGTGGGAATTATTGAAATTTTTGAAGGTCGTAAGGTCATAAGATCATAAGTCACAATAATTGAAAGCACCTGACTTAGATATGTTGGCTTTGTTCAAGAGAGGTCCAATTTTAACCTTAAATTGAATAGGATTGTGACCAACCGCAAACATTTTCCTCCCTAAATCATAGGGGTTTAAAAAATAGCTTCCTATCTTAATTAAAAAAAATATATTAATAGCATATTTAAGTTACTATTTTTATACTAACGATAAATTCATAAGGATAAACAAGTTGCCTTCAACGTGGGCTCGATCGATGTCGTTGCAAATTCAAAATCTATGAGGTAATGCACGGCATGGAACGAACCACGGTCCTTACCTTACAAAAGCATTGGTCAAACCAAGCTTGTTAAGTTACAAGGGCATCGTAAAATCTAGACTCGTAAGGGGGGTAAGGATATGGACAACTGCAGGCTCGTGTTGTAACAAGAACTTGGGATAATCCAGATCTCGTCAGGTGCTTTAAGGGGTAAAAGCAAGTTGCGTCAGGTGCTGACGGACATAAGTCAAACCAGGCTGGTAAGGTGATCATGAGCATGGCACAAACCACTCTGGGAGGTGACAACAGCATGGCAAATACAGCTGTTTTGACACATATTCTTGATCACCAGATGAACCTGGTTTGTCTCCTGCCTTGACAATTTACGAAGTCCTGGTTTTCTCATGCCCTTGGCCCTATGACGAGCTTGTTTTTTCCTATGACCCCATGACCTTTGCTCTATGACTATTTTTGTTTTTTGCCATGTCCTTAGCTCCCTGACTAGTATGGTTTTTCCATCCCCTTGACCCCCATGCCTTTGACCCTCTTACGAGCCTGTACTTTACCTTGCTCTTTATACCCAACGAGCCTACTTTGCCCAATGCCCTTGTAAGCTAAAGAACCTCGTTTGCTCCATGCCTTGGATCACTCGATAGATATTCAATTTACAGCGACATCGATTAGGCCCACAATGATGGCAACCACTAATCTATTTTACCCTTATGCATCTATCGTTTGTCTAAATATACATAATTTATCAATATTTTTTTATTTGCCTTCTTTCATTCACATATACAGTTACTTTATAGACAACCTGTAATTTAATAACCTTTAGTTTACATCTTAAGACGATTTAAGAAATAAGATTTAATAGTATATTACACAAATGCCTTTTATAATAAATAATACATGAAAAACTGTAAAAATAAGAATTTAAAGATAAGATTTTACATTAGTATTTAATGGATAAATGTAAGAGAAATGAAATGGTTGAAACAAGGTGATAATATCTAGCTCTTAATTAAACCAAACCCTATAAGAGTGAATTATTTACTGCCCACTTGTAAGTATTACGAGAACCTAGAACGAAAATGGTCAAACTAACTTAAAGCCTATGCTGCTAAATAAACCGACCAGGAACCCATATAAACAAGTCTCTCAATCTATTCATCACTACCCTATCATTAAAAAAGTGTTGGGCACTTCTGTACCTTGAAACGATGGCATCAAACATTACACTAAACAGTACTACAAGTGTTACGATCTTTATTTTCCTTTGACATATGAATAGTTGAAATTCCCATATTACCCTTTCATATAAACTGCGGAAAAAGAATCCTTTCAAGTCTACCTTCTTTACCTTCGTTGAATATGCATTTGAGACACCTTTGAATTTCTTCGACCTTTACCGTAAGGTTTCTCAAACATTTAATCCAATAGAAGACTAATGTCGAAGGAGAATTCCAGCAAATATCGGTAATGTCATTACAACAAAGAAACGATGGCAAGATGAAGTTTCTCCGAAGCTCATTTGGTCAAGTGATCGTCGGAGGGTTTCTAGGCAGAAATTTGGGCTTTAAATGAAGGCTTTTGTTTAGATTATTGGAGTTATTAGGTTAGGCTCTAGCTAGATTTAGACCATGGCTACTAGATCAATTTTTTGTATAACTATATGAGGTTTTTTTAGCTGGATTTTAAACCTCTAAGAGAGACCTTTGTGAGAAGATTTTTAGCCTTAAAGTAGAGACTTTGTCCAGAATTTTGAGTCATCTCAGAGATAATATCATGTACTCCAGTGCTTTTCGAATTTTAAGACTTGTCACAACACTAACAACATTTTGCATACTACTTCTCAGTCCCATACCTTAATGCAGCAGCTGGTTTACATCCGCGTAGCCAATCATAATGACATAATAATCCACTTCATAATCACCTTTCTCAAATTATCTGTAGGTATATTGCCATTGACCTTGCTTTATAAAGAGATATGTACACTTTCTCTCTCTTCCTATACGTTTCCCTCAAAGAGCTTAGTTGTTGAATATGATCTTGCTAAATAATCTAATTTATACAAGTTGACTATATCTTCATTTAATAATTAGCTATCGAATTATCTCTTAATTAGAAAAAGTAGAAGCAAAATATATTTTGAAAATGTTCATTTATGACTTTGCAGTTCTTTATCTGGTTTTCTTCTCCTAAAATCGTGGTTCTCAAACTGGGGGTAATTATCCCCGTGATGGTAATGAAGCCGTTTCCCGGGGGTACTTTCTAAAAATAATAGTTATTTTGAGTACACTTCTCTATATTGATAAATAATAATATTACGGAATGCATCATGTTGTACGAGGCATCTAGGACTTGAGAAGTTTCCCCATGTGATGGAAGCAGGGCTGGTCACCGGACTATGACTGCATCATGCTTTGTCAACTCATCCAGATAAGTGGAAGGACGCGCGTTGTCTAATACAGAGCACCCGCTGGCTTGGAAAGGACACAGACAGGGAGAATCGAGGCCTCGGAGACGATTGTCGAAAATTGCTGCTGTTTAAAGGGAAAAGCTACCACCACAGAGACATTGTATGAATATAACTGCATAATAGGATCGCCCCACGACATTATCCAAGTGATTGGGGCCTTAAATATAAAGTGAAGTTCTATAGTGCAGAAAGTTCTATATGTATGGTGTGCCTCTATGAGTTGACAGGAGCAGGACATCACCCTGAGGTAAGTCAGGGCCTGTCTCTTTCTCTCTCTCTCTCTCTCTCTCTCTCTCTCTCTCTCCCTTCCAACACGTGACTCACAATTGCAAGGAAACTCTTAAAATACTCGCACAGCCCACCCTTGTTAGGAGATTGGGCTACTACACAGTCCAATTTAATTCACCATTGTATTCACTTCGCATTCTGTACGTCGTATGTACATACAAAGCACATAACATTGGTTAACTAAAAATGAAGGTCAAGTGCATAATTTTTCAGGTATAACGAGATGAGTTCATGGTGTCAACCAGTAAGAAACGCTCCTACAATAAAGTCTTTTTCCACCGGTGGTTTACCACAATATGTGATAAATCGGTTGAGAAACTATAGTATTTTATATGATTGAAGGGTTTGACCCTATAAAGTATGAAATTAACTAAGCTAAAGTACTATTTCGAGCGATGTCATGCTGAATTAATTAAAAGAGACAAAAAACTATTTTGGAAGAAAAGAGCGTAGCATAAATTCAAGGTAAATTGATTTAGGTGGTCAATATGCACGGCAAAATAAATCTGCTCCTTGAGCTTCATTTGCAATTTCTCTGCACATTGCCAGGAATAAAAAAGCCCACACTAATAAGGACCTCTCAAACTATGCTTGATTGAAACAACAAGGCTTGTGAAGGAAGAAGAACAAGCAAACACGATGAAGCAGATTTCGCTTGCAAATGACACAGCGAAATGATGCATCGTCGAGATGAGTAGCGATATTCTTGAGCATGTAACAAAGGAACTTAAGAGCGGCCCTTCCTTTTCTATTCAACTCAAAGAACCTACTCATTTGTGTTCAAGTTCACAACTGCTGCTATATGCGCAACATATAAAAGAGCATTCAGTTTAAAAGGAATGGTTGTTCACGGAATGTCTTGCTACAACCACACAGGCCATTACACCTGACATCAACAAAATGCAATTTCAACTGAGTTACATTAAACGCCATTCAACCTGGCATCAACTAAACACCATTTCACATGAAATCAACCAAACGCCATTCCACCTGAAATCAACCAAAAGGCAGTGCATCTGAAATCAACCAAACACCATTCGCACTGACATCAACTAAACGTCATTTGACCTGACATCAAACAAGGACCCTTCCACCTGAAAGAAACCAAAGGCCATTCCACCTGACAATACCTAAACGAAATTTAACCTGGAATCAACTAAACTCAATTCCACCTGACATTAACTAAACGCCATTCCACCTGACACCAACTAAACGTCATTCCACCTGAAATCAACAGAACGTCATTCCACCTGACATCAAATAAACGCCATTCGACCTAAAATCAAAGAAACGCCATTCCACCTGACAGCAACGAAACGCCCTTCATCCTGTTATCAACTACACGACATTCCACCTGAAATCAACTAAACGCCATTCCAACGGAAATCAACTAAACGTTATTTCACCTGAAATGAAGTAAACGCTATTCTACCTGAAATCAACCGAACGCCATTCCACCTGACACCAACTAAACGCCATTCCACCTGAAATCAACAGAACGTCATTCCACCTGACATCAAATAAACGCCATTTGACCTAAAATCAAAGAAACACCATTCCACCTGACAGCAACGAAACTCCATTCATCCTGTTATCAACTACAAGACATTCCACCGCACAACAACTAAACGCCATTCCACCTGGAATGAAGTAAACGCCATTCTACCTGAAATCAACTAAACGCCATTTGACCTGAAATAAACCAAACGCCATTCAACCTGAGAACAACCAAACGCCATTCCACGGACAACAACTAAACGCATAGACACATGACATCAACAAAACACCATTCCACCTGACATCAAATAAACGCAATTCCAACTGTAATCAACCAAACGCCATTCTACCTGATGTCATGTAATCGCCATTCCTCCTAAAATCAACTGAACGCCATTCTATCTGACATCAGCTAAATGCCATTCAACCTAAAATCAACTAAACGCCATTCCACCTGACCCAACTCAACGCCTTTCCACCTGAAATCAACCGAACGCCATTACACCTGAAATCAACTAAACACCATTCCACCTGAAATCAACTAAACGCCATTCTACTTGAAATCAGTCTAACACTATTCCAACTAAAATCAACCAAACGCCATTCCACCTGAAATCAACTAAACACCATTTCACCAGACATCAACTAAACGCCATTCATCTTTTTATTAACTAAACGCTATTCCACCTGAAATCAAATTAACGCCATTCCACCTGGAATCAATCGAACGCTATTCCACCTTAAATCAACCAAACGCCATTCCACCTGAAATCAACTAAACGACATCCCACCAGAGATCAACTAAACGCCATTCCACCTGACATCAACTAAACGCCTTTCCACCTTAAATCAACTAAACGCCATTCCACCTGTAATCAACTAAACGACATTCTCCCAGAGATTAACCAAACGCCATTACACCTGACATCAAATAAACGCCTTTCCACCTTAAATCAACTAAACGCCATTTCACCTGAAATAATACAAACGCCATTCCATCTGATATAATCTAAATGCCATTCCACCTGACATCAACTAAGCATTATTCCTCCTAAAATCAACCAAATGCTATTCTATCTGACATCATCCAAACGCCATTCTACCTGAGAAACTAAACGCGATTCAACCTGGTATCAACTAAGCCCCAACCACCTGACCCAACTAAAAGCCATTCCACCTGACATCAACTAAATGCAATTTCAACTTAGTTAAACTAAATGCCATTCCACTTCGCATCAACTGAAAGCAATTTCACCTTAAATCAACCGAAGTCCATTCAACTTGAAATCGATCAAACGTCATTTCAAATGAAATCAACCAAACGACATTCCACTTGAGATTAACCAAGACCATTCCACCTGAAATCAACAAAACGCCATTCCAACTGAAATCAACCGAACGCTATTCCACCTGAAGTCAACCAAACACTATTCCGCCTGACATCAACTAAACGCCATTCCTCCTGACATCAATTAAACCCCATTCAACCCGAAATCAACCAAACGCCATTGCACCTGAGATCAACCAAACGCCATTTCACTTGAGAACAACTAGACACCATTCCACCTGACATCAACTAAACGACATTCCACCTCTCATCAACTTAACGCATAAACACATGACATCAACAAACGCCATTTCACCTGACATCAAATAAACGCCATTCCACCTGAAATTAATCAAACGCCATTCTACCTAAAAGTAACTAAACGGCATTCCACCTGATATCAACTAAACGCCATTCCACATAACATCAAATAAACGCAATTCCACCTTACCATCTAAACGCCATTCCACCTCACAGCAACTAAACGTCATTCTATCTGATATAAACTAAACGCCACTCCACATGAATTCACCTAAACGCCATTCCACCTGACATAAACTCAGCGCCATTCCTCCTGAAATCAACCAAACGCCATTCGACCTGAAATCAACCAAACGTCATTCCACCTGAAATCAACTAAACGCTTTTCCACCCAATATCAACTAAACGACATCCCCCCTCACAGTATCCAAAAATCAATCCATTTGAAATTAACTAAATAACATATCATCTCACATTAATTAATCGCCATTCAACCTGACATCAACTAAACGCTTTTCCATCTGAAGTCAACTAAATGTCATTCTACTTGAAACCATCTTAACACAATTCCACCTGACATCATCTAAAAAAAAATTTGCTACAAAAGCAAATAATTGCAGAATTCTGTAGAATTTCTTAAAGAATATGTTTTTTTTATTAATTTGCTTTATAATCAAATGTTTAAAGTAATTCATAGCATTTCTTTTCATTTTTTTCAAATTTTGGTACAAAACTCAATGATTATATAGATTTGATATTTCTTTAAAAAGTTTTTGTTTTAAATTTGAAAAAATAACAAATGTTCGTTTAAATCTGTGAATTTTCTACTATTTAAAAAAATATGCTACAAAAATTAAATAATGACAATTTTTGGCAATTGCTTTTTTTTAATTTCTTCAAAAGTAAATATATGATTACATAAACCAGTGCCAGGCAGCAAGAGGGTGAAGTAGTATCGTAATGCTGAAAATAGCTACGGTATGGAGTGCCCTGCGCAGAGCCATGTTTCAAACCCAATAGAAAACTATGAAAAATGTTTAATAAGAATATTATGACTCAGGAAGCGACGAATGTTGAAAGTCTCTGGCCAAAGATTTACGATGAATGGAATAAAATTGCGCCCCAAAATGATATAATTTATCGAAGTACTGCTGCCAAAAATGGACTCAAGCCATTAGGTATAAGGGCCTGCATACTTATTAATAGTCTGTTCTATTACCTATGAGATAATCATGTTGTTTTCATGTTGTGGCTGCATTTACTCTCAGGTTTCTCTAGTTTTTGATGCATCCCTTCTTCAGATAATCATTACCTCATAAGGTTTTTTTTAGACTGTGTTCTATGGAATAGAGTTTTGACACTATCAGGAGTAAGCTTTCAACAATATTCTTTAGAATTTTCATGGAAATTAAACAAGTCTTTTAAAAAAAAAGGAGATTTGAGTATTGTGTTCCTTATTTTAAATGGTAATCTACAAAAGCAAATGATTATATAAATGTGCGGAATTTCTAAAATTTGTTCAAATTTAATAAAAAATAAAATCGTAAAGAAAAGTTGGTGGATGATGTTTCTAATATTTTATAATCAATATAAAGTCCCCATGAACACTAAATAATAATTAAAAGAAAGTTACTATGAACATTATATTAATAGAAAGTTTTAATGAACACATAATTAACGATAAATATCACCCACAAGAAAATGGGAAAACGATTCCGAGCGCTTTCATCTTTAATCTAAAAGACCTCTCAATGGAATCGTTTTTCCATTTTCCTTGTGGGTGTTATTTATCATAATTTTGACTCACGTGCAAGTTGTGAGTTTCTTTTCACATAATTAATATACCGGTCTGTTGTTTACTATAATTTTTAATAGAGCTACGTTGTTCACTAAATAATAAAAAAGCTCATATTAGCACTAAAAAAGTAATAAAAAGTTGCCGTTTACATCACATAATTAATATAAAGTTTCCAAGAACAGTAAATAGTCAAAATAAGGTTTCCATGAACACTAAATAATCAAAACAAAGTTTCCAAGAACCCTAAATAATCAACATAAATTCTCCATGAACACTAAATAATCAAAATAAAGTTCCCATGAACACTAAATATTTGCTAAAAAGTAACTATTTACGGTAAATAATCAGAATAAAGTTTCCATGAACACTAAATAATCAACATAAAGTTTCCATGAACACTAAATAATCAAAATAATTTTTCATAAAAATTAAATAATCAACATAAAGTTTCCATAAACACTAAATAATCAAAATAAAGTTTCAAAGAACACTAAATAATCCAAGTAAAGTTTCCATGGACACTAAATAATCAAAATAAAGTTTCTATGAACACTAAATAATCAAGATAAAGTTTCCATGAACGCAAAATCAAAATTAAGTTTACGTGAACACTAAATAATCATCAACATAAAGTTTCCATGAACACTAAATAGTTAAAATAAAGTTTCCATGAACACTGAATAATCAAAATAAAGTTTCCATGAACACTCAATAATCAAAATAAAGTTTCCATGAACACTATATAATCAACATAGAGTTTCCAAGAACACTAAATAATCAAAATAAAGCTTCCATGAACACAAAATAATTAATAGAAGGAGCCATTTACACTAAATAATCACAATAAAGTTGCTATGAACACTAAATAATGAATATAGAAGTTGATATTTACACTAAATAATCCAATTAAAGTTCCCATATACTCTAAATAATAAAAGAAAGTGACTATTTACACTAAATAATGAAAATAAAGTTTCAGTGAGCAATAAATAAGTAATATAAGGTTGCTAGTTACACAAAATAATCTTAATAAATTACCAATGAAAAAATAATAACTCGAAATTTTATATTTACAAAGAAATAATCAAAATAAAGTTTCCCTGAACAACACAAAAGCAAAATAAATTTTATATGAACATAAAATAATTAAAAGAAAGTGGCCATTTACACTAAATAATGAAAATAAAGTTTCCATGAAAACTAAATAATTAATAGAAAGTAGGTATTTACAGTAAGTACTCAGAATTAAGTTCCTATGAACTATAAAAAATGAATAGAAAGTTGTTATTCACACTAAATAATCCAATTCAAGTTCCTATAAACTTTAAATAATTTATAGAAAGTCACTATTAACACTAAATAATGCGAATAATTTCCCATGAACACTACATAATCAAAATAAAGTTCACATGAGCAAAGATTCTGTTGAGTTAGATTTTTGTGCTGATTTAGACTAAAATTAGCATGCTGATTCCAAATTTGTAGTCAGCTTTTTTATAGCACGTTTATTTTTTTCTCTATAGCCTACCCCCCAGAGAAGTAAAATTCCACTGCTTAGCTGTAATAAGATTTGCCTGCTGATTACGATTGAATTCATCTACAGCTACGTGGCAACTTGTTTGTGCAGTCACCATTGAGACAGTGCGGTGAGAGGTGTGTGTTGTATGTTCTATTTCGTTATATGCTGTTTTTTTAGTTTTCAAAGCTGGTAACTATTCCATTTAAGTGTTTTATTCACATAGGTATATATTTCCTTTGTTTCAGATCATGTCTGCTCCTGTAACTTCTCGTCGTAAATGCCTAAACAACCCTGACTCTTTCTGTTACATTTGTGGCAGTTTCACCATTCCAAGTCAGAGGGCAAACATCAGTGCATTTGTCAAACAAGCATATTTAGTATATTTTAAAGTAAAACTCGGTGATTACGACAAGCCATGGCCCCCCCATAAAGTGTGCAGGCAGTGTGTTGAGAGTTTAAGGAAAGGACCAAAGGAACACGTGAAAGGTTTCCATTTTGTAACCCCATGGTTTGGCGAGAGCAAAAGGAGCATTGTACAGACTGTTACTTTTGTTTAGTGAAAACATCAGGATTTAACAAGAAAAATAAAAGTAAAATAGAATATCCTAATCTAACGTCAGCTATAAGGCCAATGCCGCATTCAGCTGAAATTCCAGTGCCAGTTTTCAAGCATCTACCTCCTCTAGAAGATCTGAGTGATGTTGACGAACGCAGTGACAGCAATGATGCAGATTTCAAAATTCACGAGGATTCGGTTCGTAAAGAATTTGATCAGCAAGAGTTGAATGATTTGGCACGTGATTTGGGCCTATCCATAAAAGCTTCAGAAATCCTAGCATCAAGACTGAATGAGAAAAACTTACTTAAACAAGGAGCGAAGGTATCATACTTTTAACCCAGAGAAAGTACATTTTTGCAGTACTTTCGAAGTGACAGCGGCTTTGTGTATTGCCATAACATTCCTAGTTCACTGAAAGAATTAGGGCTTTCAATCTACAATCCAAATTAATGATGGCGAGTGTTTATTGACAGCTCAAAGCGGAGCTTGAAGTGTTTCCTTCTACACTGTCGTAGAATGACTCCCGACGATACCATATATATACTATTTGTTGGGGGAACTTCCTTAATTATCTTTAGAGTGCGTTTACTGTCTGGCGGCAGATATTATGTATCTTCAAAATGCTTAAGAAGTGGAACTGAGCTCAAGGATAATAATATTGCTATCATTAATAAAATAGAGTTTTATTAATAATAACTAGAAACAATACACAAAAACGGAAAATATTGACATAAACAGAATGGAAAGGGTCGTGAAGACTCGGGCTAATCCGAGGATTTAAAGGATTAAAAAGGGTAAAACAAATATAGAGTTAAAGAGATGGGATGGTTCGATAAACAATTTAAAGCACAGGATAGAATTGACAAAAAGGGATCAATACTCAAAAGGTGACGTTTGGCTTACGTAACTTTTCATTAGGGTGCAGTGGAAGGTACTTGAAGGAATATTCGGTCCGCTGGCGAGCTCCAGCCGAAGGGGGGGGATAAAAGGATCCCGACGAGGCGTCTTGGAAAGGAGAACCGTTACTCGACGAACGGCTTGAAGAACAATGGCTGTTCTACTTTGTTCTCTTCTGAACAAAGGGGGGAATGAGAACCGTCTCTTGTCTACGGGCTCAAGAACAATGGCTGTTCTAATGTTGTTCTCCTTTGAACAACAGGGGGGGGGGTGAGAACCGTTTCTTGGCGAAGGGCTCAAAACGAACAATGGCTGTTCTAATGCTGTTCTCCCTTGAACAACAGGGGGGGAAGAGAACCGTTTCTTGGCGAAGGGCTCAAAACGAACAATGGCTGTTCTAATGCTGTTCTCCCTTGAACAACAGGGGGGGGGGAAGAGAACCGTTTCTTGGCGAAGGGCTCAAAACGAACAATGGCTGTTCTAATGCTGTTCTCCTTGAACAACAGGGGGGGATGAGAACCGTTTCTTGGCGAAGGGCTCAAAACGAACAATGGCTGTTCTAATGCTGTTCTCCCTTGAACAACAGGGGGGGATGCCTTGGGACTTGGCGTCGGAAAGGCTCGAACCTTTGGCACTCAAGGAATATTGTCCTCCTTCTGGACAAGTGATGGTGAATCTCGAGGTCGAGGTCCCTTGGCGCACAAAGGGAGAGAGGGTCGTGGTGATGTTTCGCGACGAAAATCTGGATCTCCAATCTGATCTTAGTGGTAAAGTTTCCATATAAATAGCCAGGACATCTCCTTGGCGTGGGAGAAAATGGAGTGAAAGCTTGGAGGGAACGCACAGCCGGGCCGGAGAAAAATGCCTTATCTGTTCATAAGCCTAACTCGATCTGGCGAGGTCGGCGTATGGGGGCGAACGGGGGGACGATAACCTCCTTGTTTAAACATTGGCATCCGGTAGCTGAGATAAGACTCCAAGCCTCGAATCGAAGATGCACGTGGGCAGCATCGTGGTTTTTAATAATATGGGATAGGAGTTGAAATTAACTCGTTCTATCACATACACAATGGCAATTTATTTTGTGCAGTCCCTATTGGGCATTCTGTCTGGCTTTGTGAAGAAAATTGAGATATAAAGAGGGTCATTGAGTTATTTCAATAAGAAAAGCACAATGGGATCATCTGTGTTGACCTTAAAATAGTGTGCTTTCTTCTTGGTCAGCAATGTGGGTACACAAAGTATCCCTGCTTTCTCTATATGTGGGATAGCAGAGCTCGAGGGAAGCATTGGGTTGAGACGAATTGGCCTCCAAGATCTGATCTTAAACCTGGAGATCCCAACATTCTACATGAGCCCCTTGTTGACAGGAAGAATATAATATTCCCACCTCTGCACATAAAAATAGGTCTCATGAAGCAGTTTGTAAAGGCATTGCCAACTTATGGCGACTGTTTTAAGTTGATCATCTTGACATTTCCTGGTATGTCAATTGAAAAAATCAAGGCCGGTGTGTTTGATGGTCCACAGATTCGACAGCTCATCAAAGATGAACAGTTCACCGGGACTATGTCAAACCTTTAGAAGAACGCTTGGTTATCATTCAAAGACGTCGTCAAGAACTTTCTTGGAAATACACGTGTAAGTAATTTAAATACACAGAAATTGTTCAGAATCTATTGGAGAGCTACAAAGCGCTTGGTTGCATCATGAGTATTAAACTACATTTTCTGCATTGCCATCTTGCCAGCTTTCCGGATGATCTTGATGCTGTTAGCGAAGAGCAAGGTGAACGATTTCACTAAGATTTGAAGGTTATGGAAGAACGTTATCAGGGTAAAAGGGATGTACATACGATGGCTTACTATTGTTGGAGCATAAAACACGATAGTCCTCAAGTTGAACACTCCAGAAAGAGCTATAAACGTATATTTTTACCTTAACTACTTGCACACAATTATAATTATATAATTACAGTAGCCATATCCTTTGTTAAAACATAATAGTGTTAAATAAACATTGCATGTATGCCAATATTTGAAAAAGTTAAAAAAAACTTGACGTGATAGAGAAAAACGGAGATTAGTTTTGGATTCAGCACCGAAAAATTAGTTAAAAACAGCTAGCTGTCAGACCTAACTAAACAAAAGTTGTGTTCCCCAGTGTAATTAATAGAAAGTTGTCATTTACACTAAATAATTAAAATAATGTTCCCATAAACACTAAATAATCATAATAAGGTTTCCATCAACACTAAACAAATTAATAAAAAGTAGCTATTTATACTAAATAATCAAAAATAAATTTCCAATGAACACTAAATAATCAAAATAAAGTTTCCATGAACAAATAAATAATTAATAGAAAAGTCGCCATTTACACTAAATAATCAAAATAAAGTTTCCATGAGCAATAACTATTAATAAAAAGTTGTGATTTACACTAAATAATTTGAATAAATTACACATGAACATAAATAATGAATATAAAGTTTTTATTTACAGTAAAAATATTCAAAATAAAGTTTCCATCCAGACTAAATAATTAATAGAAAGTAGCTATTTGCACTAAATAATGAAAAATAAAGTTCCAATGAACACCAAATAATCAAAATAGTTTCCATGTGCACTAAATTATTAATAGAATGTTGCTATTTACACTAAACTATCTATATAAATTTCCTATAAACAAAAATAATGAATCGAAAGTTTCTACTTACACTAAATAATCCAAATAAAGTTTCCATGAACACTAAATAATTAATAGAAAGTAATAATTTTCACTAAATAATATGAAATTTCCCATGAACACTAAATAATCAAAATAAAGTTTACAGGAATACTAAATAATTAATAGAAAGTAGTAATTTACACTAAGTAATAAAAAAATTCTCATGAACACTAAATAATCGAAATAAAGTTTCTATGAACACCAAATAATTAATAGAAAGTTGCCATTTAGACAAAATAATAATATTAAAGTTTCCATGAACAATAAATAATTAATAGAAAGTTTCTTTTTACACTAAATAATCAAAATAAAGTTTCCATGAATACTAAATAATTAATAGAAAGTAGTAATTTACACTAAGTAATAAAAAAATTCTCATGAACACTAAATAATCGAAATAAAGTTTCTATGAACACCAAATAATTAATAGAAAGTTGCCATTTAGACAAAATAATAATATTAAAGTTTCCATGAACAATAAATAATTAATAGAAAGTTTCTTTTTACACTAAATAATCAAAATAAAATTTATATGAATAATAAATAATTAATTGCAAGTAACTATTTACACTAAATAATCAAAATAAAGTTTGCATGAACCATAAATACTTAATTGAAAGTTTCTTTTTACACTAAATAATCAAAATAAATTTTCCAGGAACAATAAATAATTAATTGAAAGTAGCTTTTTACACTAAATAATCAAAATAAAGTTTCCATGAACAATAAATAATCAATTGAAAGTTTCCATTTACACTAAATAATCAAGATAGAATTCCCATGAACACTAAATAATCAATAGAAAGTAGGTATTTACACTAAATAATCAGAATTAAGTTCCAATGAACATTTAATAATGAATAGAAAGCTGCTATTTACACTAAATAATCTAAATAATTTCCCATGAACACAAATAATGACTAGAAAGTTTCTATTTACAATAAATAATCAAAATTAAGTTTCCATGAACACCAAATAATCAAAATAAAGTTTCCATGAACACTAAATAATTAATAGAAGGTGGCCCTTTACACTAAGTAATCGAAATAAAGTATCCATGAGCAATATATAATTAATAGAAAGATACTATTAACATTAAATAATTAATGTAAAGTTTCCATGAACAGTTTTAATAATGAATAAAATGTTTTAATTATCACTTAATATTTTTTTCCCTCAGAGACACTTATGCATTCTTTTAATCACGAGATAAAATGTAAAGGAAATTCAAGGAAATTAATCCTTGCAAGGGTGTCTGATAGATTTGAAAGCAATTAAAGAAGAGTTGGTAAAAGATTTGCGGTGTGTTATGACGGAAATGACACCCTCGATACCTCATGTGTGACTGAACTATTGAAAGAAATGTAAATTGAAAGAAAGAAGAGATATTCCGTCATTTGAAGGTGCAATAAACATCGTTGGAGGTGAAACTCAAAGATTTAAAAAAAAACAAAAAACATCCCTTTGTCTCCTTCCAGGAAATTTCTCCCTCTCTCTTAATCCCTTCATTCCATTCCACTGTATTTCGCACCGTCCCTCACAGTTTCCACTCCAGATCTGCTCCTTTCACACCCTCTATTTTGAATACCTCCCTCCCCTCGTCACAATGCACCTTCAACACGTATCCATCTCTCATAATTCATCACTCTTTAAAAGTATTCTTTCCCAAGATTCCCCCGTCAGTTTTGCCTTTAAAGAAAAAAATAAAGTACCCCCCCGAAAACACACACTGTTAGAACACTTGTTTTGAACCCCTCATCCCGCCAGTTCCACCCCAATCCACGTCATTCCTTGATCAATTCCCCACCCCCATGGCCTATACTCTCCTTCCCCTCAAACTTCCCTCGGCAATTTGAATTAATTAGCCTAAGGCTACCCGTTGATCCCGCGGCCTAACATCGATTAAGACTTTGGCGAAACTTAATTAAAAATGTTCAGATAAACCTCACATTGTGCCGAGGGATCCTTACGCAACGGAAAGAAAGACTTGGGGTGTAGATGATAAAGCTTAGATGGGGAAGGGACAGTTTCCCGTTATTTTATAGATTCGGGAATGGTATTGTTAGTTTTATTTAGAGTTTGCCATTTACAGCCTCGCAATGAGGTTTCAAACAAAGAATATATATATATATATATATATATATATATATATATATATATATATATATATATATATATATATATATATATATATATATATGTATATATATATATATATATCCCAGGCAATGTATTCGCCACTCACCCCTTACGGGGGAAGCTTTCGCTTTGCTACTAAGATTAAAATTTAAATTTTAAAAACAAAGCAGCCATGGTTAAATTTTTAGAAATTTGCCCCCTTTCAAAATATCACGTTGCTAAAATATAGAGTTATAGAAGATATATAAAAATAAATTTTCTGAACTTCCCCATTTGTAATTCTTTGGGTTTACAAATATTCACAAAATTTCGATACTTATATTTATTTCTGAACTTCACCAGTTTATTTTTTGATATTATAAAAGAATTATTAGAAATAACTGTGATAAAAAAACACAAGTCATAACCAAACTAAGATCAAATTATTATTCAAATAATCAAAAAAATTCCCTTCTTAAATTATAGAGTTAGTGATCATGATGATGAGGAGGATGAAGATAATGATGATGAAGTGATTATGATGATGACAAACCTCCAAAGAGAGGTGCGAAAATACTTTGAATTCGCTTTTCTTCCATATATAAAGGGATAAACACTATAAAACACTAACCATTGAGTTATTTAGATAGAAAGCATAATTCTTTTAACATAGATATTTTAGTTGCATTAGGTTCTAATATTAAATGACTGGCAGCACTAAGGAATACACAAGTATCCCATTCTATACTATCAAGGTAATCAAAGAAAACAGTTTTTTAAAATACATCAAATGATAGACTTATGAAATTTGCTTTTACCTCTTAATTTACAACCATGCTTAATAAATTATAAGTAATTATAATTTGAATATAACAGGTAAGAAAATAAAATATTCAAATTGTCTTGTTGTTGCTAAGTTAGATAGCCAAAGCTTAAAAGTTGTTTGATATCTTTTTATAATGAAACATTAAAATAAATCAAGGGAATTCTATTCACTTGTTATTTGAAGGAAAATTTGTAGGGCTTGTTTTATAAAATAGGTAGGCCTCAGCCCTAGCAACCCACGTGGAATGGTCTTATGTGAAATCTTTCGCACATTTATTTCCCTCCAATCCCACGTTAGACTTATAAAATTCACTCGCTTTCTTTTCAAACAACTCTAATTATGTGTAATATTCATTATTTATTGATGATTCATCCCAAATAGGAGAATAAATTCAAGTAAAATCGTTTACTAATTAGTCCAAAATAGGACGATTAACAATTGAGAAACTCGTCATAGGTATAATTGTATTTAGCAATATTAAATTAAGAAAATAATTACAGTGAAGTTCTACATGGTTTAGAATTTAGCTAACTTGGAATCAAAGTAGAAAAAAGTAAAACTAGAAGAACACTTGCCTCTTCTCTTCTTCCAAGCAAGCTTTAATCTTCTTTCGCTCTGAGGTTAACAATAATTACAAAGTTTGAGAAAGTTATTAAAATGACATCTGCGTTTTCTGCTTCAAAATCCTTCTTCAAGCCAATTAATAAAAAAAAAATTGCCAAAGTTTTTCCCGCAAAGCAGATTACGGTAAAGTTGAAAGGATTTGACGAACATTATTCACTTATACTACTTCAGAAGGCTTAATTAAAGAGAATTAATATGAAAAGTTTTGCGGCGGCTGGATTCCGGCTTGTTACTTATCATTCCAGCATTGGCAGAAGTGGTTTAAAAGGGCTTGCAGCTTCCAAAAAACGCTTCAGACCCTTTATAAGGAACCTAAGGGTTCACAGGCCATTTTATTAGTAAATACTAAAAAAAGATCGATCGCCATAAAATAAACAGGTTTCAACTAATGATAAACAAAAAGGCATTGGATCCAGACATCAGTGATGACATTTTAGGGGTCGATATTGGTGGGGAGGAGAAGACTGAGGTTTGGTGGGGGGAAAAGCCTTCCTCAGAGTTTGAGTTTAATAGATTAAATCCTTCCATCAGAGCTGACACGAAAGAAAGAAGTCTCAGGTTGGGCCCAAGCAGGTTGGTAGCCCTACAAAGTCCCTGAAGCTTTGAAAAGGGGGACTGAGGGAAGAGGGACGACCTGAATCTGAGAGAAACATATTAATTAGCAAACTTGTTAATCGCTGAGGTTTCGCGAGAGTTTCAAGATGAAAATAGGAAAAAGGTGTTTTGCACAAGGACGATTCCAGATGAGATTAAAAAGGAATTAAAACAAAATTACGACGAATTCATATCTTTTGCTTATATATATATATATATATATATATATATATATATATATATATATATATATATATATATATATATATATATATATATATATATATATATATATATATATATAGCTCACAAAGTAGCGCATGTATGGAACAATAATTGGAAAAAATCACACAGGAAAAGTGAAAAACGGAATCCAAGTACAGATATAATTAACGAACAAATTAGGGTAAATTGCTTTGCGATACACTTTATAATTGAAACCGTGGGCGGTTCTTTGAGTTAACGTATCAAAAACGGATGTGTGCAGTCCTTTTTTTTCTCGACGGTGAACTTTAATGAAAGGACGAAGTAGTTCACTTATGTTAAAAATTTATCTACCTTTAGATGGTTAGACCGCAAACAAAACGCATCATGCACCAACCTGAACAAAGTTAAAGGGGTTTCAGTAATTAAAGGAAGTTAATTAACTTAAAAAACTTCCCAAATTCCAGCGATAGTATCCAAAATTAGCCCTACAAGTTCACTTGAAATGGACGATTTTATCATATGACTAGAAGTGTAGAATGGCGATGGTGAATTGTCTCTCATTTGTCCTTGCCAATTTTAATTGGAGTTTTTGGAAGTTAATTACTTGTTTTTAATTAAAGACAGCTCTACACATAACAGAGAACATATCATAGAATCAATTGTGAATTTATCTATATGCACTTTGTTACTAGTAACCTGTTACAAGAACATATGTTAATTTGTTCCCACTTCTTTGCAGGTGTTGAAATTAAGAATAACGACAAAGATAACGCAGTTTGACAAGCATAGAAAGGTATTTATGCAACAGAAAGGTGAATCGCAAAGAGCTATTAATCGAAAACTTGGCATATATCGGCATGTTTTGCAGTGTGTCCTTAGGATCTTTTGGGAGACTGGACAAGTGGAGGACTAAGAAAGAACTGGCAGGACTAGTAATTTATCTACAGCAGATGAAGATTATCGTGAAATTCGTGGTATTAAGAAATAGGAAAAAGTCCAGCAAAGAACTGACACAAAACCTGAGAGATACAACTGGTCCTTCATTTGATCCATCCACTCTCCAACGAAGCCTCATCAGAAATGGTCTTAATGGATGAGTGAAGGTCAAGAAGCCATTCTTAAAGAAGAAAAAACCAAGATAAAAGGCTGAAGTGTACCAAATTACACAGGAAGTGGACTGAAATCAGTGGTAAAACATCTTATGGAGTGAAGAATCCAAGTTTGAAGTATTTTGTACGGAGGAGGATAGGAGAGAGGTAAAACAGTGAGTGTGTTGAGCCATCTGTAAGACACGATAGATGGCTTGTCATGGTTTGTGGCTGAATTTCTGCCAGTGGTATTTGGGATCTTGTCAAAATTGATGGAAATTTGAATGTAAAAAATTAACCTCTGATTTTGATACACTGGGTACTACCATATGGGAAGCATATTATTTGCAACTGCTTCATTTTTCAGCATGGTTTGATCCCAAACATACTGCCAATGCAGTAAATATACAACGGAACAATATCAGTTTTGGATTGGCCTTTCCTAGCCGGACCTCACCATAATTGATGTAGTGTGGGATCATCTTGACAGATGAAGGATAAAAAAAAAGCTGTCAATATTAAAGCTGTCAATATTAATAGAAAGGCTTTAGAATGTCGTACAAGAAGCCCAAGAACTCTTCCTGAAATCTACTGAAACATTTGCCTAAGAAGGTTTAGGCTGTTTTGAAGAATAAAGGCGGTCGTTCATACCAAATATTCACTTTCAAGCTCTTTATAATTGTACAAACTCAGTTTTTGCCCCATGTACTGTATTTCCATTTGCTTTGTATGTTTAAATAAATCTTTGCACCTAGTTCCATTTGTTTCTTGCAAAATATATAAAAAAATGACGGATAACTTACGATATTTATGCACAATAATATATATACATATATATATATATATATATATATATATATATATATATAATCACTAGGAGAAGTTGAGACAACACGCCTTTGTACCCTTTATCACACGACAACCTTTCGAGCCTCATTTATTCATCTTCTGGGTCCTAAATTTCAAAATTTATAATAATAAAAAAAGCTCTTCTCTCTATAAGAAATTTAATTATATACTAGCGGGACCCGTGGAAATTCCACGGAATATTAATTTAATGATAAATTTATTTAAAAAATATAAATCGTATATAAGCCCACTACATAATGGACAATTAGTTATTATGCCCATTCCATTCTTGCTCACAGTTGTGCTATTATTTCTCTGCATGCTACGTTCTTCGTCATAGTTTTTTTACGTCTCTTTCCATGCTTGTCAGATTCCAAAACTTTAGCTTTCACATTTGTCTGTCTGCCTCCTCTTGAAAAAGCGACTTACAACTGACCATGACTGAATACTGGTTCAGGAAGAAACAGACCCACTCTATCAAATGTCGGACCTTGGCTCTTGTTGATAGTCATTGCATACGACAGTCTTACAGGAAACTGAGTTTTTTCTAATGTAAAAGGGACGTTTGGGTCACTGGGAGCCAACTTTAGCCTTGGAATTAAAGCATACCTATCAATCAAAGGACCAGTGATGTGAGGCAATTATATGACAAAGTGAAACAACACAAAAATCAAACGGGAAAAAAAGTCGCCATCTGGTGTCTTTTATTTTATAAAAATGCAGCTCCTTCCTGGTCTTCTAGATCAAAGAGGTTCCTCAGTCTCTCAGGATATACTTGCAACTGGGGCAGCTGAACTTTTCCAATATTAAAACAGTTAAAGGTTTCATTGGATAATTTCAAAGCTCCACAATGGTCACATGGAATATTCATATTTTCGATAAGAAATTTTTCCCCATTGCTATTATTAACAATTACTGGTCCATTTCTCCTAAGACGATCGTTTCTCATCCTAATTTCTCTGAAATTCTAAAGATCTTCAGCGTTCATATCTTGTAATTTACGTTTATGTGCCTCTCTCCGCCGTTCAAGATTATGTTTTCTCTCAATCTTATGTATTTGATCTCTTCTTTCTTGTTGACTTAATCTGTCTGGTTCTAAATATTCTTGGCGTTGCTCTTGTTGCATATTATCTCTTCTTTCTTGTTGCCTTAATTTATCTTTCTGAATACCCTTGGCGTTTCTCTTGTTGCATATTTTTTCTTGTTGCCGTAGCCTAGCATGATCCAAAGAAATATTTCTCTCTGCTTCATTCAATTCTGCTCGTCTTTTTTGGCTCCGTCTTCTTTCTCGTGCTATCATTTCTTCTCGCTGCTCTTCTTTTATTCTTTCTCTATACAGGGTATCGCAAAAAAAGGAAATCAACATTTAAATCAATATATCTCTGAAAATTTTAAAGCTAGATCGTTTCTAAGAACTTAATTTTGTTTGTCTATCTTTCATGCATCTATGTTAAAAATTCTATAAACTTACATCTATAATTGTAAATTCTGCAATGAAGTAGATGAAAGACATAAAAAGTGTGCTTGCGCAAGCAGGTAAAATACAGAATCAAACTTCAAATAGACGTATTTCAAAACCATTTAGTAGAAGGGTCAGAAAATAATACAATTTAATTTCTAATATTTATTAAAAAAGCATAGTTGATTATTATTTACAATGTAAGAGGCTAATATCCGTTTCCTTTGGTATGTCCTCCATTTCTTTCTACACATACTTGCACCCTTCTTCGCATTTCTGCCATAATTCTTTTAACTAAATCCTGATTTTCTTTTAGTAATTCAAGTTCACTTCTAATTCTTTGCTTTAAATCGTCTGTGTTATCTGGGGGAGAGAAGTACACTTTACTCTTGATTTCGCTCCACAAAACAAATCGCAAGGTGTTAAGTCCGCAAATCTGGGTGGCCACTCAATTGGATGGTTCAATGCAATAATGCGGGTATTAAAAATGCCCCTCAGCAATTCCCGCAGTACACGAGTTCTATGTGCTGGAGTGCCATCTTGAATCCACCACAGCCTATTAAATCTGTTTCCATAAAGTGGACGCAGTTCCGGAAATATCCTTTCTGTAATTAGGTTCAGGTATCCATCCCCAGTCAAGTTATTGTCGTAGAAAAAAGGGCCCACAAGACTTCCGTTTCCACACATTCCAACCCACACAGAAACCTTTTCTCTGGATATGCCTACATTAAAGTTAAAATTATTAGGATTGCTTTGTGGTGCATACTAGCGAATGTTATGATTGTTGGCTCTTCCATTCATGTGAAATGCAGCTTCATCGCCGATTACAATGTTTTCCAAGAAGCGAACATTTCTTTGAAGAAAACAGTTGGCAAAATTTAGGCGGCGACGTAAATCTTGTTCAAAGAGTTCTTGCCTTACATGCATTTTGTAAGGATAACATTTCAAATCGCGTTTAATGATTCGGTGAAACGTATCCTTACTGATGTTCAAACCATTCTTTCTGACTTATATTCTTGGATCCTGAATACGCTTTTCTTGAACAAGATTAATGTTTTCTTGTGTCCGTTCTTTTCTCCTGCAACCCGATCTATTTTTGTTTAAATTTAAACTTGTTCCTTCAGTCTTGTACTTAATAACATTAAGTTTGTCCAGATGGCTTTTTTGGTTCAGGAAACTCTATCCGAAAAGCGTTGTTCAAAAAGTTGTGAAACTTGTTTAAAGCTTCCAGTCCTTAAATAATTTGTGAGCACAAAAGCTCGTTGTTCACTTGTAAGTTGCATTTTAGGGTGCTTGAAGAATGAATAAAAATGGAGGCTTAAATTGACTGGTGGCGATTCTCCAACAACGTCTTAGCAGGAAATAGGCTAATAATTTTGGTAAGCCTAGTAGGCTATGGCTAGGCTATGCCTAGGCTTTAGACAATTGTATTTTTTTTCTACTCCCTTCTACGAAATGGTTTTGAAATATGTCTATTTGAAGTTTGATTCTGTATTTTATCTGCTTGCGCAAGCACACTTATGTATTTTATGTACTCCATTGCAGAATTTACAACTATAGATGTAGGTTTATAAAATTTTCAACATAGATGCACAAAAGATAGACAAATAAATTTAAGTTTTCAGAAACAATCTAGCTTTAATACTTTCAGAGATATATCGATTTAAAAGTCAGTTTCCTTTTTTGCGACACCCTGTATATGCGTATCCTTCCTCAAAAGCTTCTAGTCTTCTTTGTTTCGAGTCCATCATGTAATTTATTATATCCTTCAAAAATTATTAATAGCCTATGTTTCTTTGTGAGCTGAAAAAGGTTCAAAAGACAAAAGTTGAGTAAAACTATTCAAAAAGGTGTAAAAAATAGCACAAAGACAGAAAAAAACACTTTACAAACATTATTAAATACATGAAAATTCAATGAAAACAATTAATTAAGAATTGTTAAAAGAAAATACAAACAACACTTATTTCAAACATAACTTATGGGGTGAGGGTATCCGAGGGAATACAAAGAAAACTATATTTTCGTTTTGATTTAACATTGGTTGGTTATTTAAAGTTAAAAGTTGGTTGGTAGTTAACTTAGCGATTGTTATTAACAAACTCAGGTTGGTTGCTTAAAATTATCTCTATTAATATCTATTTTATACTTTATGATATGAATGCGTAAGGGGAAATTTTCTTTTTGCGATAGTGTTCACTGTTCTGTTGCTGATATCCAAGTGAGCAGAAACCCTCGCCTCCAGTGTACGGGTAGCGCTGCCGATCTAGGTTTCCTCAAAACAACCAGGGCAAGTGAATTCGTATACAACATCAACACACAAACCTAAAGGAAGTTTGTCTTTTGCTCTTAAAAAATACCTATTGTTCTTTTGTTTATGAAAATTTGTAGTATATTGCCATGATAATAATGACTCCGGATGATTTGGGTTAGGCTAAGGTTTAGACACTTGATTGGATGCCATATGTCGTGAAATAAGATCTAGCGGTTTTGTTTGGGTGGCAAAATATACAAACCCATTGGTATTTCCGGTATTATGGTATTTCGTCCATTCACTAAAATTAGATTTTTTTCCCACTTTATATATATATACTCGTAATTATATTTCTTATACGGAGAGGTATTTTTATTATTATAAATTTTGAAATTTAGGACCAGAAGGAAACAAATGAGGTTCGAAACGTTGGCGTATAATAAAGGGCTCAAACCATGTTGTCTGGACTTCTCCTAGTGATCAATTTTTCAGAGAATATATGTATATGTATATATATATATATATATATATATATATATATATATATATATATATATATATATAGTGTGTGTATACGGTGCAACATAAGACTGTATCCATATTCCAAAATGCCTAATTTTTTTTTTTCCTAAAAGAAATTTTAATCAATAATATTTTGTTTATGGTGTCTAACGTTAACGACCCAAAGTTCGGCGCAGTTTTCAAAATCCACAGCAACACGATGCAGTAACTCCATATTCCTGTCGTTCTGTCGATCTTAGCACATGCATTTATGATGCGTTCTTTCAGATGGTTCATATCTGTGATTTTCACTGACTATAACTTCTCCTACGCCGTAGTTCAGCAGAAGAAATAAAGGAAACTAATATTTGGCGAGCGAGGAGACCTCTCCACTCAGCCACGTTTCCCAATCCAGTTAAGGAAATTGTCATCTAGCCGAAGGCCATGTACCGTGGCGTAATGGACAAGGGCCTCATCCTAGTGGAACCATTCATAGGGGCCCTCACAAAACTCGTCAAATTGGGGAATCAACTGATCACCTTAAATGTGGAGGTATGTCCCAGCAGTTACTCGACGATCAAAGAAAAAGTTCTCAACATACTCGTATGTGCTTTCCACAAAACAAACCTCACCAAAATTCTCTCCTTTCCTCCCTGTTTGGGGCGGGGGGGTCAATCCACTGTGGATTGTTTACTGACCGGTAGCTAACATTCTGTCGGTTGACGTCACTGATTACCTAAAACAATTAGGACTAAGTTTTCATCTAACCGATCAGAGAAATTCATACATCTCAAATCGTCGTTCAAGGCCGCCCTCGGTTAAGTTGTGTAAGATTTGTAGTTTCTACGAAAGAAACTTCTCGTTTTTTAAAATACCTCTAAGGTTTTCTAGAAGGATACCCAGTTTCAAGGATGCCCTGAGACTCGACCTTTGTAACTTTAGAGCGGCAGTCGACAGATAGCCCCTTAAATAAAAAAATTTTTGTAACTTTAGCAATGACAATTTCCATCGTTTCGTCGTGCAATACAGTTGGTCGTTGGGGAAAGGGTTTGACCAAGATAATGCCTGTTTCTTTAAATTTCCTAACCACCTTCCTCAATATGGCAAAAAAAAACACCCCAAACCTAGAAGTCATTCTGGTGTGAAATGGAATCATTAGCAATCCTTCTTCGATATGTTCATCCCTCACGACCTAAACAGTAGAAACTCAAATTATATATATATGCAAATTTTGTTGAAGACCATTTTGTATTTTACCTTAATTAATTTCCTTTGGCAACTTTCTCTTCTTCTAACTATCTTTTTTATTCCATCTTGTAGATGGTGGATTACTTGTCTAGTATTCATCTCTTTTTAAAGGAATGTGTTTGGTAAAAACCAAACTAAATTGCTAAGCTTTCGATCTTATTCGATCATCTTCGGAGCCTTTTGAAATGTTCTTGCCTCCTTTACCGATGTAATGAGTGGAGTGAGGATCTGACAGAAAACGATTTTTAAGGGGTATTTATCTCGCCTTGGTTAAACGTAACGTTAGAGGAAATGGGACACTCATGTGAGTGGAATTTTAAAATAGTTTTAATGTGCGATCCCAGCTTGTCACTTGACTGTTGATGGCTGGCGTATCTTCATTTATTAATATGGTTTCTAAGATGTTCAGCCTCGTTTTATTAACCTCGTTTCTTTTAATAATGGTGCTGTCAACGAGCATATCTCTCGTTAGGTTAATATTATGGACACTCCTTATATGATTCTTAGGCCCTCCGCTTTGTAGTTGCATTTTTAAACGTCTCGAAAGTGTAGTGGTTGTCATTCAAATATATTTTGAGTTTTTATAAAGCTTACAGTCTTTATCGGAGCAGGTGAACTCGTAAACTATGTTGGTTGACTTGAGATTCGAGGAGTTTAGAAAAATGTTGTTTCTCATCAGGAGATTGCTGGCTTTTGTTGTTAAATAATAGATGATGAGTTGGATTTTATCCGTTTGATTTTTAACCTTTATGCTCATGATGCCCTGAAAGGTATAAAATAAGCGTAATCGGCTCATACATCCACCGAGCTTATAAATGCTGCTCTACGTGGGAACTTTTCCACCAAGATATTGAGCGAGTAAAACAAATACTCGTGAATAATGGTTTCTCAAACAGCATGATTAATAAACAGCTCCAATCATTTTTAAATAACCATTACAAACATGCGGATGAAACTGTAAGTAATCATGGAGAAGTCAATAACATCAAAGTGTACTGCAGAAACCAGATGTCCACGGCCTATAAAATAGATGAAAAAAAACATCAAGGAGATCATTAACCGTAACATCAAGGTTAAAAATCAAACGGATAATATATACATATATATATATATATATATATATATATATATATATATATATATATATATATATATATATATATATATATATTATATATATAAATATATAAACAAAAATAAACTAACCTAACCAAAAATAACAAATGGGAGGAAGAGAAGACAAGAAACAAGTAAAAACCTGAGAGATGGCGTGTACACCACGGCAAAACTCCAGTTCTTTTTATATTTATATACCTACCACACATTTTCTTTCATATTACATCAAGTTCAAGTTTAAATTCTGTCAGATCCTCACTCCACTCAAGAACATTTCAAAAGGCTCCGAAGATGATCGAATAAGATCGAAAGCTTAGCAATTTAGTTTTTTTTTAACCAAACCCATTCATTTAAAAAGAGGTGAATAATGGACAAGTAATCCACCATCTACAAGATGGAATAAAAAAGATAGTTAGAAGAAGAGAAAGTTGCCAAAGGAAATTAATCAAGGCGAAATACACAATGGTCTTCAACAAAATTTGCATTCATGGAAGACTGCTACCTAACTACACTAATATATATATATATATATATATATATATATATATATATATATATATATATATATATATATATATATATATATATATGATAGGATAGAGCGAAAGGAGTCGTTGATACTTGTAGTGAGAGAAGTAGTTCGTTGATTGTGGCGGGTTCACCAGTGTTCCGAGTTGGGACAATATTCTTTCTCTGCTACATGATTCGAGTTCGTTCTTAAGAGTGTCCACCAAATAAGTTCGTATTTTTATTTTTATAAACAACTTATGGAGTTTTGATAGGAGGAGCTTTTGTTTGTAGTCAATGTTTGTTCGAGAGAGAGAGAAAAAAAAGCAGAGATTGTCTATGAAATAAATTTGATACAGAGGTGGAGAGAAAAGTAATTTATGATAATAAAAGCTGGAAAATAGGTAACAGGCTGCCGTCAATAAACAAAGGGTTGAATGACAGTTCTGTAGCGATAACTGACCCAGGCGATATCAAATGGTTGCTGATGTCAGAACACGTGAGTGTGTGAACTTTTGTGTACATGGATCACGATATATATATATATATATATATATATATATATATATATATATATATATATATATATATATATATATATATATATATATATATATATATATATATATATATATATATATATATATATATATATATATATATACAGTAGTGTGCAAAAGTATTCGACAAGTTGTTTTTTTGCAGTATTTTAAGCGTAATCTAAGATTTATTGATAAAATTTACTGCAGAAGTAGAATATCTTTATTATTTTAAGCAACCAAAATATTATTTTAACTAACTAATCATAGTGAAATAGATAAAATAATCAACATTTTGTGTGACAACCTTTTGCTTAATGAAAGCTCTCATTCTATTTAACATTGATGAAACTGATTTCCTTAAATTTTCTTCATGAATTAGACGCCAAGCAGCTTGTATTTTGTCACCAAAATATTTCTCGTAGGGAGGTAATTTATATTTTATTGATTGATTGACTGTCTGACCTTACCCAATTCACAAGATAATTTATTTTAGAATTTTGTGATTCAAAACTTTTTCAACGGAACCTTCAATGCCAAACTGAAAGGAATTACTACTGTTAGAAAAATTGCTGCAGTAATCAAATGTATAATAAGTATTATAAAATACACACTTGCCGGAGAAAAAGAATCTGGACATTTTCAAACAAAGAACAGGAAACGACGCACAAAAAAAACTCTCTGGATATCTTTTATTAAATAGCCTTTGAATTAGAAAAAACAATCCTTCCTTTAATCTATGAGGTCAACAGAATACCTCCTGAAAACGAAAAAGTCTCAAGATCCACTGTTTGGAGAAGGCTGTAAAAATAGGTTGGATGGAAGAGTCGCTGTCAGGAAAGCTTTGCTATGTAAGCCAAACATAATTTAGTGCTTGTAATTTGCACATAGAATGCAATGATTGGACAGTAGAGCAGTGGATGAAAGTTCTTTGGACAGACGAGTACAAATTTGAACTATTTGGCTAAGAAAGAAGGTAATATGACATACAATGACCAAATGAAAGATATAATTCAAAGTACATTGTTCAAACTATGAAGTATGGAGGTAGCAATATTATGGTCATCTTTGAGTGCTCAGGAAATTGGTGATCTGCAAGTAATTCAGGGAAAAATGGACCGAAAAATGTACCATCAAATTTTTATTCGACATGGTCTACCAAGTAGGCTTCGTTTTATACGTCAAGGGTTTAAATGTGTTTACAATGACCCTAAGCACATCTCAAAGCTCTGCAAAAGTTATCTAGAGAAAAATGATACCGGATGGAAAACTTAACATATTCATTGCTCCTTCCCACACAAAAATAGGATCTAAATCGTATTGAATACCTATGGGATCTTGTAGATCAGGAATTTGATAAATAAAATATTACCTCATAAAAAAGCTGCTTAGAGTAAAATTCCGGAAGGAACTTTAAATAATTTAGTCTCATCAATGAGAGAGAGAGAGAGAGAGAGAGAGAGAGAATAAGAGCTGTGATAAAAGCAAAATGAACTAATACCAAATATTGATTTTCTTGATATTTTGCTGCGGAAATATTTAATAAAAAGGATTTTTTGTTGCTAAAAATAATTATTTAAAAGTTTCTTACATATTATACTTAAAAAATTGCCAAAAAATGAACATGTTCGAATACTTTTGCAAACAACTGTATATATATATATATATATATATATATATATATATATATATATATATATATATATATATATATATATATATATATATTAAGTACAGGATTTCTTTAGATTAGGTGAATTAGGAATACGAAAAGTTTAGAAGTCTTCCCTCCCCCTTCCTTTCTCCCCCCTCCTCCCTCTTACCCCTCCTTCTCCCCCTCCCCGCCCTGCCTCTCTCTTCCCTTTATATATAATGAAAAAACTCTCAAAGTGGCACGTGAGGAAAGCAATAATATGAAAATTAACCCGCAGGAAAATGAAAAAAATGAATCCAAGCACTTCTTTCGAACTATATTGGCAAGTTACGAGTATAGTTCGAAAGTGCTTGAATTCATCTTTTCATTTTCCTGCGGGTTAATTTTCATATATATATATATATATATATATATATATATATATATATATATATATATATATATATATATATATATATATATATATATATATATATATATATATATATATATATATATATATATATATATATATATATATATATATATATATATATATATATATATATATATATATTTGGCAGCGGCCGTTGGAAGTGTGCCCGGGACACACGAATGTACGAACGCTCGAAAGGTCAGAGACGAGACAACCGTGTCAATAAGACAGCGCATAAACAAACAATTTGTGTCTCGGAATATGTTTAACAAAATACGAGAGTCTACGAAGCACCTGGGTAAATACACCCGTTGGCCAAAAAGAATTGTATCACAAAGCTGCGATAAGCGTATCCTGTTATATAGATAAAAACTTGGGATATGTAAGTAATTCCATATACACAGCTTTCGGTAAATCCGCCTTAGGGGTAGGAAGCAGTGAACTCAACAACTGAAGCTCATCACACGGACAATTCTAGACCACGCCCTCTAGAAAATAAGCATATATATAGTCAGAGCAGCTCAGTTAGAATGATTATTGTATTATTAAGATTATTAGATTACTGTCGTTAAGAAAACTATCTTGTTGACGTTCTCCCTTTTAAATTCACCAAGTCTTGTCGCTCCAGAATTTAATACTTCCCGTTGAATATATATAGACTGCTAGTCGCCCGCAAAGTAACTTTGTGACGCGCCGCTTGTTCCATTAATAGGCCAATATTTGAATAAAGTATATTTTTGCAACGTCCTTCTTTACCTTGATTTACCCTGAAACCTTCGGTAAGCACAACCAAAAATAAGAACACAGTGAAGAAATCATCTTTGGAGTCAGATACTAATTCACCTTTATATAAGTTGGGTAGCCCCATAAATTGGTAACCCAACACAACATCCCCTTTTATTGGTGACGTCGGATTGACTCGTACACTCAACCTTCTGCTTATCAAGGAATTAGTGTTGAATTGCCCATCGGAAGTATTCTACTTTGGAATTTCCTTTATAAGAGCTGATTTTGTTTGCTTACTTATTGCCGTCTATGTATATAGGCGTGGGAATTATAAATTATTTTGGGATTATCAATATCAATTAAATGGTTTTTATTTGCCATGTGTTAGAACAGGCTAGATGATAGACTACCACAGCGCATGTCGCATTTGTGTTCCTTCATTCTCTTTGAAAATTTGCTGCTTTCGCTAATGAAATTTTTTTCTTAAATTTTGCATCGAAGATAATAAACCCCATGTTCTTTATCGGCGGATCTATTTTTGTACAGTCTATTTCGTATCGTGTTTTCGTATGGAAAGGCAACATTAATGTTGTCGTCTCCTGCCAGCTTTTTAAAATGAATTAATTGGGGCGAATATGGAAATATAGTATAATTATTTTTACGCGCTTTGTTTCTTAGGATTAGATGGTGAATAAAAGTTGGTTCATAGAAAAATGTGATGAGAAACGATTGGTTGTATGTAAAATAGCGAGACAAATTTAATGTAAGTTAAGTTGGGAAGAAAAAACTAGATAGATTTAGTGGATGTAAAATTGGAGGAAATAAAACCGAGAAAGATTTAATGTAGGAAAGACTTGAAGAAATATAAACGAGACAAATGTAATGTAAGTATAATTGGAAGAAATAAAATTGAGAAAATATTAGTGTAGGTCAAATTGGAAGAAATAAAACCTAAACAAATTTAAGAGACGTGTAAATTTGCACGAAAATTTTGAGACAAATTTAAAGTTTTTATAAAGTGGAAGAAATAATAGTGATATAAGTTTAGTGTACGTGGAATGGAAATAAATAAAACCGAAAAAGATTATATGTAAAATTGGGAAAAATAAAACCGAGAAAAATTTAGTGTACGCAAGATTGGAAGAGATAAAAATCATATAAATTTAAGACACGTGTAATTTGAACGAAAAATTAACGAGCCAAATTTATTTTCCGGGTAATATGTGACAAAATAAAACCGACACTAATTTAATGTACGTAAAATTGGAAGAAATAAAACTGAGGCAAATTTAATGTAGGTGGAATTCGAAGAAATTATAAAAGAGACAAATTTAATGTAGGTGAAATTCCAAGAAATTATATAAGAGACAAATTTAATGTAGGTAAAGTTCCAAGAAATTATAAAACAGACAAATTTAATGTAGGTGAAAATTCGAGTCGCAGCGAAATGCTTCCACGATTAAGTGTAAAGCGACTGCGCGGACAGCAACGGCGAGGCCGTATTTCAGACGTCACAGAAACAGCGAAAAATGACATCAATGAAAACAAGAACCCGTTGCGTCTCTCGTCCTCCGAAACAAGCTCCGAGAGAGCCCCTCATCCGAGTCTCAAAGGAACGCTAAAATTAACACTCGTCAAAGTTAGCGCGTGACACGCAACGGCGGCGACAGGTGAATCGTTGCAACCGCGTTATCGCGACACCTGAGGCACAGATAAGGAGTCGCATCTCAGCTAGTCACCGACACCCAATCAGTGAAAAGCGCGCGCGTTTCAAATGAAAAGAAGGCGGTTGGGGAGAATTAACGCGGGAAATAAGGTTTGGTTGGTGGCATCTCGTTGCGCCTACATTTCGCCCGCTGCTATACAGCTGTCAACATCTACCTGCGGTTTTTTCCGTTTATAATTATTCCACATTATATAAATCTCGATGTAATTTTTAATGCCAACCAACAGACTATTTGCCCCTTCCTCTCTAAGATTGAGAGAGATAAGGTTTACTATCGACAGAATCTGATATTCAACGATTATATAATAACCGAGATATAAAGAAATTTCTTTGATATGTTGAATCCATCAAAATCTCACTTTTGGCTCTTACAGCGCGATAAAAACGCCGATACCTCTTCCGACGGCGGTGGGAATAGCAAAAGGCGTTCCAGAGACAACTAATTATTTTAATCTGATTACTCAATTCACTGTGTGACGCTATCTGGCGGTGAGGCAGCGAACGAATCCAATATGGCGTCGTGTTGCAGCAAGCGAAAACCTACTAATGGGCCTAACTTATCGTTTCAAAACTTATCGTTTATTGGACTCAATATGCGTTTCCTGCACATAACGTTCACCATTTATCAAGGGAAGTCTAGGTTTGTCCACTTGATACTTCCTAGTCATTTAAAATATCTTATTCTTGAAAGCTTCAAGAGATAGACCTCGGCTCTAATGCATTTGAACAGAAGGATCCAAATACTGAGAGTCTATATGGCTTCATCTCTTTTAATCTGTTTAACCTATTCACTCATTAGCTTTATTTTCATTCCTATTTTCAACTTAGTTGAAAATTTACCATTCTAAGATTCATTTGAATTTCATGGCGTGAACACCACTAACCTAAGCAGTCATTAAATTGATTTTCTAGCATGGCATGTAAGATTCTATGAGATCAAATGATTACCTACATAAGCTGTTCGATTAAATAGTATAGATTACATTTTTTCCATATAAAATAATAGTAACTACGAATGCTCTTTAACATGAATTTCTCCAGTGTGTATAAAAATATAATAGATAACGATTTGTTGAACTATATGGATCTTTGCAATGCAAATGTATTTAGTCTACTTGCAAGAAATTGATTAAATGTCGTAAACAACATATCACTTTAAATGACAAATAATGGAAATCTTATTATAATGATCCTACCGTGTGTATGTGTCCATCTGTGCATTTTTTAAAAAAAAACAAATGTGAAATGATTTTTTTCACACCAATTTTGAATATATTTTAAAAAAAATTTTTTCTAGCACATTCTGAAATTTGTGAGCGAAGCGAATAAGCGACGTAGACATAGCCAAAAACGCCCGTAGGGTGGTTTTTGATAGGCCTACGGGGGAAGGGGGATCCCCTTGCCTGAGGATGAATTTTTATTCACCCACTAACGAGGTCGGAATATCCAATTAAGACCATTTTCTTAACGAATTCTGAACTCATATATGACATTATTATTTACCATTTATGTGGTTAATCAAGGTCTTGTTTCGAATAAGTCTGTAAACTCTTGGGGCGGTTACAGGGTCACCAATGGGGCGGTTACTTATGCAAACAACCTCACAATTTATATAATTTATTAACAAGGTCAGGTTGGAATTCCTTTCGTTACCTCAAGTCAGCGGGCTCGTAGCTCATCAGAGAGAAGAGCTTCTTGGAATTTGATGTGAAGGCTGACACTTGGCGTGGAGCGATTAGAGTTGTGTGAATGACAATTGATGTGGCTTTCCTTTGCGTGGCAGATAAGTAGCTCCTAATGGCTTAAGGTTGTCACGTGTCGCCATCATGGGATTGCCAGCACTCGATGGTTCAGCCAGTCATAACATGTTCAAATCTAAAGTTCTGTATAAAATTTGAGAGTTCATTTATTTTAGAAAATCACTAACACATGAAGGACTGCATGTGTTGGATTGTGAGTTATAATCCCATTTTAAAATTCATGGTAACAACATGTAACAGAAGAATATTACCCGCAAATCACTCTAATATGGAACATCCACGGTTCAGGAAGGGAACTAATGTTTAAAGGTCTCTTTCATGCAAACATATTTTTTACACTTATAGAATACTATCACCACCGTCAAGGAGCGATGCAGGTGGAGGATATTGAAACCCCACTGGGTGAAAGGAAATAAAGGGTATAAAATACTATTTGTTTACATTGTAATAGAAAGTAACGGTGAGGATTTTGTTAAAGTGGACATGAAAAGAGTGGTTAAATGAGTTAGAAAATAAAGGTGCTGGGAGATGGTAAAAGAAAGGCGGATAGAAACAATTAAGTATGGCAGATAAAGAATTAAAGATAATTAGTAGGGATGTAAAATAAGAGCAGTGCAAATGAATTATTTGAGTGATTGCTGGTGTGTGAAGGGTCGATAAAGTTAGGAATGAGTGGGTAATATGTATTTAGGTGTGAAGAATGGTAAGAAAGAGGCCATGAATGAGTTTCCCTGAAGTGGTATGGTCATGTAAGAAGAGTGGATGGAAATAGACGTGGGAAGGGTTGGCAAAAGATTAAAAGACCGCGTATAAGAGGGGTTGATTGTGTGAGTAAATATTTGAGAGAGAAAGGCTTGACCGACAAGCAAAGGGGTGACATTGCGGATGATAGTTGTGCATGGTGAGTGATTGTTAGGGTTCGTGCTTGCGTCCTTCTGCCTAGGGACGATCACTGACTGGGCGAGATGAAACAACACATTACACCTGAACGCGTTAAAGGGCCGACGTGGCCTGAAACAAGGTCAACAAGCCTAAGTCACGTGCTCTCAATTACTCTAACTTATGACCTTAAGACCTTCAATACTTTCAACAAATAGGGCAATCCTCCCCATAGTTATTTTTCTTTTAATAATTCGAAATAGAATGTAAAACAACATAAGGGTTTCAAATTTCGTTAGAATCGGCCGAATAGTCACGATGTTATTGCCAAATAATTCCCAAAATAACCTTAGGAGAACATTGGTAATTGTATCATTCGAAAGAATGTAAAACAACATAAGAATTACAAATTTCGTTAGAATCAGCCGAATAGTTACGATGTTATTGCCAAATAATTCCAGGACTAACCTTGGAAGGACCTTGGTAATTATATCATTCGAAAGGGAATGTAAAACAACATAAGGGTTTCAAATTTCGTTATAATCGGCCGAATAGTTACGATATTATTTCCAAATAATTTCCGGGCTAACCTTAGGAGAACATTGGTAATTATATCATTCGAAAGAGAATGTAAAACAACATAAGGATTTCAAATTTCGTTAGAATCGGCCGAATAGTTACGATTCTATTGCTAAATAATTCCAGGACTAACCTTGGAAGGACTTTCGTAATTATATCATTCGAAAGGGAATGTAAAACAACATAAGGGTTTAAATTTTTTTTAGAATCGGCCGAATAGTTACGATGTTATTGCCAAATAATTCCCGGGCTAACCTTAAGAGAACATTGCTAATTAGATCAATCGAAAGAGAATGTAAAACAACATAAGGGAATAAAATTTCGTTACAATCGGCCGAATAGTTACAATGTTATTGCCAAGAAGCTCAATGAAAAGTAAAATGGTTACCACTCGACCGACCAACCTAGTAACTTCTAGAGTCGTGTGTACGCGACCAAAAACGGCAGGAATTTTTCAAAACTCAAAAACCTACCACAAAGTGTATGGTAACTCCTCACTTCATCCCCACAGTCATCCCGAAACCAAGGATGAAACTGAGTTGGACCTACTTCGGATAGAGTGATGAGAAGGTTAGTTTAGTTTTGATTGAGATTAGGTTAAATTAGGATATAATAAGTTAGGTTAGGTTTGGCTAGGGATGGTTTAGTTTAAGTATGGTTAGGCGTAAGTTAGGTTCAATTAAGTTGAATTAGTTAGAATTAGGTTAGGTCTAGGTTGGGATAGGTGAAGATTGGTTCGGTTCAGGTCGGGATGTGTGAGGTTAACTCAGTTTTAGGTTGGAATGGGTGAAGTTAGCTTAGGTTTAGGATGGTGTAAACGAGGTTAAGTTAGGTTTAATTTAGAACAGATAAGGTTAGGTTAGGTTAGGTTTATGTTATGAATATATGAAGTTAGGTTCGGTTTAGATGGGAATATATGAAATTAGGTGGAGGTTTGGTGAAATGAAGATAGATTTAGATTGGAACAGATGAAGCTAGATTATAATTAGTTTAGGATAGGTGAAGTAAGGTTAAGTTAGATAGGTGAAGTTAGGTTACGTTTGGATAGGTGAAGTTAGGTTAGATTTATGTTTGGGATAAATGAGGTTAAGTTAGATTTAGATGTGAATATATGAAGTTAAGTTCGGTTTAAATTGGGCTGAGTTCCTTTCTTGCAACGGGTGAACTGTTTCCTTTGTGGGACTAGCTCCACACAACGTAGGTCCAAGATCTTCTGCCTGACTCCAGGGAGAATTTTCCCTTTTATTTCCCTCATGAGCAAAAATCGAGAGAGAGGACCGAATTCTCATAAAATTCGTACCGCTGCGCAAACGACCTTTTGACTGCTGCCAGGCATGCGAGATATTTACGCCTCGCCGCGACCCAAGCTTACTTCGTCTCGAACTGCGGCTTTATGACTGCACGAAAAGGGGTGAGGGAGATTCGATGCGAAAGATGAGTTTGGAATAAGGGAGGGACACGCAGCTCTGTCGGTGTATTTATGTATACACTAATGTATGGGGTATTTAGACTTCTACAGTTAGCATTATATAATGTATTAACCTACATTTTAGGATTTACTTCTTCGTTTGTAAGACGTCTCAGGTGTGTCCTGCTTCAGGTTCCAACAGAAGTCAGCCAGCATAGTAGGGGTCCATTTTCCCTTACACATGTTTTCCAATGATGCTATATTTTGATGGAACCTCTCTCCATGTATATCACTCATATCTCCTTCATTCTCGAGGAAGAAGGACAGGTGAGAATGAAGAAAATTCATCTTCAATGACATATTGCATCCGAGATCTTGGTAGCACTTGATTAGGCTCTCCACCATACGCTCTCGCTAGGCCCCTAGGTGCTTTTCCAGAAGTCCTTTGCATTCATGTATGCCAGGCCGCTAGCTCAGTTTCATCTATTGTCACCTCGAAGTCCTCATCAGCTATACATGTGTTGACGAATCTGAGGGCCTACGAATATGCCTTCTTTAATCTTGGCATCACTTATTTTAGGAAAGTTCGCTTTGAGGTACTGTAAACATGGCTTTTATGTTGCAGTGCTTTGGTAAATTGCTTCATTAGGCCTAGTTTTACATGCAGTGGTGGCAAAATGATTTTCTCCTTCTGAACTAGTGTCTCATGAATTACATTATAACATCCAGGCATCATAGTTTTTCGAGGTGACTATTTTGAGCCTACATAATGTACTGATCTGGCCCTACCGTCCCACTTGCGAAGGAAGCATATAAACTTAATGTATCCAGTTTGTAGCTCCTTAAGTAGTGCTACTGTTTTCAAGTCCGCACAAATTAGCCCCTCACGCTCCTCGTAACTTATGTGGTCTAAAATAAAAGCAAGGTTCTCATATGTCTCTCTTAAAATGACTGAGTGAGCAACTGGAACTGAAGGCATGGTGTTCCCAATGTGCAACAGAACCGCTTTTATGCTCTAAAGGGATGCATCTGTGAATAACCTCTACTCATTTCGTTGATAGGTCACCTCAAGCGCATTGAATAGGCCTCTGATATCATTACAATAAGTTAAGTTGTTTTCAAAAGTGAAGAATTGCTATAGATCGGCAGATCGCTTCCTAAATACTGTAGTTCGAGCATGTTCATCCAACAGCTTCCATTGTTGCAGACGTGAGGTCAGTAGTTCACTCTGTTGCTTAGTAAGTGTTCGATCACGAACTAGATCATTGAGTTCCGGTTGGGTGATGAGGTGTGGTTTCTTGTCAGATTCAAGCTGTGCCACATGTGGTGTATCTTGAGATTCTGAATCGTCTGAGATTCTCGTGTCATCGCTTGGTAGTTCAGACGGCGGCTGTGGTACAGGAATAGCTCTTGAATGTTGAACTGGGCGAATAGCAACAGACTGAAGATCTGGATACATGCTAGATTTTTTGCCTTTTTTGTTGCAACCTGCAGTGAAATAAATTAAAATAACAGTAAAAATGTATATTACAGGCTGTGGTCACATGCAGAAATAGTGTAAGTACAACATAGTCGAAAAAAAAACGGCAGAAAAGTGATAACTTTCTTTTTGTCGATTTTTGTTTCGGTGAAGAAACCAGGTTTTCCTTTTTCATTTTTGGCACTTCAGAAATCTCTGGAAAATCCACGCATTCTAATGGTCCCATCCATGGGACTAGTGCCCCCCAAAAGTTTAATAATAATTATCTGTTCAATGAGACCAAACATAAGTCTCTAACTTCAATAGTTTAGCCGTGAATCTATAGTGGTTGATTTTCATAAGGTGAGAAGAGATAGTCTCATTTATAGTCTAAATTTATAGCGTCGGTTTTTATGAGTTTAAAATTTAATTTACACGATTAATTATACTTTGACTTATGGACCTAGTCATATCTCGCACTATGTATAAAAACACTGTGCCAATCATAGTGTAGATTTATAGAAAAAAAAAGAGGTATTAGATAAATTTTGTATTAAAAGAGCAAAGTGCATAAAAAAACAAGAGAACCAGACCAACTGAAAAAAAACAAAAAACAAATAGTGAAAGACAAGGAGGTGACGTTGCAAAGTCAATACCTTTGACCTTCATCGCATCACGTCGCATATAGCCGTTTTCCTTGGAAGGTTTTCTGTGCGTCCGAGGGTAGGCTTCGCTGTTTTAATTCATTACTTTTTTTCTTTCTCCTATAGGTTGCTTAGGCATCCTGGTTTGCGTTCTTGTTGTTGTTGTTTTTGTTTTGTTTTTTGCATGCCTTACACGCATTAGTTTCACTGATTATAGCACAGTTCATTATATTTGCAATCCACTCGTATGCAGGCCTATTGTAAACTATAATAGTGCATGAAAATAAATAAACAAACAAAATAAAGCTTTTAAATTAGGTGTCTTGCTTAGAGTTTCCCACCGTAGTTTTTAGTCGCAGGCGACTCTACATCTCACTATGTCGGTCGGTCGGTCCCGGTATTATTTTTGTTTTTGTAATAATATTGTAACTATTTGGCGGATTCTAACGAAATCTGAAGCCCTAATTTGGTTTTACATTCTCTTCCGAATGGTATAATTGCCAAAGTTCTCCCAAGGTTAGCCCATGAAATATTTGTTTTTGGCAATAACATCATAACTATTCGGCCGATTCTAACGAAATTAGAAACCCTCAAGTTGTTTTACATTCGTTTTCAAATGATATAATTGTCAAAGTCCTCCCAAATTAGTCCATGAATTATTTTGTTATGGCAATAACATCATAACTAATCGGTCGATTCTCTTTCGAATGATATAATTGCCAAATTACTCCCGAGGTTAGCAAGGAAATGATATAGCAACCAGGCAATGGCTTCGCTACTAAGATTAATTTTAAAAAGTAACTCTAAACTAAATTTCACCCCTTTAAAAATATCACGTTGCTAAAATATAGAGTTACAGAAGAATAGAAGAAAATATATAGAAATAAATTTTCTGAACTTCACCATTTGTAATTCTTTGGGTTTTAAAAATTTCACAAAATTTCGATACTTATATTTATTTCTGAACTTTGATAAAAAAAAACATAATCATTACCAAACTAAGATGAAATTATTATTCAAATACTCAAAAAAGCCACTTCTTAAATTATAGAGTTAGTGAAGTGATAAACACCTGATCTTTTCTCTTATTATGGCGCATTTTCTTCTCCTCAGTCGACTGGCTGAACGGCCAGTTACTCAGATAGATTTCTTAATTCCATTTCTCATACGTGTGAATCGAGGGATGGGATGACTTTTTTTGTTATATATATTTGGGTAGTTTGGTGGGCCATAATAAGAGAAAAGATCCCCCCCCCCCATTTCAAAATTACTTTAAAAATGATATATAATACAATATGGTGCGATTGCAATAGCCTTAACCTATTAGTCGCCCGGCTTTTTGTCTCGAACTCGCTTTCCGCAAAATTATAAATGATACACGTTATTGAAAATAATTAAATAAAATATTTAAATCCTTTTTTTTATATATCAAATAATATATCATTTTAATTAAAAAGAGTCATTCTATATGACTAAAAAATTATTAATAACGTTTTACCTATTCATAATTATAATGATAATTATCAGTTCTTACAAAAATTTTCATCAACACCCATAGTTGTTTTATGCTTTTTAAATCAGTTACGCTTTAATTGTTTTATGCTTTTTAAATCAGTTACGCTTTAATTGTTTTATGCTTTTTAAATCAGTTACGCTTTAAAACCTATATCTAATTATAGAAAACAGTGACGCTCTTCATGGGATACTATTTTGTATCTTAAATTTTATGAAAACTTTGCTCAGGGCCTATTTTATACCTATAAAAGTGTATTTTCCAGACAAAATAGGCTTGCTGGTTTGTGTGCTTTCGATAACATAATAACTTAAGGCATTTCATCGTTTTAATTGGAAGAAAAATAAAAAAAAATTAATGTATTTAACTAAAAAATAAGGAAGAGTCATCAAAAACGGCGTGTTTACACAGATGTGAGTAATAAATCAACCTCTTTTCACGGTCATGTTGTGGTGAGGCCTAAAACGGAGTCAAGTGACTCACATTCATAAATCTCGGTTTACAGACAAAGAAGGACTGACCTAAGCCATTTATGTATTTTAATTTGGTGCTTAATCACTAACATAAGAGTTTGAAGAAAAAATTGACAAATTATCATAATTATCAGGGCAAATACGAGTCTATACGTGAAAGGCCACAAAAGGCCCTCGGGCGATTATGTAGCACTGAATCGAGAACTTATAAAGGCCTTTTATCCTGAAAGTAAGTGAATTGCAGTGGTAATTCTGAGATTAGCTCCTTAATAGTATTTACTAAAAAAAAAATATATATAGATACTTAATATTTTTTAAAATGAACTTATAATAAAATATAATGCGAGCGTGCATCAATTGTAGGTCGCCAAAAACACGATCTTATTGGTTTATACATGTTTGTGATATTTTTCAAATCTGTTAATTCTCAGAGTTGCCACGTCTGCTTTACAAGATTGGCACTCACTGCACCGTCTGCACGAGCGAATGTTTCAGTTCTGTCATAGTTCTAAGTTCTGCTCTGTTTTAGTTTTCAATAAGAATCCACTGCATTTATTTGTCGCGCTGCTCCTAAGTGTTTGTTAGTTCTCTAACACCATAGCTTTGTTGTTTCCTCCTCTATGACTTACACAGTCGAAAGACACCTAAATACGAGCATACTCGCCCTTCTTGAGCGGATTATAATTGTTTTCAAGTCTTATTGCTGGTTAAACCGAACCAAGGTCAGTAAATAATTAATTTTATTGTACTCATATTCTGGTCTTCTTTGCAAACATGTAATAATAACCATGAAAATACGAAACATGGATTGGAAAGTTTGCAACAGTCATGCTCCCTTCGATCCAGGATTCGTAGATCAGGCGGAAAATTTTGCAACGATCTAGTTATAGTTGTCCCTAAACTTTGGTTGCATTTATATCCCTTGTTAGGCATGTAATTAAGTGGATTTAGTTCGTATTATAAGAGCAAGCAAAGGGACTCAAATATGCGAACTTTAGATCCTGGAGGGGATGGTAACTATTCGGCTGATTCTAACAAAATTTGAAACCTTTTTGTTGATTTACATTCTCTTTCGAATGATATAATTGTCAAAGTCCTACTTATTCACATAGGTCAATGAATGAATTTATTACACCCAGAAACCGTCCTTGGAGGACGCAGTTTGTGAACTTACAAATTTCTTGAATATCCCAAAGCAAATAAAAGAATCAAGAAAGTAAGGCGAATTCACCCAATTGTCTCTAAATTTCATTTTTTGTTTTAATTTCATTGTTAGGCAATTTTATATAACATATAATGCAAAAAGTATTTGGGTCTATGAAGACTAAACCTGTTTAAGTCATAAAAACGTTGTGTTTCAATGGAATTTGTTAAGATAGAGTTCTATGAATTGTTAATCGATTTTTTTTATTGTTCATGAGCTTGGTCTGCAGCCAGATAAAATTTGGAACCAAGAAACTAAGAATAAAATTACAGTGTGCATCAAATTCCTTTCATATCAACATTGATCAGAAGTATTTAGAAGTTAGGTAACTAGATAATAATAAACGAACACCTAGTTAACTCACAATTCCAAGGTCCTCAAAAATAAAAAAAAACAGGAAAAGCAAGAAAAAAGAGAGAATGAAAACATGCGAGCATGTGCGAGAGAAGGAAAGAGAAAGATAGTGAAAGAGAGAGAGCTAGATATAGCTAAAAAGAAAGATACAGACAGACAGACAGAGAGAGAAGAAACAGTAGACACAAAAGAAGAATGCAAGAAAGCAAACGGTTCCATTTCTATGCCGATTTTTTTACACGGCGACAGCCGCTTTACTGTTATGTATTTTAATCTTTTTAATTGATACATCTCTTGAAAATATATTAATGACCAGGAAAGAAAACACATTGAATACTCACCTTTAATATCTGTTAAGTAGAAGTAGCATTCCGTTGAATGATCCTTTAGCTCGCTCCAGACCATTGGCACGCCAAAATTTAGGCCAGATCCTTTGCCTTTCACCCAGACAGAAAGGGGACTTGTACACCTAGCACATCATATGTAAGGTGCCCAGCGTTTGTTCTGGTCACCCTCTTTACATCCAGAGTACAGCTCATAAAGTTTCTTCACATGTTAAGTCAACTGTTTCTTGTATTCTCTTAATGTAACTGAGCCACATATATAACAGAAACTGTCTGTGGAATTTTCGCATTCTCTAGGCATTTTAGCTCTGTCTCCTGTAAAGAAAAAACCCTGTATTATGTGAAAAATAATATAAATAGTAATAACAAGAAATATTAAATAAAAAAGTAAAAATAGGAAACATTTAGAGTGAGTTACAAAATTATCAAGCGTTACGTAAGAATTACCACAAATTTGGACCTAAAAAACTAAAAGAATATTAAGTATACTTTCATAATTTTAATAGGTTAGGTTGACAAATACCTTAGAAACAGCAGGTTAAAATGATATCAAAATCCTTTGATAACTTTCAGAGTTGTCAGATTTGGCCCAATCCTGTTTGCATTCAATCCCTGCGCAACCATCCGTGTATTTAATGTAAGTAAGATGGTAATTTACGATAAACTGGATAATCGCAGAAAGAGTCGGATGTTATATTCGTGATTTACGCAAAAACTACCCCTAGAAAAGGTTATTCTCATTTCCAAGTTTTTTTTTTCATTGTTGTACAGTGTTTGATGATAAGCGCAAACTCGTTGGGAAATAATCCTATGAGCAAATGTAGTGGTAATTAGAACGATAAGCGACGTTCTGGGTTGGACTAATTGACTCCTTCGTTCAAGGCAACCCTACCCCTTTCTGTGTTGGATGCGTTGAAGGAAGGGGAGGGGGTCAAAAGGGGAATAAAGGAGGAGAAAGAGAAATAAAGATTAAATAAGGATTTCCCTTTAAGGCAAAAATCAAAAGAGCGGGCAAGAACCAATCACTATAGACACTTTACGGAGACAAGATCCACTCAAAGCTTGGATTTAGCAGCAGCAGATTTAGCAGTATCGAGACAATGGGATAAACATAATGAGAAATAAGTGGACTTTTGGCAAGGAGACCTGGTTTACTTCGAAATTAGACCACACATATAAGAGCTGCGTGCCCTCGAGTCTAATCTGTCGCTACTAAGACTCAAGGTATTTAATACAAGTTCAAAATCCCTAACTTCACGACTTTCTGTTACCCATGATTTTCACCTAAATAAATAAATAGTTGCCAACCAACGATAACTCTTGACAAGAATTATAGGTATTACAAATCAGTTATTAAAGGAATCTCGACTTAAATTATGAAGTTCAAGCCCTTTTGAGAGAGAGAAACAGAAAATTCTTCGCTTTAGCAACTAAATGCGCCATGGATAGATTTCCACTTAGTCCCCAGCAGTCCAATGTAGTCCAATGCAGCGAGATAAACCTCGATTCAAAACAGACCACGCCGCCAGCTCAAATGGGCTACAAGATTCCCTCCTGAGATAGCGCCGTATCGAGGGACCTGTCACCGAGCAACGAAAGCCAACATCCGGCTATCCTCTGCTTCTCCGAAATAGCGGGTTTTTTTAATGGGTTTGATCGATTTAATGGTGTCGAAACGCGTTATTAATGCGAAATTTAAAATTTCGCCGAGTTGGTGCAAAAGTATACGCTCGGTATATTTTGAGATGTCAAAAAGTTCGATTTCTTTGCTTTGGGTGTTCTCATATGCCCCTTATAGCCTACTTCTCTCAACCTCAAATACGTAACACGGTAACAGGAAACAAGGTGATATTAAGGAATAATTGAGATCAAAGCATTTGTAAAAGCTGACCAAAACTTTTAGAAAACTTAAAAACTTAAAAGAATTTTAAAGAATCTTGAATTACACAGGATTTTACTTAGTTTCAAATCTATGATATATATTGCTAAGAAAAATGTGCTCCATTATTGTTACTAATTTATTCATCGAGCTGAGGCAAATAAATTGGACTGATATTAAGAAGGTTTGAAATGTTTTGTTACAGATATATATATATATATATATATATATATATATATATATATATATATATATATATATATATATATATATATATATATATATATATATATATATATATATATGCAATGTCCCGCAGGAATAATGAAAAAGATGCTTCCAAGTACTTTCGAACTTTATTCAGTTCATTCTCAAGGATAACTACAAGAGAAAATATTATAATAAGGGTATAAATAAGTTAGTAACAGATAAAGGACCGCCTCTAAGGCAAGAAATCACCAATGAGAAAGAAGTAGGAGAGGGACGGGTAAATTAACATTAAGATTTAGCTATAACAGGTAGCAAGGTCAAACTGAGAGGCAAGAAAGAGTCAAGAACAGAGCCAAAAGTGTTAAAACGATTAACGGATAAAGCGATAGGTTAAAGAGAGAGATTAGGAGGGACACGAAAAGTAAGCAGATATGTAGGGCAGAGGAGCAAATAGAGAGGAAGATAAATAAAATAATGTTAATACAAAATCAATGGAATAATTAAATTGACAAATCGGGTGCTCATAAAAATGAAAATTGCCAAAAAAAATAGGAACATAAGTCAAAACTAATTTCTTTCAGAATGAGTTTTTTCATAACAGCATCAATTTTAAAAAGGCCAGAGGAAATGTTAAAGTTATTAAATTGGCTTATACATGAACATTCAACAAGGTTTCTTTGAATTGAGTCAATTGAGCCTTTTCCCTGGCCTTTTTAAACTTGATGTTGTTATGAAAAAAATCATTCTTAAAGAAATTAGTTTTCACTTTTGTTCCTAATTTTTTTTTTAATTTTCATTTTTATGGACACCCGATTTGTCAATTTAATGAAGAAAACTACAGGTAAAAAAGGGAGCTAGTTCGAGAAATTTAGAAATAGTATGAGAGAAATGGAGCTGTTCGAAGTGTGAAAGAAAATATTGAGGTGATTTGCTAGAATTTTGCTCATTATGTTTATTAAGTGCTGTTATATTTATTGTTACATTTATTAAGTGCTGTTATATTTTTTGTTCCCTTTATAGCTTTCGTTTTATTTTGTACATACTTTCAGCCGTATTCATATACTCCTTTCAATCTTTAGTCTATTCCTTTTTGGCCTTTTGATTTACTTTTTAAATATTTATCGTTAATTTGTTCTTGGGCTTTATATTTTCTGCTAGATTTTATTCATTTAGTCTTCTTTATCATCAACTTAAACTTCTAAATATTGGTATTTCTTTTTGCTCTATTAGCCTCATCTTAATCAAAATTGTTGTTTGACGAGAAATCGTCCTCAATTTGCATTGATTTTATTAATTCTTGGACTACTGACTGAGATAGTTTGCCAAATTTACTTTGCTCTCTCTTGCAACATCACATTGATTGCTGGCAAGTTTGCCTCCTCATGTAAATTTTCAGCGAAAATTCTACCATTTGCCGTGTGTTGGCGATTAGTCAGGTAGCTTTATTTTGTACCTTCTGAAATTAAAGCCTCCTTGATTTTGGTGCAGTGTCCATAGGATGAAGAGCTTGCCTCAATACTCCGCTCATCGATAAACCCCCTTTTAATATAACACAGAGTTCATTTTATACAGATATATTTACCAAAGTTATATGTTAAAGACTTGAAGGATAGTAAAGGGTGCTCCATAAAGGGCACCGAAATCGAAAGGTGAATAACACTGTATAACACGATTTTTGTTACAGAGCAGAAAATAGGTGATTCTAAATGGTTTTAGGCGTTGATTACAAATTTGCCTTTATAATTTGCATATCACGTCTAGTTTTTGTGTAATTCGAATTTTCCTTTTCAAGCCATTTCACACTTTTGTTCAATATTGTACCAATATGCAATTTTTAATATATATAATTAATATATATATATATGTATATATATATATATATATATATATATATATATTTAATATATATTGACATTTTTAATATATATAAAGTAGACTATATTGAAGCTCAAATATCATTGAATTCTAATTACTGGGGACGGGGGGCGGTCAGATTTTTTCAGATTTTCAAATTAATACATGCTTATTTGTGATAACTTTTCTGCTACTGATAACTGGTAACTGGTAAAGAAGATAACAGGTTTATCACAATTTTTCTCTGATAAGACCCTTATGATTAGGAATTCACATTGTGTATCGTTTGCTTGCTCAAGTTAGTATTTGAAATCTTGTCATGGATTTAAGTTCTAGATGCGGATGTGTAAACAGCCCCAACATATTGTTATGTTTGTGGGCAATTCACACCAGTAGGAGAAAAATAAAAACAGCAGTAACGATGAAGCAAGCCTACAGATACTATTTTGAATGCAAACAAGGGGACCGGGATAAAGATTGGGCCTCTCATATTTGCTTCACGCAGTGTAACACAATGTTGATAGCTTGGTTAAATGGGAAGAGGAAGGCAATGCCATTTGCTGTTCCCATGATATGGTGTGAGCCCTCAAATCACTTTGATGATTGTTATTTCTGCCTAACAAATGTGGCTGGATTTTCAAAGAAAAACAAATATAAAATTGTTTCTCCAAATTGCCCATCACTTCTTCTTGGGTTACAGTTGGGATACTCAAAGTACATGTGCTTTTTATGTCTATTCGATAGCAGAGATGATAAAAATCATTATAAAAAGCGAGAATGGCCAGCCAGAGAAGAACACATTGTTGGCAAACATAATGTTAAGCATGATTCTCTAGTAGATCCAAAAAAAGTTCATCTTTCACCTCTTCACATTAAATTAGAGTTAATGAAAACTTTTGTAAAGGGTATGGATCAAAGAAGTGAAGGCTTTCAATATTTGAAAAACAAATTCAAAGGATCATTAACTGATGCAAAAATAGAAGCTGGAGTTTTCACTGGACCACAAATTCGGAGAGTTGTTTCTGATGATTCCTTCACTTTGTGTCTCAATTAAAAGGAACGCAAAGCATGGACATTCTTTGTGGAAGTCACTGCAAACTTTCTGGGCAATTTTATATCTCCAAATTACCGAGAAATAGTAAACAATATGCTGGAAGCCTATGAGAAGATGGGATGTAGAATGTAACTTGAAATGCATTTTCTGCATTCTCATCTCGATTTCTTTCCTGAAAATCTGGGAGCTGTTACTGATGAACATAGTAAACGTTTTCATCAACAAATTTGGTTATGGAGACGAGGTACCAAGTAAAATTGAATCCGAATATGGTAAGAGATTATTGCTGGTCTTTACAAAAAACAAACTTTGATGTAAAAAAACAAAACAAGAAGGCTATAGCAAAGTTTCTTTAAACTTTAAGTGCATAACAAACTTAATTAATACAATAAAATCTTCATAACTTGGGTAACTTCGCCTAAGCCAGAATAAAGAAGGAAGGTCCCCACTTTTAAAATATTTTTGCTTAAAAATTACAAAAAAAAAATAAAAAAATTATCTATTAATCGGAAAAATTAGCGAAAGAGGGTGTCATTACACAAACTCTAGACGTGATAAAGAATTTTGGTTTTCAAATTCGGATTCAGCGCCCTCGAACTAATTAGAAACACCTATTCACATGTCTGTAAGAAACAAAAAGTTAAAATTTGTTGTTAAGTGTAATTAAAAACATTTTTTTTATAAACATAGCTATCTTCTTAAGATTTATAATGAGTTATGTCTCTAGTTTAAGTATGGAACACAATTTCGGCCATATGTCCACCTGCACTGAGTCTGCATACATTTATACGCTCCTTGAAATTTCCGATAACTCTCTCACAAATGTGTGGTCCGATGCCCGCAATCACACGCCTGATTTAGGCCTTGAGTTCAGGAATTTTGCGGGTTTGTTTCAGTATACCTGTGATTTCACATACCCCATAATATCTCGGTAACGTTCTCCATTAATGGTGACTATATTCCCCTCATCTTCTTCAAAGAAAAACGGTCCAAGCACTCCACCTGCCCCAAATCCACACCACACAGTGGCTTTCAGTGGATGCATTTCACACTCTTGCATTATTCGAGGACTTTCATTTCCCTAAATCCGGCACTTCTGTTTATTGACAAATCCACTCAAGTGAAGTGGGCCTTCTCACTGAAGATGATTTTCTTTGCAAAATTTTCGTCGACTGCAAGTCTCTTCTCTCCCAGTCAGCAAATTGCTTCTACTTCCTGTGTTCAGGTGGTTAAAGATGCTGCATAAGTTGAATTTTGACGCATGCATATGGAGATCTTTATGCAGAATTCGATGTAATGAAGTGATCGGGATGACCTACTGCTACGAACGTCGGCGAATCGATTTTCCCGGACTGTAAGTGACACTGTCTCGCACAACTGCAATTTGTTTCTCTGTCTGACAAGAACGATTCTGCCCAGGCGATTTGGCCGTTGAAACTAAACCAATTGTTTTAAACTTCATCATTAGTCTGCGAACAGTAGACTCGTTGGTATTTTCATTTATCACCCAAATGGTACGAAGTGTTTGAACTATTTGCGTCGCGCTTTCTCCGTTTTGGTAAAATGTCTTCACTATGAGAACGCGCTGCTCAGTTGTAAACTGCTCCATGACGCACCGCACACAAGTATTCTGAAAAACAAGCAAATAACTATTAATCGAAGTAAATAGAAATAGCAAACATTATAAAACATACCTTAAAACTTCAAAACACAAAAGTGTCGCTCAAATCAATTTCGGCGCCCTTTATAAAACACTCTTCTTTACTATTCATTTAATTCAATGAAATTGCGGTTGGCCTCAGCCACGGAATCCATTCGGCATCAGAAACTGCTAGAAGCCTTCACGACAGTCCTCCTGTTTAACTGCATGGAAGTTTTGGTGATCTTGGATCTAAGCTTAACGTTGTTGGTGCACGTGGACTTGGTGTTCTCTCTCAACCACGCCAAACACGTAAATTTCCAGGGTGTTGCAGTCTTGGAAGATTGGAGGCCAGATGTTCGGAGTGATGAGGTAAAATAAATTGTCTGACAGACAAGACTGGCCCTTTTGAATTTGTGACTTGGTACAGAGTCTTGCTGTCACATATATGGCCTTCCAGGGGCCCTTTAATGGATCTAGGGCAACACCAACTCTTCCAAGCACTTGATCTAGCTCTCCATATTGAGTCTAAGTTCTTTCGGGAAGATGACCTGGGGCATAACATGGCCCTCGCTACTGACCACCCCAAATACCATGATGTGGATAGGGAACGGTCTTTATGACTCCAAATATCTTTGGGAGCACACCTAAGCAGAGGTTGTTTTGTGAGCTTACCACCTGGTCTTGTTAGAAATTCTTCTCGTCTGAGAAGAACCAATGCATAGAAGGATTGATGGAATGCTTAAGTCTGTAAAGAAGCTACGCAGAAAGCTTCTTCCGCTTGTCCTTCATCCCCTGCTAAAGAAGCTGCCCCCTATCATATAATGGAGTAGTAATGGATTTCCTCAAGTATTAACTACCTGATGAGAGACTGTGACACTTTCTTGTCCCTGGCTATGCACCTCATTGCTTTCTGGAATAGCTTTCAATGATGGCCTGGGTCTACGCGACTAATTTCTTTTGGAGGGGAGGTCGTATTAAAACCCCTAGAGTAAAGTTTTTGAGCCGCCGTACCCAATAATCATAGCCTGAGTTAACTAACTCTTTGCTGATAATTATGTACTTTCTCAGATCGCTTCCGTGCACTCGGAGATCTTCGCATTGGAGCTCGGGAGTTAATCCCAAGCAACGCAACTTGCCTTTACCAAATTTTCGGAAGATTGAATTCAGCCATGGTATTACCTCTCATTCACAGAAAATGCACAATTGACTTTCCTTTGATTGGAAGAAGAGAGAACCGACCTTACTCAACACGAATGCGCAGAATTTGAGAGTTGCCAATGGCGACACATTACTCACCGCACTTTGTTTATACAATATATATATATATATATATATATATATATATATATATATATATATATATATATATATATATATATATATACAAAGAAAGCAACTACAGGATCTGCGGGTGATAATACAACCACCACAGGGCTATGCCATTTTTATTTTCTGTCTTCCAAATAAAATTTGAAGACAGAAAGAAAGATGCAGAAACCTGGTGTAGCTGATTACACAGGCCTGCGTTTGAAAAAAAATTTTATGTTCGCCAGGATTTCTTTGTGGTTTTGTAATGAATTCAACCTCCTGAGCTCAAAAATGAATGTATATTTGTTCAATCAGGTCAGATTTTCTCAGTACAGCATACACCATTTTCATTGAGATTACCTCATTTTTTCTGAATTAAAAAAAAACAACCTTCTCTATCTAATAATGCATTATTACTGTTATATCATATAAACAGGAATACACGTATGTAAACTATAATTCTTTCAATAAACAAAAAAATAAAAGAATGCAACATAATAAAGAAAATAATTATAATTTCGAAGAACAGACGCCCTTGACGATTTTCGTTTGTGCCTGTCATCTGGTGCATCACGCTTCAAACACCAACAGTAGTCAGCAAGCATGTTTCCGTTCCATTTACACTGGTACCTGGATTCCATTGTTTTTATGTCCTGGTGGAATCTTTGCCCCTGTTCTTTACTGTAATCCTCGCAGTTGTCGGGGAAAATAATCCAGATGATTATTTTCCCCGACAAGTGTATCTTTATAGACATTCGAGCTCCCAAATGTTTGAGATTTGTTAAGAGCTGATTGACCAGGGCAATATATTCTTCTAGGCTTCTTTTATTGCCTATAAAATTGTTAACTAGAGCTTTAAAAGCTTTCCAGGCATCTTTTTCTATGTCCTTCATTGATGCATCAAATTGCTGATCAAGTTCCTGATTTGAAGTCCATCAAAAATTCCCCCATGGAGCTTAGCGTCACTGATTTGTGGAAATTTTTGAAGAAGAAATTTAAAAGCTTGGCCTACCTTTTTAAGGGTTTTGACATAATTTTTCATTATGCCAAGCTTTATATGCAGTGGGGGAAGGAGTATTTTTTGAGGAGGCACTAAAGGTTCAGCTATCACATTGTTTTATCTAATTCTAAATGCTTCTCGTGGAGGCCAAACCTTCTTCTCATAGTACATACTATCTGCACGACTGTCCCATAAACATAGGAAACAGGGATGCTTCGTGTAGCCAGTTTGCGTCCCAAGCGTAAAAGAAACTACCTGAAAAAAATTTAGCACGGTATGTAAATTCAGTGTAATATTTCTAAAAACAAATTCAAAGTAATATTTCTTAAAACAATAAGAATATGAATATGTACTGAAAAATCCTGTATGCCGATGCATTAAATCATCGTATTGGAACTAATTGGATATATGTATATCTTATTTTGAGTTTATTGATTTGTGTTGTATACCTTCTCAATTAGGATAAGTTTCCCATTAACCCAATAGGATGCATTAACCTATAGGGACACACTTCAACAAAAAATATAACTCAAAAATGACTCATGATTTCCAGATTTGCATTCTTGTAAAATGTAAGTTGACTAAAAGGTGTACACAAGTATTAACAATTAAAAATGAAAATGTCAATATCAAAAAGCTTAGAAATGCCAAGTGTAAAATTATCATACCTTCAAGTCACCACATATCCTCCACTTATAGCTAGAGTAATTTATTGCATCCAGCATTTTTTTCATATTTTCATAACTTTTAGTAAGTTGGATTGAATGGCCTATAGGAACGGAAGCTATCTTGTTACCAATATTCAGTAACACAGCTTTTAAACTTCTACTGGAGGAATCTATGAACAGTCTCTATTCTAATGGGTTGTAGGGAACTCCAAGGGCCTCAACAAGTCCTTTAATTTTGGCGCAGTATACTAAAGAGCTGGAAGAATGCTGTAAAAAATAGCTTCGAAACTCTTGTTCTCTATTTCTGTACCCCCCTAAATGTTGTTTCTTAAGCGAGAAGATTACTTTCACGAAGTCAAGAGCCAAGAAGTTGTGTATTCGCCTTTGAAACCCCCAGATCCCTGGTCAGGTCATTTAACTGAACTTGAGTGAATGGTCTTGCGACCATATCATGTGCGGAAACCTGATAAGACTCAGATGTGTCATAATCTTGGTCAACTTCCATATTAATCTCTTCATGTACCTCTATATGTTCAGGGGGGAAGGTATAGGAATTCCTGGGCCATGGGGCAGGGGTTTGATGGCAGAATGAACATCCGGATATGCCACACTATGTTTATTCTTCTTATTTATACCTGTGGAAAATATAATTGCATATTACATAAAGGAATTGATTTGTAGTTGCAGATAGTACATAAATGTTTAGTAAAGGATATGTTCATGCTGAAGTGAACTATGTTAGTTTTTAATTTTATGCTAAGTCTTTGCATAATAATGACATTTTCAGGAGCCAGTATAATACAGAAAGCTTAAGTACTTGATACAATGCTCACCTTTAAGATTTGTTATGCAAAAATAGCCGTCCGTAGTGTGGTCCTTGCCATCTCTCCACACCATGGGAACACCAAAAGAGAGGGACTTCTGTTCGCCCTGACTCCAGCGTCTTAAACTTATGTAGCATCCCTTGCAGCAGATATGTGGTGCAAAACTTTTATCTTGATCTCCTAGCCTTACTCCAAAATATGCATGATACAAAGATTTAATTACAGGAGGGATTGTATTTTGCTGCTCGGGAAAAGTCACTTTGCCGCAAACATAGCAAAATCTTTCGGAGCTATTCTTACATTTTCTGTTCATTTTTAACTCAACCACTATTATTATTATTATTCTTATTATTATAATGTTAAGCAATTTTTAACCTGCAAAATATAAACCTATTTGCATAATTACTTAAAATGTACACAAAATGTACTGCGAATAGAGCAGTGCAAAAACTATTGAAATTTGATGTAATATAGGAGATGTATAAACTATAAAATTATTATCACCCCCTGTATCGCAAAAAATGGAGGTGATAGAGAAAAACGGATGACAGATTCGGATTAAGGAGGTCAATTTTATTAAGAAACACTATAGAAAACCTAAGGTACATTTTTGACGCAGACCAGTGTTATAAATAAATATAGTAAAAGAGAAAATACGAATTGGACGCGAATGAGCAAATGAGACCGGAGTTCTTTTTTGTTTTTTTTTAAAGGCAAGAGAGAGGGACATTAGAAGAATCCAGAATCAAAGAGAGCAGAGGGCGGCACAGTGAAGGCGATCCTTTACCGAGAAGACAGAAATAACGCCAGGGGAAAAAAGCTTTGAATTCCTGGCCGGGACTCGAACCCAGGTCTGCTGATTGCCGGTGAGATGCTTTACCGCTAAGCTACCAGGCACAGTAACTATATTTCACCTAAAGCGTTATCCAATCAACCTCCCCCCCCCAAAAAAAAACTCCGGTTTCTTGTCTCATTTGCTCATTCGCGTCCAATTCTTAGTTTCTCATATATATATATATATATATATATATATATATATATATATATATATATATATATATATATATATATATATATATATATATATATATATATATATATATATATATATATATATATATATATATATATATATATATATATATATATATATATATATATATATATATATATATATATATATATATATATGATAGGTTGAAGTCAATAGCGACGGCTGCTTGGTTGAGCTTACGTTGCACTCCTTAACTTTTCCAAAGACGCTCTTCTCAGAAAGCCCAAGGCGAGGAAATAAAAGAAGCTGCCAAGTAGCATTTAATTATTAGCCAAGACGTTTTTTAATCTTTTCGTGAGAATTTTTGTTTTTCGGAGTATTTGTCTTTCGAATTTATTGCATTTTAAAGTTTTAATTTCTAAAAAAAAATGTTTTCGATGTTCCCTCTTTGAAGCACTGCTCTTGAATAAGTCTAAGCTGTATAATTATATATCCTTGCTAAAATAGGAGAAAACACCACAAGGGACATGTAAAAAACCCTTTCCAGACTCACTCTTCATTTATAGATTAACCAGTCAATGGCTCGCCACCCACCACTACAAGGGAAGCTTGCGCGTCGCTACTAAGATTAAAATTTAAAATCTAAAAAAAAAACAGCCATAGTTAAATTTTATAAATTTTCCGAACTTCGCCAATTATAATAATTTTAAAAAGGAACTCTAAACTAAATTTTCACCCTTTCAAAATATCACGTTGCTAAATATAGAGTTATAGAAGATATATAACAATAAATTTTCTGAACTTCACCATTTTGTTTTTTTATATTATAAAATAATGATTAGAATTAACTTGGATGAAAAAAAACATAAGTCATAACCAAACTAAAATGAAATTATTATTCAAATACTCAGAAAAATCCCCTTCTAAAATTATACACTTAGTGGTGACGATGATGATGATGATGATGATTAATAGCGGTAGTTAGAATGGCCACTACCAAGCTCTATTATTAGGAACTAGAAAAAATCAAATATAGGTATTTGACAATGATGCACAACAACCTTGTTCTTGTATTTTATATATCCTACAAAATCAGTTTGGCTTAAAAGCGGAACTTCCAAAACCCTTCTGATCACGGCGAAAGCGACTCCCAATTTAGCTTGGTCCTCCTGTCCTTATGCGTTTGGTCACAAATCGTGTTGAGAGTAAGCCGTAGAGCAACAATGACTTCCACATGTTCGTGACCAACGTACCACGTACGAACCACTTTACTAGATCCCTCCAATTTGAATAAATATAAATCAAATGTAAAGCATTAGTCAATCATAAAAATACAAGGTTGCAACTTTTTCTTATTAGCTATCGAACATATTCTTGTTTGAATATTATTCATACATTTTTAACCTTTGTTTTCAGTTATTTATTAAAGTTAAGAGTGAGGGTGTGGTGTAATTATATGCGTGATTTGAATTTATTCATACATTATATGAGTGTACATTAAAGCATTTACTAAGTTCGTAGAGTGAGCGTACCTCAAACGTAAGGGTGAGATTAATAACCAAATAAGAAAATGTTATAGAAAAGTTCGTGTCGAATATAAATTGTTATCCTTTTAATTCTATAATTTAAATTGGTGAATTTTTGAAATTTTTGAAAATGTTATTTTTGATTAGTGGACAAGTAACCTTTCATGTTTTTGAGTTTAGGTTTATTTGAAACTTTTATTCGCAGGGCTGTTTTTTGTATGTTTCGAGCTTTTATCAAAGTTCTTTCTAAGAGTTCAGAAAAAAAAATATAATTATCGAATGATTTGGAATAAAAAAACATACAAATCGTGAAGTTCATAAAATGCATTAAAATTAGGGCTTTGGCGCTTTTTTACTATCATTTAGTATATGAAACAAATTTAAATGAAAAAAGATCTGACGAAGGTTTTTCTATATATCAAACTGGGTGAAATAACTTTTAAAAAGGTTTCAGGGTGTCTATGTTGAAAAAGGTGTTTGGAATATTGTCTTCAAGGGATAAAGACAATATAATAAAAGGTGAAATAACTTTAAAAAAATGTTTCAGGGTATCTATGTTGAAAAAGGTGTTCAGGGTATTAAAATAAAGAGTCTATAAAGGAGATTAAAAAAAGCGGTTTTGAATAGCAAATAGGCCGTAGGCCACACGCTGAAGGAGTGCCTGTGGAACCAATTTCTTTCTGTAAGAAAGAATACGAAGTATGGCTTGTCATTTTATAAAATCTAATAAAAATCTTGGTGAAAATGAAAATATTAAATTTTTGTTTTTACCAGACACAAGCTAAGCACAACAAATTCCCAACATACAATCTCCGTGACCAAATCTCCCATGAAACCATGCTTTTTACAGTAACTCACAATAAACAGCGTAACAGAATTTTATTGTAAAATATTTATAGTGGAGTACTGCCAAGTTAAAGCCATATTTTACAGAGTACTCTATCTACACAATCATAACCTTTCTTCAGTTACATGAACACAGAATTTACTTAACACCTCTTATCTTTTATTTTTTTATTTAGATTTCTCAGTGCAAATATCTGATCCACACACACCATACCCGCTCTTAACTGACTTTGCATATCCCCGATAAATCCATAAATTATCCTTTTTATCCACACAATTAGAAATAATCCATACACCTTGCTTACAACACTAAATAGACTTATCCCGCTGCATTTCATTTAACTCCCATTTACCTTCGTACAACGATACAATCACAGTATTCTTCCACCTTCATGTACTTTCCCACTTTTAAATGCCTAACAACACCACCACTAGACCAATTCCATAACATAATAATACCACTTATTATCTCGCGACTGCTTCATCTATCTCAGCTGCCATAGCAATTTCTAGACCTCTAACAGCACCAATAACATTTTGTGGGTTTATCGCTTCCATGACATTATTCCTGATACAACACTCGATTGGCAGACACGAAATCAATCGTATTCACTTCACCTTCCATACACACATTATATAACTTAACCTCTTCATTGCCTAGATCGTCATAATAAAACCTGCCTGAAAAACTTCGAATCGATTCAGCTAAACTGCTACATCGTACCTTTAATAATGACTCGTTCCCTATCAAATCCTAGAACTCACGAACCACCAAAACTGTTTTGTAATCGTCCTCAGATTTCTTCTCATAGATCTCGAATGCCAGAGAAGGAGGGGGGGATAAACTGGTATCTCGTATATTTATTAAATCCCCCCCTCCCCCTCACTAAAATATATCAAAAGTTCTACTTTTTAATTCTTTTACTCTACACTGAATTGATCTACCTATTTAAAATATACCACTTTTCGAATTTTAGGAAAAAAAAGTTATTTATTTTTAATATATTATGTACGTGGAGATGTGCAAGAGAGCTCAAAACGTAGTATATATATATATATATATATATATATATATATATATATATATATATATATATATATATATATATATATATATACATACATATATTAGGATAAAGATTCCAACGTCGAATAGATAAGAACCAAAGAAATCGTTTTGAGCTATCGATTCAGGAGCGTTTGAGCAGCATGAGAAAGACAGTAAAAAACAGAAAGAAAGAAGTAAAGAAAGAAATGAAGGAAGAAAGAAGCAAATCAAGAAATGAAGAAAATAGAAGGAATAAAAAGAAAGAAGTAAAGAAAGAAAGGAAGGATAAAGAAGAAATAAAAACAAAGAAGCAAAGAAACGAATGAAGGAAAGAGAAGAAATAAAAAGAAAGAAGTAGAGAAAGAAAAGAAGAAAATGGAAGAAATAAAAAGAAAGAAAAAAGAAGTAATAAAAAGAAAGAACAAAGGAAAAATAAAAAAGAAAGAAGCAAATATAAAAGGAAGGAAAGAAGAAGAAATTAAAAAGAAAAAAGCAAATAAAGAAGAAAGAAATGAGATGCTCTGTTTTCAAGAGTGGTGGAAGGGATTGAATATAAGAAGGTATTGAGTTGCTAAATGGGGTGAATGCGATGATGTAAGGGGGTGGGGGAGGTAATGGGGGAGGGGAGGGAGTAGGGGAGCGGAAGCGGCGAGGAAGGTGATAGAGGGCGAGCGCGCGCGCGCCCAATCCTTCGTCCTCGGCTTGGCGCTGATAACAACACTCCGGACGAGGCAGTGACGGAGTTGGAGGACGACCTCGGCACGACGTTGCGGGAGGAGGAGAAGAGATAGCGCTCGAGGGGGACGGGGGCGGAAGGGCGATACCCTCCGAGCGAGCCCTGTCTTCCTCGAGGCCGCCATTATCCAGGTAAAACAATTGAAAATCGATCGGCGAATCATCGGCGAATTGACACCCGTTCCCAGCTCGTTCCGGCCCCAGATCCCTCCCCTTCCTGCCACTTACACACCTGTGTACGCACAAATGTGTACACGCTAACACATAAATTGAAACTAAAAGCACCAAAGTTACACATATTTTCGGTTGCACGTGTGGGTTTATGCTATAGTGATAGATGTGGTGCGCAGCTCTCCTGGATTTACATATTTATCCACGATGTGCTTTTGTGTATGGTTATGCAAGCGAATACATGTTTATGTGCGGCAATATGTTTTTGTGATCATCTTTAGCAGCTTGTCCGTACATGAGTGTCCATGTGTGTGTGAAAAGTTTGTTAGTAAGTACATTAGAGTCACTGTATGTGTGGGTATGTTCATGCTTGTACCTTGCTGCCAATATCTCAGTGCCAATACCCCAGTACCCTTTATCTTTATGCCAAGTAGTGACCTTCGGGAAAAGGAAGAGTTACGGAAGTAAACACTGTCAGAAAATACAGAGTGAGTCCCCTCATTGAAAACGGTGGCTAAACGGCTTGTTAAGGGCAGGCGCTGCAGCCCCTTTGGCCATATTAGAGAGGAGGGAGGGGGATTCTTAATACGAACTGGACAAACTAGGATTCTTCTGCACCTTGGAAAGGACACTTCCGTGTCGCTGACCCGGGTGGAAAAAGCAGTAGATGAGACAACAGCTACAACCACAGGAGGCACTACAATGCATCCTCTGACTGACCCAATATCGGCACAAACTCTGTCTTCTGAAACAAGGATGCCAATAACTCATTGTATTCTGTGGATGAAGGTTCCGGAATCCACACTTCGTATTTGCTATAATGAAGCTAAATCATTAATAATACTAAATTTAAACCTCACTTTATTTCTTGATATATAGGTTTTATTTAAAAAAATAATTTACTAACTCCGCTTACTTTGTTATTGAATAATATTCCAATGTACCAAACAAATCTAGGTGACGTGTTCATCTACACAAGTCTGGGTTCGATATTTCTGGCACTTGTAACGATGCTAGGTTTTATAGGAGTGGCACTTATAAAGAACCTGGCTTAATACTTTAAGTGCCTGTCCGTAAGCTGGGTCTATTAATTTTGTCACTTGTAATTAGGTAATTTTTATAGTTCCCACATTTTTCATGGGCCTATTAGGCTCGATATTTCGTTCACTTATCAAGAGAGTTGTTTTTATATCCTTGGCATTTATAGATAGGTTGTGTTCTATAGTCTGGGTTCAATACCCTTGTTAATTTAGCGGCCCAAGTTTCCTTCCTCACGAAAAGGGAATGGCGGTGTCAGCTTGGCTAGCATTCCTAGTATTTTATGTAGATATTTCACATATTCAATAAACAGGCCATCTACAGGCTTACACACAGGAGGAGAATTAACTCTCTTGTAGCATGTGCATTTTTGGACATGTCACCTTAAACACTTGAACCATTAGAGTCTCGGAAGCATAGAGTTGTGCAATATGTCTAGAATTGCCATTCCTCATGAGTAATGCACTAATGCTATACTTGTTTAACGTCTTTTTTTATCCTTTTTCTTTCTTTGGTTTCAAGCATTTTTTTTAGCACAAGAGTTATCAAAACATAAAGAAAACAGATTAGAACCGTAAAGGAAAAAAAAGAGCAGTGTAAATAATCAGGCATGTATGAGAATGACTGCTACATCATTAATCTTGATCCCTAAGCTGGTGCCGAGAGAATAGAATCCAAAGTAAAAACTGCGGATGTACGGACTCTAATGAGTACATGTGGAACTTTGCTCGCCAAAGTCATCCTTGAACCCCACTTATCCATCCAGCTAGTCCACTTTCTCTGCATATTTTTATAGAATTTCCTAAGGAAGCTAAATGGTAAACGTCTTTGTTACTATATACAGCCACGGACAAAATTTTTGGAAACTTAGCAAATTTTAGGAAATAAGATAAATGTAAACTCGAAAAGTTTTTAATTGCATATCCATCTAAATATCACAGTGAAATAAGGAAGAATAAATAGCAATAACCTATATACAACGGATTCCGGGAAGTGTGATCACGTTTGGACAGCCTAATTTGGTCTCTTTTAGCGGCTGGTGTTTCTTAGCAAAGTTAACCCATTTTCTGTAAATCCACAATGCAGAAAACTGAGAAGGGAGGCTACTTTAAAATGTATAATATCTAGTCACGACCTGCATATACGTTGCTTGAAACGTATACATATATACTATGCACTGCATGTATGAGCCAGCACTGCCACCCTAGCGAGGTTTTAAAAACTTCATCGATATGGAAAAATGTCCCCTTGCTAATACAGGGTGATCCCCCCAAACGGGTCTACACACACTTTTAGTGATATATCCTTCATTCATTTACTAATCACCCTTACTTTGCAGGACATGACAGAAGCAACGCCTGTGAACACAACAAGATTTCAATGAGAGCTCCAGCAAAGAATATACGACGTCAAACATTACTACAGGACAGGCATCAGTTCGAATGTGAGAAATCCCCCTACAAGAGCAGAATCAGAATTAAGGACTAGGTAGAACACCTCGAGAACTATGGGACAGTGGAGAACCTCAATGCAGCCAATAACAACCGTCCAAGCCATTCAGGACGTCTTAGGAAGCGTACAGCTGAGCTGGTCGAGAGCGTGAGAGAGTCAGTTCAGCAGAGTCCAAAACGCTATGTGCGCAAGCCAGGTCAGTCTCTCAGTATATCCCGTGAGACTTGCAGGAGAGTGCTATTGGGTTGAGGAATAAGTTCTTGGGGGTCTTATAAAATTTTTTCATTACCATTAACAATTTTTAAAAAACTTCATTTTTAATTGATAACAATATGCAATTTAATCAATAATGTATTCTCCGTTGTTATTTACGACTTCTTTTCAACGTTCAACTAGTTTTTCGATGCCTCTGCAATAAAAATCTCTGGCTTTTGACTCGAAGAATTTGTCTAACCAGGTTCTTAATTCTACATCAGTATTGAACGAAACACCGCGCAAATTGTTGGAGAGCGATCGGAACAGATAGAAATACGATGAAGCCAAGTCTAGTGAATATGGAGGATGCGGCAGGATTTCCCAATCAAGCGTTTGGATGGCGTCTTTTGTCATATTGGTAATGTGAGGACGAGCATTGTCGTGTTGCAGAAGGGCTCCATAATGTCGATGAGATCGCTTTTCACGAATAGCTTCGGCGAGTCGATACATTTGTTAAACGTAGAGTTCTGCCTTGACAATCTCGTTGTTCGCAAGGAGCTCATAAAGAATGATGCCTTCACAATCCCACCACACACACAACATCGTCTTTCGTGGATGAAGTCCTTGCTTTAATCGCGGAATTGTTTTTTTTTATGGAGCTAAGCTATTGTTTTCGATGGTTCATGTTGACATAAACACACCACTTTTCGTCGCCAGTGATGATGCGGTGATGAAATATGTCCTTATATCCACGAGTAGCCTTGTGACGAGCAAGCAAACCTGCAGCAATCGTGGAGCGTTGAAGTTTGTTGCTTTCGCTCAACGCGTGCCTAACCCATGCACCGAGTTTTTGAACTTTCCCCATCAAATGAAGGTGATTCACTACAGTTTTCTGCTTATACGCCAATTGTACAGCCAATTCTCTAGTCGCTTGACGAGGATTTTCATGAAGAAGGTAGTTCAATCGATCTTCATCCAACTTAATGGGGTGACCAGAACGTTCTTCGTCATTAAGATTGAAATGACCGTTTTTGAAACGTGAAAACCACCATTGAGCTGTCCTTCTGATAGAGCATTTTCTCCGTACACAGGACAAATATCGTGACGAGCTTTGGCTGCGTTTGCATTTTTCCCGTCTCGATTGAAAATGAATAACAACAAGTGTCGAAAATGCGCTTTCTTTCAACTTAACATTCCATTTTGAGGGTACAGAACAAAAATTAAATTAACACAACTTTTAAATAAACCGCAATGACTTATTACTCAACTTCAAGACGTAGCCTAAGCAAAAGCCTCATAGTCTACACTGTTAAGAGACGTAGCCTAACCTTTGCAAATTTTGCTCTCATAATTAATTATCGTTTCATAATATGTGCACAAATCACGTCAACAAAACAACATTAAAAAAACGCAAGAACTTATTTCTCAACCTAATAGTAATGGATGAAAAGACCTACCCATACAGAATACAGACGAAGCAAAACCTTACAGCCTCAGAGAAGAAGCAGAGAAAGGCGATGGCAGTCAAGATACTGCAGAAAATTCAGGAGAACAGTGGCAGCCTTGAAAGTGATTGGTCATAATTGCCGGAGTACGGCATATGGTGAATCAGCATGAATTATGATTTTTCTATGGTCTTAGTTGGCGGCTGATCATATAATCCGATGGTCATATTAAGCGAAGTAAATTTTACGCAATAAAATATGTATGAATCAGGACCTTCGCAATCGGTCTTAATTGGCAGCCGGTTATACTAACTAATGGTTATAAAGGGGTTTTCAATAACGTCGCTCGATTTTTAAATGTAAATAAAACAAGTTGTTTGTGATATATGCACTCAATTTATATTAAATTTGAAAGTAAATTTTATGGCATTAAGTGTGGAATATGACGTCGTTCAAATGTCTGCCATGGCTTTGCTTGGTTGAACGTATTCTGGAGGCCCAATTTTCGATGACTTTGTCGCATAAATCTGACTGAATTTGCTGGATGGTGTTCGTTATGTTTACTTTGAGGACATCAACTGTTCCCGGATTATTCACATAGACCTGCCATTTAAGGTAGCCCCAAAGAAAATAATCTAATGGCATTAAATCGCATGATCTCGGTGGCCAGTTGACGTCACCGCCGCGCGAGACGACCCTGCCCTGAAATCGCTGGTGCAAAATATCTATCGTGCCGTACGCAGTGTGGCATGTAGCGCCGTCCTGTTGGAACCACATTTCGTCAGTATTCATATCACTAGCACTATTCATAGCAGTATTCATAGCACTATTGAATAATTCACAGTGAGGTTGCCAGATTTCGCTTTAATAACATGGCCAGTATCGCCTGACAAAGCTCGAGCGTCCTTGTTGAAAGACCCTTTACTATGCGGAATCAATATGAATAAACAAGATACAAAATTTAAAATAAAACATGTAACATCAGCAACATATAACATATATGCAGATAAAACTCTGTAAAACTCACAGCAACCCTAAAATGATACAGCGATATCAGTATTGTGTAGAGAGTCCATTTATTTTCATGGCATCGTCTCCAAAGGGCGCGACACCTGAGGAGTGTGATGCAGGCTCACTTCTAGGTGATGAATGCCTTTAGTTATTAATTCGAGAATGGCTGACAACGCCTTACGGCCTCCTTCAGGTCATGCCAGATGTTTTCCAGTAGATTTGTATTGGGAGAATGAAGTATCAAATCCATCACTGTGATATTGTTGTTGAAATCATTGTATGGTGGACGCAGACCTTTGCCATAGGACATTGTCCTGCTGCAAAATACTATTCTGGGTATTTTTAGATATTTAGGGCTGAGGGCAGCATATAAACTCTCAGGACAGCTTAATATTTCTCTGAATTAATTTTGCCATGACAAACCATGATATAACCACCCATGAAGCTGAGATGCGGCCTCTGTTGGTACTATGGATTATCGATTCCACTGATCTCTTGACCTACTTGGTACTCTAACGTTGCCTAAGATCGAGAACAACTGGAATGTGGACGCGTTGGTCCATAAGGTACATCCCTACTGATACATTGTCCAGTTGCGGTAATCACGTGCCCAGGCCATTCGACGTCGCATCTGGTGAGGGTTGGTCAGCGGCTTCTGGCGGGCCTTACATGACTTTGTGCCTCGTGCAAGTAGTCTGCGATGGACTGTTCTGACCGATGCATTAACCTGGCCGCCCTCTATCCATTCATGTTGAAGCTTAGCTGTGTTTTTTTTACTATCCCAAAGGCTCATGAAAGACAGAGACCTGTTCTCCCGTTGCATACTGACGTTAGATGGCCAAGAACGAGGTCGGTCTTGGATGGTCTCACTTTCTTGGATCGTCTTCGACACTTCGGCAACACTAGAAAGTGATCCCCCGACTCTCTGGTGGTCTTCCGACAGCGGAGTCCCTTTTTCTGCACTTTGCGTATCAGAATTATTTACTCCCCTGTATAGTTACGTGTTTGTGCATTTTCATATCATTATGTATGTGATCCTGTAGACATGGACTATCATATTAATTACAAATATGATGTGTTATATGAAGATATTTTGACTGTAATGTACATCATATTGATACCAGGATTTCATACTTTTCAGTAATATTGGCATTTTAGATAATTTAAAAAGTCAAGAGAAAGATTTTACTTGTATTTTGCTTTCCAGATGTATTGGACACATACATAAGAATCTACACCAACATAATCATAGAGGTACTCAACTAATAAGAAAAATTCCACTGTCCGAACACTTTTGGACGCGCTGTATATCTATAAATCTCTCCCTACTTCCTAATTCCGATGACGGTTCTGCCTCCATCTTGGTACTTCTTGATCTCTTCCATCAACTGATTTGGCTCTATTCTTAACTCTTGGACTCAACCTCTCGATAATGACCGGGTTCGGCTTCTAATTATTGTGGTGTTCGATAAGGCTCTTCCTCTACTATAGTCTAACTCTAAATGGTCAGCCTCGTTCATTTAGCCCTGCTTTTACTTCTTTGCTGATAGCTTTCAAATTTATACCTATCTCCTTCTGCCTTTCCCCCCAATTATATACTTACAGTCTTCAGAAGATCGGTTCCCACTTCGATCGCAGGAGTCTTGAGACTATTACTCAAGTATTTGTTCTCTTTCGCTTTGAATACCTCCATTCCTCTCCTGTTACCGGCCCATTTATATGCCACCAACATCGAGCGTTTGTTCAAAAGTTTGCACACAGCTTTTTATTATACCCTCATATGTCCCTCTCTAGAAACTTGCTATGGGAAACTAATAGGCAGAAGCCTATTAGTTTCAAAATGGATTTTAGGCAACTTATATGTAGATTAGTGTAACTGTATCAACTAAAATGACGGAATTATTCAAGTAATAATTGATATTATTATTCTTCCGTCTCTTACATTCTATTCTTAATTTACGGAATATCTTTTTCGCATTGAGATTGAGTCTCTTTAAAATCATTTTGGTGAGAAATAAACACAAGGCTCTCACGTTGTAATGCATTTTTATTATATTCTAGGGTTTTTTAAGGAGAATTGTGGAGGCATTACAAAGATAAAGGGTTGACCTCGCACGGTCTTAGACTGGAAGGTTCCAAATGTATTGGATACGAGAGAAAATACATAAATTTCTAATCTGACAGAGAGTTTATGCAATATAAAGTTTGTGTAGGATTTCATTATTTTTTGATATTAAGATCTGGTTTAATAGTTTTTATTAATATTACTCCTGTAAATTAATGGTGATGTTTGTCTTGGAACATATTAGTACTTTAAAGTTTTCCAAGATGTCCTTCACTTTCTTCATTTTGTGAGAAGTGTAGTGGTGGTCGTCAATTTTGCTTGATTTACATCGATGCTGATGGGCACGAGTTCTGAGGTTGTTTGTGATTTAACCAACCTACTAAGATGGACAATCTCCATCGCACCGAGAGAATTGGTATACAACAGGGCTATTATTTTATTTTTTTTCTTTCTTGTGGTGAATTTGGAGACTAATTTTGAATATTTGTATGTAATGTTTTACTGTTATTCTTGTATTTTCATTTTTACTTTTCAGGTGTTGTTTTAAAGTATTTCTCAGCCAGGATTCTTAAAGTTTTATTTATATTGAATATTGTGCTTCAAACTACACTTGGAAGTGCTTTTAGATTGTCGTTTTTTTCATCATTATTGTAAAGGGTATCGATTCTTTTCGCAATAGTACGTTCGGCGATAAATTGTGGGAAATCGTTGTTAATTAGATTCTTTCAGATGATTTTAATCTCTTCATCGAATAAAACCCAGGTCGATCAGTTTCTGTAACCTCAGTGGATACGGTTTTGATTATTGAAAGTTTAAAATTTTCAATATAGAATATTAATTCATAGACTTAATTTTTCTGTGGCTTTCTTAAAGATACCAGAGGTTGATTTTGAGATCATTTAGTATATGGAGTTTGATGTCTAGGAAGTGGAAGGCTTTATCTATGGGCTTGTCGAAGGTTAATTTCATGACGCCCTCCTCCTGAAGAAGATTGATAAAGAGGGGAGATATGCTAGGGATATTTAAATTTCGTTAGTGTATCATCGACAACTCTTGTATAGAGTTCTGGATTAAAATAATTATTTTCTGAGAATATTTTGTTTTCTAGGTCTATCATATAGAAAACTGCGAATGTAGATTTAAATTGCGTCCCTATGGCAACACCATATATTTGGAGGTATGTTTTGATGTTAAAAGTAAATGGGGTACTCTCGTGCAACAGACGAGTATAATGATTAGTTTTTAGAGAATTATTATTATTATTATCGTTATTTATGACTTGGTAAAAGGATAAAGTATAAATTATTTGAATTCAAAACTTGACTTATTATGACTTAGAAGTAGATTTTGATAAAGTAATCAAAGAAACAATGTCGATCTGCTCATCAATATTCGTTTGAAAGTCTTCCTAATTTTCCCCTTCAAAGTAACTTAGAAATTATACAAAGGAAAACTGAAATTATTTTTTAAGTGTCCTTGAAACACGTTTGAGTTGAGTAACCTTAAGAGTTAAGGTTGAGCCAATAAGTATCCTTGAAATGTACTGTCAAACCTTTGAGTATCCTTGAAACCTACAGTCAAGCATTTTAATATCCTTGAAACGAGCGTTTAAGCGTCTAAGTATCACTTAAACGTACTCGTGAGCCTTTGGCTATCCTTGAAACATATAGTCGAACCTTTAAGTATCCTTGAAACAAGAGTTGAAACGTTTAAGTATCATTGGAACGTACGCTCGAGCTTTTGAGTATTCTTGAAACGTACGATCGAACCTTTGAGTTTCCCTGAAACGTACGATCGAATTTTTTAGTCTAGTTGAAACGTATGGTTCTTCTATTGAGTATCATTGAAATGACCGTTTAAGCGTCTAAGTATCTTGGGAACGTATGGTCGAACCTTTGGCTATTGTTTAAACGTATGGTCCAGCCATTGGGTTTTCCCGAAACGAACGTCAAAGTGTTTAAGTATCATTTGAACGCACTAGCGAGCCTTTGAGTATCCTTAAATGTAAAGTTGAGCTTTTAAGTATCATTTAAAAGTAAGGTATCTCATTGAGTATTTTTGAAAAGGGCGTGTAAGCATCATTGGAACGTACGTTCGAGCCTAAAAATACGGTTGAGCCTTCGTGTCTCATTGAAACGTATAATCTACCCATTCAGTTTCCTTTAAACGAGCGTTTAAGCATCATTGGAACGTACTCGCCAGCCTTTGAGTATCCTTGAAAAGTACGGTCTAGCCTCCAATCTTTGAGTATCCTAGAAATGTACGTTAGAGCTTTCGAATTTCCTTGAAGCGTAAGTTAGAGCCGGCGCGTTGAATTGCAACTTACGTTCGAGCCTTAAGGTAACTTTGAAGCGTGCGCTCGAGGGTTTGGATATCTTTGAAATGTGCGTATCAGCTTTTGAGTTTCCTTGAAGCGTGTGTTAGAAGCTTTGAGTTTCATTGAAACGTCTGCCTGAAGGTTGGGAGTTTACTTGAAAGGTAGATTCGAGCATTTGAGTAACATTGAAAAGTAGGTTTAAACCATTGAGTATCCATAAAATCTACAAGCAAGCCTTTAGGGTCCGTAAAACGTATGTTCAATCATCCAAGTGTCATTGAACCTACGATAGAGCATTTGATTAGGCTTGAAACATCCATACAAGAATTAAGAAACTTAAAACGTAAGTTAGAGGCTTTGAGTATACTTGAATGAATAATCAAGATTTGTTTATTTTTTAAACTTACGCTCAAGCTTTTTATCTTTAAAATGTAAACTTAAGCCTTTGAGTATGCTTGAAACGTATGTTTGAGCCTTTTAGCATCTCCGAAACGTAAACTAGAACCATTAAGCATCGTTGAAACGTACGTTTGACCCGTTTAGTATCATTAAAACCCAAGTTAGAGTTCTCAAGTATCGTTGAAAAGTACGTTAAAACCTTTGAGCATCATTGGAACGTATGTTTGAGCTTTGTAGTATCCAGGAAACTAGTGCAAGACGAAATCACGAAAGCCAAAAAATCCGAAAATCACAAATCTCGTAAGACTAAATTGCGAAAGCAAAAGTCAAGAAACCTTCAAATCCCGAAAGCCAATATCCCAAAAGCCGAAAACCAGAAAATCCAAAATTCGAACGCCGAAATCGCGAAGGCCAAAGTCCCGAAACACATAATCCCGAAAGCCGATATACCTAAAGCCGAAAGCAAGATTTGCTGCCCATGCACCTGGGTGTATCGCAGGTTATGCTTATCTAGGCAAGATGAGTATTTCAAAAATTTCTACTGCATTCCAAAAGCGGAGTGATACATTGAAACAGCGCACCAACCTGCCAGATACAGACATATGCATCAAATTTCCCCAAAATGTTGGGTTGGGTTTAGTCAAGCACTGTTTTTGAATGGGCCACCATTATCCAAAATGAAGGTGTGATCGATTTTGCATGCTAGTTTTGGTAGAGAATAGAAGAAGTCTTTTTTTTTAGTTGGTCGAATCCCTTTATAAAGAATTATTTACCAATTAATGTCTTTCGTAATTGTGGAGAAACATCTATATCACTAAGAGCCCTTGGCTCCTTTTGTTGTTGATGTGTCGAACTCTCGTAATATTCTTGGAAAGTGCGTCATTTAAAGGTGAATACGAAACGATTTCGTTAGAAATGAAGTTGTTCAAGATTGCATGATTTGGCAAGGCAAGTTTCTTGAATTACACGTCTGGGTCATGAGCTAGTCAAAGATTTTATAGATCTGCGACACACTTGCATTGGAGGCGTGGTTATGGTCAACAATTCTTTTAGCATATACTGTCAATTTGTAAATAGTTATTGCTCTTCCTTTGTAAGTAAAAGATTTTCAACCTTTGCATCACCAATAGTAACGCAGTTCAAATATTTATCTTTCATCATTAAATAGCCGCGTGCGTTCAATCTATCACGTCCTTTTTAAGAAGTAACAATTCCCCCAATATCCTCCATATTCTTAAATGGCGTTTAAAAGAATGCCATTATAAATTAAAGTTAGAACTAATGTCTTCTTGGTTTGAAGTTTACGAGTTAGTTCGTTGGTTAATCAGGTATCTATGAGAGTGACTTCTGTCAATTCATGAATATACAAAGGCGTTTAATTTGGCTTCTCGGGATATTGGCTTTCGGGAAATTGGCTTTAGAGATTTGAGATTTTCAGGATTTCGGCTGTGACAATTTTGTCTTTCGGGATTTCGGCTTTCGGGCCTTTGGATTTGGGGGATTTCTGCTTTCAGGATATTAGCTTTCGGTATTACAACTCAAACTTATGGAAACGTACGTTCAACCCTATGAGTATCCTTAAAAAGTAGCTTGGAGCCTTTGAGTATCTTTAAAATAAGAACATTAATAGAGGAGCCTGCCAAAAGCTCATGTTCCCATCATCCAGTTTAGTCCCACCTAACATCTTCATCCATAAATCTATTTAATCTATTCTTAAAACTCCGTAGGGAGAACGTTTCTATCACTTGACTAGTGAGTTTATTCCATTCATCTATCACTCGATTTGTAAACCAATTTATCCCAATATCTTTCCTAAACCTAAACTTGTTCAGCTTTAACCCATTGCTACGAGTCATATCCTGTTCATCAAAAATAAGCTCTTTACCTATGTCTTCCCTATAATAGCATTTGACCCACTTGAAGACTTCAATTAAATCTTTTCGAACTCTTCTTTTTTCTTAAATATGAAGATTTAGTCTCTTAAGCCAATTACCACAAATTAAGCTCCTTGACCCATGTGTAGGGAAATCGATATCCTACCCTCATAACTGAGGCCCTGTTCGGTAACCGCAACGTCCTGGCATTTGTCGGCATAACCCTATTACTTAACTCTCCCCTCCTTCTCTCTCCTCGACTCGAGGATCACTAGAAAAGTTTCTCACAACCACATAATGCTCAAATCATAAATTTTCGCGTCCGGCGAGCCTAACATTGGTTAAACCGGCAATATTTCCCCTAAGAGTTGGTATTTAATTTCACTTCATAGACGAACTTAGAGGAGCGTCGACCAAATGCCAGTAGGTGCCTTTAGGGCTAAATGAAAGACGCTCGGAGAAAAACCGTTAAAGGAGGAGTCTTAATTCCGAAAACATCATCTACTCCCACCCCCTTCCCCTACCACATAGTGTGGTGGTGGAGTATATATGCCGATAACTGCAGAAGAACAAGGAGATCGAGTTAGTAATTGATACAACGAATTGCGGCTAGAGGCCCGGCAACCAACGAAAGGGACACATAAGAAGCTCAGCTTAAGCCAGTTCCTGGTGATCACACCTAAAATTAGCATCTTGTTTCAGGAAGATCGAGTTTGCGATCAAGACAACGAAGTCCGGCTCAGTGCCCGGCAACCCTACGAAAGGAACACAGAAGAAGCTCAGACTAAGCCAGTTCCTGATGGTCACACCGAAATTTAAGTTAGCTTGTATTGAGAAACAAGTTCAACTATCTCTCGTCAAAGAAAACCCCTATCCCGGAGTACAACAAAATCCAGAGATAGTCCTCGCCATTGAGAAATACCCCACAGTGAACTTCCTCAAACATTCCTCATTCGCCAAAGGATTCACTCGTTTGCTCATCGCTCGTCAGTGCGAATTATTCCAAGATTAACCAGAAGATTGGAAGAAGCATACTTTCCCCGTCCCGTTGGCGAAATCATCTTCCCAAGACCACGTACGTAACGCCATCCATCGCTCGTACCGAATTTATCTGTGGTTCTTTAATCCTATTCCCGCGCCAGACAAACATCTGGAAGGTCTGTGAATACGTCCACGCGCCTGCCCGCAAACAACATTCTTGCGTCTACCTAAAAATTGAGGCCAAGGTCAGTCTCCCACCAGATTCCCTTGTGGTTATTTTTTTAAAGGTAAATAAATTCCATTATCTTTTTTTTGAAGGTGAATTAGCGTTCAATATTAAAGTGAGCTTTGGGTCAACCATTACTGTATGTTCATTTGTGTAATTTAGTAAGTCTCACCTAAACTCGTTTAATTCATAATGTGTAGTTTGTTTTGTTATATTTCATTTTTTTCATGTTATAATTAAAGGTCTAGTTTCTTAGAAGTATTTAATTCAATCCTCAAAACGCTGAGCATAGCACTAAAAACCCTCAAAGATTAAAAAAATAACGTAATAATAATAAAATATAGTACTCTTAGAGAAAACTTAATCAAGGAGTTTTGAAGTACGTAACAAACCTATACGTACATACACCACCACTCAGTCCTTGCAATACCGCGATACCATGAATCATCTTAGTCATCCTCCTATGCACACACAAGCAAATCAATATCCATCCTGTAATATTGTGAACAAAATTGCACCGCATTTACAAGATGAAGGCTAACTAATGCCAAGTACAGTTTCAATATGACATCAGCACTCCTCTTACTTACACTGCTCCCAATAAACCCCAATTCCCTATTAGCTTTATTCCTAGTACTTATGCACTACTTTCTAGGCCAGAGGTCAGAAGTTAGCAGTTACCTAACTCTCCCTCGCATTCTGACGTTCCAAAAACTGTCCCATTTAATTTATAATTAATCAGTGGATTTCACGTACCCTTACTAAGTACTCTACGCTTGATTATGTTAAATTTCATTTGCCATTTCTCTGCCCATTGCGATAGTCATTACTCATGCTCAAGTCATTACTCACACCTAAGTCAAGATCATTAATATAAATCAAGAATAAAAACGGCCTCAACACGTACCCCTGAGGAACTACACTGGTAATATTCTCCCATTTAGATTTAATCCCGTCTATACATACTAACTCTTTGTTGTCGGTCACTAAGCCACGACTGAATCATGTGCGTTTTAACTCTATTCAAAAGGCTTAAGTGGTGAATCATGTCAATAGAATTACTAAACTCTAAGTAAACAATGCTCGTTGGGACCTTTGAGTATCCTTGAAATGTACAATCAAGCCTTTGAGTATATTTGAAATGTACCTTAGAGCTTTTGAATTCCTTGAATCTTAGGTTAGCGCATTTGAGTTTCATTGAACAGAACGTTCGAGCATTTGACCTTTTGTGAAACGTAAAATCGTGTCTTTGAACATCCTTAAAACGTACGTTTGAGCATCGAAATATTTTTGAAAAGTACGATCGAGTCTTTGAGTATCCTTGAGACAGATGTTCGAGCCTTTAAGTGTCCTCGAAATATATGTTCGACCTTGCGTATCCTTGGAACGTGCGTTAGAATCTATTAGCATCATTGGAACGTATTTTTTAGATTTGAGTTTTCTTTAAACGTACGTTTGAGGCATCTAGTACCCTTGAAAGGTATGTTCAGACCTTTCAGTATCCTTAAAAAGTACTTTCTAACCTTTCAATATCCATGAAAAGTACTTTCTAGTCTTTCAGTATACTTGAAAAGTACTTTCCAGCGTTTGAGTATGTTAAAACGTACGTTTAAGTCTGTGACTGTTTTTTTTTAGATATACGTTCGGCCATATGGATATCCTTGAAACATGATTTCGAGCCTTTGAGTATCTTTGATATCTAGGTTCGAGCATTACATTATCTTTGAAAAGTGGGTTTGAGCCATTGAGAGTGCTTGAACGTATTTCCAAACCTTTGAGTATCCTTGAAACGTACTTTCGAGCCTTTGTGTATCATTGACACGTACGTTAGATCCTTTGACTATCTGAGAAACGTACATTTAAGCCTTTGAGTATCCTTGAAAAGTACGGTCGAGCCTTTGAGTATCCTTAAAATCTACGTTCGAGTTATTTTTTCCCTCTGCATCCAGGATGTGCTTGACTACAGATGAAAAGATTTGGAGGATTGCTAAAGTAGGAATGACTGTAGCACCAATATACAACGGAAGATGGCAATGTTTAAATAATAAAAAGGACAGAAGAATTCAATATTGATACGTACCAGATAGAGAATAAAGAGCAAATTAGGTATTCTTTCCATGGTGCACCCGCAAAAGAAATATTCTGCTTGTAATATTGCAATGAAATTTAAATATTTTCGAATATTAAAACAAGGTAAACCTTAAAAGATTTCATTATTGGCAGCGGTGAAGAATTGTATAAAGTTTCGGAGTTTCAATGTTACAACAAGTGAAACGGGATATAAAGTTGTAAGTTTTCAAACATTTATGTACGGCAGAAGATTGTAATGTTGCGAGTATTTATGCATGCTGTAAGATTGCAGTCAATGAAACACGAATGAATATTTGGAGATACAAACGGCAAATTCAATCGGAGGTTTGAATACTTCAGGATTGCAACAACAACTATGATTAGGGATTGCAATGTTGCAACCGATGAAACACAACAGAAAATTACAAGAACAAAATATAATGGATTATTGTAAGATTGAAAACGGGCAAGTAAATTCCATGCCCAAGATTGCAGCCACCAAAATACTACATAAGATTGTATGGAACCAAATAAGATGAAAGCCACAAGATTACAATAGCTAAATACGATTAAACATTGCAAGGTTAAGAACAACGAAATAAGATTAAAGAATGTAAACAAAGAAACAAAACAGCAAATTACAAGGACCAGAACATGATAAATGATTGCAAAATTTCTATAGGAAAGACGTTATACGATTCAATATTGAAATATTGCAAATAACGAATTACGATGCAATATTACAAGAACATCCGTTCACTCAAAACTCTTGTAGAGGATTCAGAGGGGATTTTCTCAATTAAAAGTACCTTGTAAATTAAAAAAAACAACTAAAAGTATTAAGAAAGTAAAATGGATGAAGAAAAAAGGATATAAAGTGGATAAGGATGAAAATTAACATTAACAACCGTAAAAATTTTGCCCGAGATGGTGGTTTACAAGCCTCCAAGTCAGACCAACAAAGACATTGGCGTGAAAGCAGAAGATCGAGGTTATAACTCAAGAACCATCGAGTAGTAATTATAATAGGAATTTAAGGCGCTCTACAAAGTCATGGACCTTTACAGAGCGTTGCGTTTGAATAAAGTCCGTGTAGACTAAGAAATCATTAATATTTTAGCAACAAAACCACCCAAGACTGAGTGAAATACCACTAGCGATTGTGTGGTTACTATTACTGACTACTCATCTACCAGCGATTGAGATACAACCAAAACTAACCACTTTTCGGCCTTCTGTCACTTATTCTGACGCTCAAGACATGACAACTTTAGTTACAGGGAATCGTTGTTTTTTGATTGATGGATTGAGAATTGATAATATATTTATTTTTAATTCGACCATCTGGCGACTGCTTTAAAGGTCATAAGTCACCGTAATTAAAATTTTAGCCAAGTACTAGGCTATTCTAAAATTCGCGAAGAAATATCCCAAAACAAGAGAACAAAAAACAAAACAAAAACAAACAAAAGAAACAAGAAGGAAGCGCGTTCCTGCGTGATGTTGAGGCCCGCCTCTCCCCGGTGCAGTGACATGTGACCGATATCAAAGAGAGTCAAATAGATGGAGGAGGAAAAGTCAGATAGTCCGCAGGTCAGTGTTCACGAATCCGCCCTGGTACCTGGACAGGTACCGGGACAGGTACCGGGACAGGTAACGTTCGAGAAGATCACCCATACTGGGACATTCAACAAGAATGTGCCAAATAGTCTGGAAGACAACGCAGTTCTCGCAGTAAGGCGCAGGGGAGCTTCCCATCAAATGGCGGTGCGTCCCGAGTGTGTCCCATTCGAAGACGATGAGTAGCGATGAATTGTTGATTGATGGGTTAATTTGGAATAAATGGATTGATTCGAGGGCGGATGTATTAATAGATAGATTTATTAATAATGGATGGATTGATAGATTTGTTGACGGATGGATTAATTATGCATTGATTAAGTATAGCTGTTTAGATAGATTGATTGATTGACGGAGAGATTTATAGAACACTGGATTGATTGATTAAAGACGGATGGTTTGATAGATTGATTGGATGAATTAATTAGAGATGGATCAATTAGGGCTGAATAAATGGAATAATGGGTTGGTTATGGGTGCACGGATGGAGTGACTAGGGATGGATGGATTCAGGATAAATCAAATTAATATGTAGAAGGATGGATTGATTGTTGATTGATAGATGGTTCGAGGGATTGGTGAATGGATTGGTTACTCTGTATAACCTCAACAAAAGCAGTGAAGTTTTTATTTGAATTTTTAATCGCATTAAAAGAATACATCTATCATTAGTATTAAGATAATTTTGAGTTGAAAGAAGTCCGCGATGAAGTGTCGCGACACCTGAGCGCAATCCTCAATATGTCAATCTGGACTGAATGCGTTCTTAGAGACTGGCGTGAAGCGGAAGTGACTCCTATCTTCAAGAAGGAGACCGTAGCCAACCGTCGAACTATTGACCTATCAGTCTGACTTCGATAGTCAGTAAATTCATGGAAAGCATGATGGTGGACAAAATGACGTGGCATTTAGAGTCAAACCTGCTACTGAGGAGTTCCCAGCACAGCTTCCGAAGGCAACGGTCATGTCTGACGAACCTTGTGGAATTCTTCCACTTCGTCTTCAGTGAGCACGATCGGGACAAGGCGGTGGATGTGGTGTACTTAGACTTTCAGAAAGCCTTTGATAAGGTACCACACCGCCGCCTTCTCCGGAAAGTACGAGCGCTGGGCATAAACGGAAAGGTAGCAGGCTGAATAGAGAACTGGCTAAGTGGCAGACGGCAACGGATGGTGCTGAATGGACAGGCTTCTGACTGGGTACCCGTTACTAGCGGGGTGCCTCAAGGTTCTGTCCTGGGACCACTACTATTGATCATCTACGTCAACGACATCGACGGTGATATGGTTGCCAAGATTTCTAAATTTGCCGACGATACCAAGCTTGGTATGAACGTTGCAAAGGATGGAAATACTGCCCGCCTGCAAGATTATCTTCGGAAAATTGGGGAGTGGTCTGATACGTGGCAAATGCCTTTCAACGTAAACAAATGCAAAGTGATGCATATCTGCCACCGAAATCCCCAATCACCCTATATCCTTTAGGGCACTGCTCTTGAATCCACCGACACTGAGAAGGACTTGGGTGTAACTATCACTAGTGACCTCAAGTTCTCGAAACAGTGTATTGAGGTGGAGAAGAAAGCCCAAATGATGTTAAGGTATATAAAACGACAGTTTGGATATCGGAACAAGGAAATAGTACTGTGTTTGTACAACTCCCTCGTCCGACCGCACCTGCTGGAGTATGCCGTACAATTTTGGAGTCATTCTTTTAGAAAGGACATCGCGAGATTGGAACATGTGCAAGCCAGGGTAACAAACTAATTCCCTCTATCAGACATAAAAGTTATGAAGATAGATTAAAGGAATTAGGTATGTTCTCGCTGGAAACCCAGAGACTACGTGATCAGCTTATCCAAGTGTTTAAAATACTTCGAGGCTTCCACAGACAGGACTACAGGGATATTTTCCAACTCAGCGAGGGGAGAACAAGAAATCACGGCTACAAACTTGAACTAAAGCGATACCACCGTGAACTGTGTGGGAAATTCTTCACATACAGTATCTGTGGTAGTTGGAATGCACTTCCAACGGAAGTTGTCAACAGTGAATCTGTTGACTATTTCAAGTCAAGACTAGATAAAGTCTTGCGAAATCACCCTTAAGATCCTCGCGAGTGATCTTCGAGGTTGCCAACGGACACCTTCGAGGATTGCGCTAAAAGTACCCTCCTTGTATGGACCGTAAGGTCTTCTAGGGGACTTATTTTCCTTCTAGCTTCTTGTATATTCATTGCATGTTTATTTATGCCACATTCCAGATATGCGAAACTGAGTGGAAATAAATTCCTGGCTCTATTCAAGAATACATCAGAATTTGCTTCCTTTTTTTATGGGTTGAGAAGCTAAGGAATGTTCGTTCATGTTATAGATGTGATACAGGTCAATTATACGGCTTTATTTTCAAAAGATGACAGTATGTTAACATCTATCTTCCCTCTTTTTAACCTTAGTATTTATTTTCATTTATACGGCTTTACTTATAGAATATGACAGTATGTTAGCATCTATCTTCCCTCTTTTTAACCTTGGTATTTATTGGCAATTATACGGCTTTATTTGTAAAATATGACAGCATGTTAACATCTATCTTTCGTCTTTTTAACTTTAGTATTTATTTTCAATTATACGGCTTTATTATATGACAGCATGTTAACATGTATCTTCCGTCTTTTTAACCTTAGTATTTATTTTCAATTATTCGGCTTTATTATATGACAGCATGTTAACATCTATCTTCCGTCTTTTTAACCTTAGTATTTATTTTCAATTATACGGCTTTACTTGTAAAATATGACAGCATGTTAATATCTATCTTCCCTTTTTTTAACCCCAGTATTTATTTTCAATTTAATCTGCATATTTAGCTAAAATTGAATTTCTTTTTGGGAGGATATCATTTGTGGACCCCCTTAAAACTGTATTGGGTTACTTCGATTTTGGTTTTTAATATTGTCAGTCCTCATTCCCTCTTTAATAACAATTTATTCTCTTTAACTTTGAATAATTTGTTCTATAAATGAAGATAAAGTTGGATTTATAATCAACATAAATATTTTTATTTTGTTTTTTATAGTATTTAAAATTCCACAGTGACGTTTTCTAGATCCTTCTCAGCTATCAATAGAGAGCACCACAAAAAAGAAGCCTCACTATTTGATTGAGGACCTTTTAATGAGCCATTGTACGTTTCGGTCCTTATCGTGGAATATCATCAGGGATTATATATTTAGGCCAAGTAATTTGCATGTTGTTAGAGCTGGTTAAGTTGTTAACATTACTTTAAAAATCCAATAAATATGTAACTATTGCAATTTGTGAAAAGAATTGACCAAGGATAAAACAGATTTGAAAAAAATAGGTTTTTTATAATATAACAGCCATGCAATGGCTTCGCCAATCACCCCTCCCCCCCCCCCTACGAGGTGAGCTTGCGCTTCGCTACTAAGATTAAAATTTAAAATCTAAAAAAAAAGCAGCCATGGTTAAATTTTTATGAATTTTCTGAACTTCGCCAATTATAATAATTTTTAAAAAGGAACTCTAAACTAATTTTCCCCTTCAAAATATCACGTTGCTAAAATATAGACTTATGGAAGAATAAAAGTTATATAAAAATAAATTTTCTAAACTTCACCATTTGTAATTCTTTGGGTTTTAAAAAATTCACAAAGTTTCGATACTTATATTTATTTCTAAACTTCACCATTTTGCTTCTTCATATTATAAAAGAATTATTAGAAATAACTTTGATAAAAAAACATAAGTCATTACCAAACTAAGATTAAATTATTATTCCAATAGTCAAAAAAATCCCCTTAAATTATAGTAGAGTTAGTGATGATAAACGACATTAAAGAAATGTTTACATTACATTAAGTTGTCGAGATCTCGAGAAGAATGAAAAATAAATTGAGAATCTAAGGTAATGTCAGCATTTTCTTTGTCATTTGTTGTTGTATTGGAAAACCAAAAATATGATTATGTTTTATTCAGTTTTGTTATTTTTATACAATTGCATTTATTTATAGGATTTTTTTAAAACCAGTGTTAACTTTACCAGCTTTAGTTTACTAATTTCTCTAATCTTTATATAGAATCACTGAGGATAATTCAAGTTCAGCAACAAAATGTCTGATGGATCCAAATAAATGTCTTTTTCTATGAACTCGTTGTGTTGTTCTTCATTTTCCGTCTCAGATTGTGATTTCTACCTAACCGATTTTTCAACAAAGTTTTCTTAGAATATATGTGGCCTAGAAGCATTGTAGCTATTAATAACCAAAATAAAAGTAAATAGAACAAATAAAAAGATTTAAATTACTTATTATGATTTAAATAAAATATTTTGGTCAGAGAAATTAACCTACATATAAAATAAAAGCCAGTGTTAGTTGGTTGTTTACTTGGTCCGACCATAACACTAGCATATATTGCACAATATAATCACAAATACAATAATAATAGATAATGATAATTATTATACAAATTTTGCAAATGTTTTTAGATCTTGTGCGTTTTATAAATCTTGAGTCTTAAAAAAGAAGCATCTGACTTTCATTGATAATTTTCTTTAAGATCTTGCTCTCTACAGCGTTGAAAAGCTTTCTCTCTACAAAGAGTATCGTCTTGCTTTACATTATCCACTTTCTTCATTTTCTAAGCAATATTACATGTGATTACATGTTATTATAACATTATTAGATATGATTACATGTCATTATAACATTATTAAATATGATTACATGTTATTATAACATTATTACATATGATTACATGTTATTATAACATTATTACATATGATTACATGTCATTATAATTATTAGATATGATTACATGTTATTATAACATTATTCCATATGATTGCATGTCATTATAGCATTATTAGATATGATTACATGTCATTATAACATTATTAAATATAATTACATGTTATTATAACATTATTACATATGATTACATGTTATTAAAACATTATTACATATGATTACATGTTATTATAACATTATTCCATATGATTGCATGTCATTATAGCATTATTAGATATGATTACATGTTATTATAACATTATTAAATATGATTACATGTTATAATAATATTATTACATATGATTACATGTCATTATAACATTATTACATATGATTACATGTCATTATAATTATTCGATATGATTACATGTTATTATAACATTATTACATATGATTACATGTCCTTATAACATTTCCTAAATCATAATCGACAAAAAATCATTTTTCTCCCCAATTGTTCTAGTACGAAAATTATTTTCTAATATGAAATCAAATCTCAATTTGTTAATAAATTAAAGACAGAATTTTGAGGACAAATTTTCCCTTTAATATGTAAATAAGATTTAAATAAGACCCTCACAAAATATTATTGTCGTAACTCTCAATAAAAAACAATGCTTAGATATTTTTCCTTTAAAAGAGCCCCCAAACCTAGATTTAAATCTAATAAAGTTTAGTTTATAATATTTCTATCATAACTTGGTTCCCATGATCGAAATCTGAAGGGGATATTTTTTCAGAAGGAAACCATAAATGTGTTTATTTGTTGCGATTTTGCCTTTATTTTCGCCTCTGGATTTATATAACCCAATAAAACCCGACGTTGCATCCCTCCTTAAATTAATAAGATAAGACTTTTCACCCAACCCGTAATATCTATTACGGAAATACCTCCATTTTCATATTTTCGCTCCCTCTCCTTTCTTTCCCCAAATCGGAAGCTGTAAACAAACATTAATCAACATCAATGTGGCTCATAGACCACATTATCTTGAGCCCACCCATCCAATGCGCATCCCTCGACCACAGTCCTCCAACCTGCTCGTAAATTGGGTCTGGGCTTATCTCTGATTTAGTGGACAAGCGGCGACACCCACTTATGAATAGTATTAAGATTTCAAGGAAGCACCTTCGGAGAGAACCCAATCGTCAAGGTCAGCCATACACTGTTTGGGTGCTTCGACACGTTAAAATGATCCTACTCCTTTGTTTCAAGATGGGCCAAAGTCGCTTCAGAAGGGAGTGGGGTGCGTACGCCTCTTTGAACGGCGGTGGTAAGATAGGGCGAGCGGTCATTTGATGGTAGATGAGAAGTGAGTTTTGCGATGGCAATGGCGTTGGGAGTTATGGTAAATCAAATCTTATCTGTGGCTTTTTAGGGATAGCACTCAGCGGCAACGCAAGGTTTATGCAGTCTAAGATTGGAAACCGCCGATCCTTTATCCGCACAAATGGACGAAGATAGCGCAAAATTTATTGCACGCTATTTATTTGTGGAAATTGGAAGAATATTTTTTGTAGGTCTTTAAGTACATAGAAAATCTGAATTAGGATAGCAAAAGAGAAGCCATATTTTATTATCGGTTTCTATATTTACCTTATTTCCCTTGTGTTTGCGTTAGAGCAGTGTTATTGCCACAGCGCCGAGTGAGGGCCTGAGTGAAGACGAGACTGGATGGTAATGCAGTAAGGCAGCGTCTTGTGGGATTTGGTGGATCTTAATTACCTCTCGCATACTAACCAGGGAAACTGGTGGCGTGGTTTATACCCAACAGTTCATTTATATCACCACTTCGATATTTTATTAATCCAAAACGTCGATTTTTCCAATTTTCTGTCGGTATACTCGATTGCATACCAGCCACGAATTATATATATGTGTGTATATATATATATATATATATATATATATATATATATATATATATATATATATATATATATATATATAGGGGTTGGACAAAATAATTGGAACAAGTGTTAAATTCGATGAATATTTATTTAATATGGAGTTGGTCCTCCTTTTGCTTTCTGAACAGCGTCGATGCGTCCTGGAATTGATTTATACAGCCTATTGACTTCATTGAGAAGAGTTTTGAGCGATTCATCTTGAAATACCGGCCTCAGCTGTTTTGGAAACGACGGTGGAGGGTAACGACTTCTAACTTGTCACTCCAAGACGCACCACAAATGTTCAATAATATTAAGATCTGGAGATTGTGGGCCCAGTCCATGTATTGTAGCTCACTCCTATGCTCTTCATGCTAATTCTTAACAACATGAGAGGTGTGTATTAGGGCATTGTCATCTTGGAAAAAACACTCCCCCTCAGGGAATAATGTCTGGACCATGGGACGGACTCGATCTTCTAAAATATTCAGATATTCGTTGTTGTTCATTCTACCATGCAGGACAACGATTGGACCAAGAGAATTCTAAGATATCGCTTCCCAAACGATCACTGACCCTCCTCCGTACTTCACTGTAGGAAGAAGGCAGTCAGGATTAAAAGCTTCCCTGGGCAACCTCCACACATACACTCGCCATGCAGTGGGGGAAAGAGAAAAACTGGACTCGTCGGAGAATATTACTTGCTTCTATTGGTCTGTCGACCAGCCCTTGTGATATCTACACCAGTTCATCCCGTTCTGAATGTTTTGATAAGAAAGCAGAGGTTTCTTGATGACGGCTCTTCCATGATATCCGGTTTTATTGAGCTCACGGCGAACAGTTTTGGTCGAAACGTGGCTAGGGAGATGTTGATTCAACTCTGCACTCCCTTTAGGGGCAGTTGGCCGAAGAATTTTCATCACCATGAGTTTCAACACTCATCGGCCTAACCAAACAGCATTTGGCTTAATATGGCTCTAATCAAAAGGAATAGAGGGATATCGCTTCTAATTATGCAACTAAATTTTACTATGGATCTCCAACCTAATTTTGATCTAATGATTTGCTTTTACCATGTTCTCATTTGGCACAAACCGTTCACTGCTTCGAGCCCCTGTACGACCAACCACGCCCATTCTTGGGATGTTCCGTCTTCATACTATCATCCTAGAGAACACCCCAAAACTGGGTCCAATGACATTCTTATATGTATATGTTATAAGGAATGTGTGTAATTAGGTATTTCATGAAATCCATGAAAACTTTAGTAAGTTCATGAAACCAATGCAACCATCAGTAATTACATGTAATCTCTAAAGTCTTAAGGGATTTCCGGCAATTACTGTTATCTGTGGTCTCTTTCTACTCCATAATTTCAAATTAGTGAATGTATGAAATGGTTGATGACAAGATAACAGCTGTTACGTCTCATTACAGTTTGGTGTAGTGGATGTCGCGCACGCGCAGTGTCCACGCCCGTATTGATAAGCAAATCTGGCAACAACTTTTCAGCTATGTTCGATGTCGTGTAGCGTGAACTGTTCTACCTGATTGTTATTGATTCCAATATGGCCAAGAATATAAAAGAAAAGTTCAAAAAAGCTTCTGTTCGATAAATACGAGCAAACTATTAAGAATCTACTTTCTAAGGAGGAATACTTCAAGATCATCGAATAAGTTAAGACTGCAAAGTCTTACGAGCACCAGACAACGCAAACAGTATTATTAACTGAGCAAGTAAGTTACAAAAGCGTTTATTAAGTTTATTAGCGTTTTTAATAGTTTAAATTTGAAACTTCAACCAGGCATAAGCTTCGCCACTCCCCCCTACAGGGAGGGGGGGGGGGGAGCTTGCGCTTCGCTACTAAGATTAAAATTTAAAATAAAAAAAAGCAGCCATGGTTAATTTTTTATAAATTTTATGAACTTTGCCAATTATAATAATTTTAAAAAGGAACTCTAAACTAAATTTCTCCCATTTCAAAATATCACGTTGCTAAAATATAGTTATAGAAGATATATAAAAATTCATTTTCTGAACTTCACCATTTGTAATTCTTTTGGTTTTAAAAATTTCACAAAATTTCGATACTTCTATTTATTTCTGAACTTTGATAAAAAACCCATAAGTCATAACCAAACTAAGATGAAATTATTATTTAAATACTCAAAAAAATCCCTTTCTTAAATTATAGAGTTAGTGATGATTATGATAAGTTTATAAGGGTTTAAAGTTATGATTTTATTACACGCACTCTCTCTCTCTCTCTCTCTCTTTATTCATATTGTTCCATTTCTCTCGAACTATTACAAGCACAAAAACATATATTCTAGTGTATTGTCTTATCTATTGCAGGTACGATGTTCTTCCGTGTGGAGATGTAGAGAAGCTAATAAGAAAGAGGAAGAATCCTGGTGACCCAACTATCTTCTTCGCGACTATAGAAGAAAGAAGACACCTTCGACATCATCAGACGTGCTCATATTTCCACGGACTATGGAGGAAAGGATCGCATGCTTAATGAACTATCAAAGTAGCCCGCTAACATAACCACATGGACCGTGGAGACATACAAATCATTCTGATTTGAGTACCAATGGAAGGCCAAGAAACAAGTTGCAACTGCAACTGCAATAGCAGGTGTTATAGCACCCTTTACTGCCCTAATAAGTAATATATATCCTATCACACACTGGGTTTGAAATATTGCTTTGTATATGAATACGTTGATTTTTCACACAGCAATTTCATGAAATATTTCAGTTTTTACACGAAATAACTTAATATTTTAGAGATTACATGTAATTACTTATGGTTGCAGTGGTTTCATAAACTTACTACAATTTTCAGGGATTTCATAAAGTATCTAATTATACACATTCCCTGTAACATATATTTTGGCCTCTTCTGTTGAAGAAAACTGACAATTTTTAAATTAATTGTGTGGGTTTAAAACACATTGGTAGATGGAGAATATCAATGACAATTGGTATGGTTAAAGTAGAACAATGAATATTACAGTCCACATGTTTATGATAAAAACACAGGAAGAATTAGACAATTTTCTGTTTTCTGCGACGACAGAGGTCAAGGGTCATTTGATCGAACTTTGAGGGAGGAGGGGCACTAAAATGCTGGTCTGAAGCTTGAATTTTCTGGAGTAGACGAGGAGCGTTCCACAGAGGGCGGTGTTATTTACCCTTTTACATTAATTCCATCATATATATTCATATATATTATATAGGGTGGGGGAAGTATTCGTTCGCATGATGACTGTCTCAGGAAAATATAAAACCTTTATTTTTTAAGTTATATTTGTCATATTTTGGTCAGTTTGTCTTTCATGACATATTCTGTGGATTCTATTAGATGAATCAAGTAAACCCAGAACTTAATTATTATTCCTCCTCCTTAAAAATGTTCACTATATAGTCAAATAAAGAAACATACAACCAACCAAATCTCCCCCCCCCCCTACATAGTTTTAATCCTGGTTAGTCACGTTCATAGTAATCAGTTGATATCATTAGCTCCAACAAAAGAAGGTTAGTTTCTGTCTAAAAGTTCTCAATTTCATTTTTATTTTGTTTTTATTTGAAATATTTGTCCCTGTGGTATCTAAATGATCTTATATATAAAAGATTTCCTTTAGTTTCACGTGTTTTATTCTTTTTTTTTTTTGCTTCACTATTGCTTTATTAAGTTTTAAACTTTCGTTTCTTAGTTTACTCGCATTTATTGATCGTTTGAATTACCTTTACCCCCTGTATTCAACTGTTTTTTATCTATATTTTTCACTATCATGTGTTTGTATTTTAACTTATATTGTACTGTTTGCTTTGCTTTTTTTTTACTTTCGGATTCCTAACTATTTGATTTTACTCACCTTTCATTTTTCATTGTTCGCCCTGCCCTTACAATTTTTTCGTGTATTACTTGAAAAACAAATTTCTTTAATTCCTATTGAGTTTGATTCATGTTTATTATTCATATTTTTTGTTTAATTTAGTTTCAAATTTTAAATTTTCCTTTCTTGGTTAAAATTGTATTTATCGATCGCTTTATCCTTTACATTCAACTGTTTTTAAGATATTTTTTCAATATCATATATCCGTAAATTAACTTATATTTAACTACTTGCTTATCATTCTGGTTTCATATATGTTACCTCTCTTGTTGAGTTTTACTTATTTTTCATATTGTAACTAATATTGAATTGTGTGTGCTATTTTTGTAATTTTGTCATCTAATTCTTAAAATTTCTTATATTCGTATTAGAATTCAATCCGCTAAAGATGGTTATTGCTAAAGACCGAAACGTCTGGCAAATAAATGTTTAGAGCGATTACAAATAAAAATATTACTGCAAGGAAAAAAATTATTCCGTTTTCTCTTTCAATGTGGTTTAATGGATTCATGGATTCATATATATATATATATATATATATATATATATATATATATATATATATATATATATATATATATATATAATGCAGATGTCTTAAGCAAACCCAAGGTAATCAGTCAGTCTCTGGATCTTTAAAGATCCAGAGGAGGCTTTGTTTAATCAAAATTTACTCTCTATATTCGTATATAACCCAAACCAAATTATTTATATATCATGCTCCAGAGAAATGGGACCCCAAAGCAAATCCTGCAACCCTTAAAATACAATTTCTTTCAAAATATGTGACACGCCGATCGGAAGAAGATAGTCTCGGGCTCATAGAATCGTTTCGAGTTGGGCTTCAGAGTAAACACAAAAGTCAAAGTCGCAATCGCCACTGAGACCGAGGCCAAAGCGCCACATGCAGAACTTTCTTGCGATAACAGTGGAATGCTCGGAAATTAAGGGATCAGATTTGAAATCAGTCATTTTTATTATAAAAATATTTGATAATAAATTTGTTCCTCTGCCCTTTTTAATATATATTATATGAAGGGAATAAAATATTACGTATATATGTATTTCCTTTGATCATTCTTCCCGTTTCGCTAAATCAACCAGTATATAAGCGCGGAGGTTTGAGGAGAATATAAATAATGATTGAGATGATGAATCCAATTTAATCATGGGTTGATCTGTGTGAGAAATGAAAGCGGCGCTCATCCAATTTCCCCTTATTTGCGCCTTTCGGACTGGACGGAATAACCCGGATGACTTTACACCGGAAATGCGCCTTCTGACGTCATCAGTCGCGGAGAAAATAATCTGACCAATGGAATTTTGCCAAATAATAATAAATAATATAGTACGGCAAAAACGAGAATAGAGCTTACAATGTACTCCAGGCGAACCCAAATGACAAGGGAAAATAAGTAAGTCTCTTTATATAGATGGACAATAAAGTTAATAATGCTGAAGACCGAGAATTGTAGCAAATGGGAAAATCTAATATTTTATGCAATCAATCTTACATTTTCTTGCTTTATTATCGGCTCTAAAATGTTCGAATAAAGAGAGGAATAAAAGTGAAAGGTTTTTAAATGGAATAAAAACACTAGTGTGTGAGAATGCTAGTAAGTAGGAGAGATGAAGTGATAAAAAAAGAGAGAAGGCAAATGTGGTATAAGCTTAAAGAATTAATAGTGCATATGAAAAAGGCTATATTTTGGGTCTGATAGAACTGGAATGAGAAAATGGAATACTAAATTATCGAATTGTACTGTGAAAAGGTAAATCATATCAATTGTAAAACAGTGACGAACTCATTTATTGTTAATAACTTTCAACAACCCCGGGAGTAAGATTTTGGAACCATCTAATTTATAATTTAATGAACGTAAATCGCAGGATTGATGACAATTGCCACGATTAACCGTAACTTCACCTGCGTTTATACTCTTAGAATTTAGCAAAATTAGCTCCCAAGGGGAGGGATGTGGTAGGAAAAATACCACTACCACGACTGAAATCTGGAGGAAGGACAAACTTATCCTGCAGGAGTACAAACTCTACTTTCACTCCTCGTTTTATTTCGTTTTAAATCCGAGGTAAAAAATGCATCGAAAAAAGCTTGACCAAGAACCGGGACAATCGAAGATTTCAGATATTTAAATAGTTCGGAGGAGGTCAATTCATGATCATCTACCAGCTATTCTTACAGATTTGTCTACCTGAGTTTGTGGATTTGACGAAGGTTAAGGTTAAATGTCTTATCCACATTTATTGGATACCTAAAGAGGAATAACATTCATTGGGTTCCCTAAGTCACCTTAAGTTAGCTTACCTAAATGAAGCTCGGGATTTAGTTAATCAAAATATTTAATATTATTAATGTCACAATCACTCACCGTAAATTTACTGTTATAAAATTAAATGTTACTTTTTTATGTCATTATATACATATTATGGTTATTCTGTGAAGTCAGACGAAAATTTTGGAACGGAGGTGTAGAAATTTGTGCTCAGAGAGTGAAGGGATAAAAGGCAGAATTCAGTTGCAGATGAACAAAATATATTTATTCTGAAATAATTAAATGTGTATAATTTTACCTTGAAATAATTAAATGTGTAAAATTTTCCTAGGAACTAATTAAATGTGTACAGTTTTACCTTTTAATAATTTAATGTGTAGATTTTGCTATGAAGTTACTAAATAATTTAATGTGTAAATTTTACTATGAAATAATTAAATGTGTAGAAAATAGGTGAAGTTTTTCTAGGAAATAATTAAATGTGTAGATTTTTATTTTAATATAATGAGATAATTAAAAATGAAGAATTTTACTATGAATTCATGAAATAATAAAAGGTGTAGATTTGCATTCTGAAGTAATAAAATAATTAAATGTGTAGATTTTTATCGTTAAATAATTAAATGTGTAGATTTTTACTATGAAATAATGAAAATAGTAAATGTTTAGATTTGCTTTCTGAAATAATGTAATAATAAAATGTGTAGAATTTTACTATGAAATAATTAAATCTGTAGTCTTTTATTCTTAAATAATTAATTGTGTAGATTTTTACTATGAAATAATTATATGTGCTGATTAAAATTCTTAAATATTGAAATAGTTAAAGATGTAGAATTTAAATATGAAATAATGAAATCAATAAATGTGCAGACTTTTATTAGGCAACAATTAAATCTGCAGATGTTTTTCTAAGAAATGATGAAGTAAGTACTTGTGTGGATTTTTATTCTGAAATAATGAAATAATCATTAAATTGTAGATTTTAAAAAATAATTAAATGATTAGATTTTTACTATGAAATAAGTAAATAATTAAATGATTTGATTTTTGTACTATGAAATAATATTATGTGCAGATTTGGATTTTGAAATAATTAAATTTTTAGATTTTTATTCTGAAATAATGAAATAATTAAATGTGTATACTTAACTCCAAAATAAAGAAATAATTAAATGTATAGAATTTGATAAAGAATAATGAAATGAGTATACTTTATTATGAAATATGGAAAAAATTGAATGAATATATTTTTACAATGAAACATTTAAGTGTTTTGATTTTTATTATCAAATTAAGAAATAATTATTTGTTTAGATTTTTATTTTGAAATAATGAAATAATTAAATGTCTATAATTTTACTATGGAATAATGCAATGGTGAGATTTTCATTCTGAAATAATGGAATAATTAAATGTGGAGATTTTTATTCTGAAAAAATAAAATAATTAGATGTATTGATTTTTACTCTTGACTAATAATTTAAATGTGTAGATTTTTATTCTGAATTAATTAAATTTATAGATTTTTATTCTGAGAGGATTAAATGTGTATTTTTTTATTATAAAATAATTAAATAAACGAATGTTGAGATTTTTATTCTGAAATAATTAAATAGGTATATTTTTATTTTGAAATAATTAAATGTGTAGATTTTTATTAGGTAATAATTAAATGTGTAGATTTTTACTCTTAAATAATTAAATGTGTAGATTTTTATTCTAAAATAATGAATATGTAGATTTTTATTCTGAAATAATGATATAATTATATGTCAAGTTTTTTATTTCATAACTAAACTATGCGTCCGTTTTTATCTGCTCAAAAAGATGTAAGCAACCACATATCACATATCACTAAAATAATCCTTTAGGAACAGCTCTTTCCATACACTTTGGTTTACCACCCTACATGACCTCATATCTGCCCATATTATCCCTTATGTTGTACCGTAGGTTAAGCATTGGTCACCAATACTGTAGCAAAAAATTTTGTTCCATCCTGTCTCAATGCCCACTGGAGCTATGAGAACCTCCCCCTGCTACTAAACATTCCAAGTATTCCCATCTTTAGACTACTTTGATTACCTAACTTCCCTACATTTTCACATTCCATCTTTTCCAATTTCTATAAAAGCCACAGACCTTAAGGTATCCCATGCAGGTATGTAGATGCCTTTATTAGTTTTAGCTTCTGACATATAAGTAACTACAGAACTACTGATTGATCAGCGATCTAACACTACTAATCTCTCCATGGATGTCCAGTGTACTATGACAACCATGAGTTACTGACATCCGGATTGCTTTCTCTATAAGCTCCAATACTTGCTGGATAATCTGCAGCTCTATATCTTCCACACATTTTACTTCTATTTTTAACAATTTCATTAAAAATCTGATTTTATAAACATTCAGAGGAAGGAGCCGTTGGTTTTCGCTATAAATCTAATTAAGAAAAAAATAACAGAGCCAAATCACCTGCAAAACCTAATCAAATTAGTTCTCATACATTTAATGGACCCAGATAAGGGAATTGGAATATATTCTCATTTTCCTGTAGCTAATGGTACATAATATTCTACATGTATTGGCAAGAAGAGGTATTACATACTGAAACTAAGTAAAGAACCACAAGACTACTCAAAGGTCACAAGAGAAGAGAATCGAGAGACATCCAAGAGGAAACCAAATTTTTAGTACGCATTTGTGGAGACAACAGACGGTAAGCGAATAATAAAATTGCGTTTTATTTAGCTTTTTATACATAATTATATACAGTTTTTTTATAGTTTTCATGCCGTTATCTCGAATAGAGCACACTTATTTAATTGTCTAATTACACTGATCATACCATTTACGAATTTTTCCTATGTTATTACTCACTAAGTAAATAATTTATTTGAGTAATATAAAGTTATCCAAGACGACTTTCTATTTGCCTAGCAGTAGAGGAAGAAAAAACACGGAAAAAAGAGAACGAAGAACATGAAAAAGAATAATAATTTTGTGATGTAAAAAAAACAAGGGGAATATTCCCCGAAGACTTTTCCAAGAGCATGGCATTGTTTTCTTGTGATTCCTAAAGAAATACCCAAAATCCTTTCCTGGAGAAAATAGACGAGCTTTTATATATATATATAATATATATATATATATATATATATATATATATATATATATATATATATATATATCGGAGGGTAATTAATATAAAAGAAAATATCATAATCATCATCACTTCATCACTAACTCTATAATTTTTTGAGTATTTGAATAATAATTTCCTCTTAGTTTGGTTGTGACTTATGTTTTTTATCAAATTTATTTCTAATAATTCTTTTATAATATTAAAAACCGAAATGGCGAAGTTCGAAATAAATATAAGTATCGAAATTTTATTCATTTTTTAAAACCTAGAGAATTGCAAATGGTGAAGTTCAGAAAATTTATTTTTCTATATCTTCTTCTATAACTATATTTTAGCAATGTGAATTTTTGAAAGTTCAATTTTAATAAATTTGATTAACTTCGCTAATCATAATAATTTTAAAAAGGAACTCTAAATTAAATTTCCCCCTTTTCTAAATATCACGTTAGAAGAAGATATATAAAAATAAATTTCCTGAACTTCACCATTTGTAATTCTTTGGGGTTTGAAAACTTCACAAAATATCGATACTTATATTTATTTCGGAGCTTCACCATTTTGTATTTTGATATTATAAAATAATTATTAGAAATAACTTTCATAAATAAACATAAGTCATAACCAATAAGATGAAATTATTATTCAAATACTCAAAAAAATCCCCTTCTTAAATTATAGAGTTAGTGATGATAATCTTTATTCTTCAACATTGCGCAGGCGTTGATGTTGCTTGACTTAAATCAACTGGTCACTTCACCAGCAAAAGCACCACTCTTCCATTTTTATTGTTATATTGATTGGAAATATTTAATAGAAAATTCTGAACTACCATAAGCAACCTGTAAAGCGTGTGAAGTTCAGATAAAGGATAAAGGTTGTCTCATTAGTGGTCTTATCAGACATTTGCATAAAAACATAATATTAACAAGTCGTTTACTATTGAATCTGATGTTAAAAGCACAGCTAAGGAAAAGGAAAGTTATAGTAACCAGCGGAAAGCCTCTCAGAACACTGTAACAGCATTTCTAATAAAAAAAGAAAACTTTCCAAGAAATAGTTACAAAATTGTCTCCTATAGATGCTCTAGCTCTATCAATTCTATTACAAAAAGTGAATTTACCAGAAAATCATTGGCAGACAGAGGATATTACTTTACCAAAAAGTCCATCCCAGGTAATGGATTTTGTTCACTCATACTACAAACAAATAAAAGAAAGTATAATTTTTAAAATTGCTAGACATATAAATTCAGGAGCTAGGTTTAGTTTATCATTAGCTGACTACACCTCTCTAAGCAATCCTCGGTATTTAAATATTAATATACACACAACGGAGGCAAAATTTGGGAACCTAGGAATTGTGAGAATTTCTGGTTCTTTATCTGCTGAAGCTGATGTTAAAGTAGTCATATAAAAGTTAGATGAATTTCCTATTTCTTAGAAAATCACGTGGTCGCTGGGGTTACCGATGGTGCAGCTAAGATGAATATATTCGTAATACTAATTGAATGTGAGCATCAATTATGCTATGCACAGGGAATCCATTTAGGAGTGTGTGATGCTTTGTATTAAAAATCGTTTACACACCTCGAGATCATCACCTTTTCCGATGAAAACTAACCTTAAGTAGATCACTAAAGGGATGACACAGATAAAAGTGAAGAAGATTTCAATCTTATGTTTAAGGTTGAAAATGTTGTCTGACTCTGTACACTTTGAGGAAAATTTATTCGAAATAAATTTATTCGAAAATTTATTTGACATAAATCATCTGAATTGCACGAAATCGACGTGTCTCAAGTTAGAACGCTTTATGAAAATAAGATCATCAATGTCGAAATCTCTCATTAATCTCAGTGAATATAAAGATAATTTTAACCTTGATAAACAAGAAGTTGATTCTTAACATCATGACATCGTTAGAACCATTAAAACTTGCTGTTGAAAGCTAGGGGAAATAAAATCAAATTTACTTTCAGAAGAATATATTATTTTTTCTTGAACGAGCTAAAACAACTGAATAGTTTTTATTTAAAAATAACTACGTAAATATTTCATTCAACCAATAACAGAGGGAAGAAACGAGAAATTGGCGGTTCTCTTATTTTACCTCAAGAGTTGGTGAAAAAAATTATAAAAGGTTCACAAGTGACAGCAGTTTTTCCAGCCTTGCATAATAAGGGATTGATAAATTAATCAAAACAAATGTTTCATCGCCTTTTTGGAGAGCCTGCTAGTTCTATTTCTACCAAAGTAGATAAACTTAATTATGTACAAGAATCATTCACTCTCTCTCTACCGAATGCAAGGATTTTAGCTGAAAATCTAGATGCATCTCTTAAAACACCAGAAGAAGATAGTAAGAAACAAAAGACACATCCAATAGCAAAACAAGTGATAAAGGACAGTTTAAACATGAATTAACAAGTTTCAACGTAACAGAAGTAAAGACTCAGAAAATTGCTCTGCTTTTGAGTCTTTTAAGTACCATTCTACCCACCTTATTAGAGGTTGAAAGGGCGTCCTCAGCAGCAGTACTTTTTGTGAGTGAATTAAGAACGAGCTTGAGCGATCAAAGTATTGACCATTTTTGCTTTTTGAAATCATCATTATCATCACTAACTCTATAATTTAAGAAGGAGATTTTATTTTAATATTTGAATAATAATCTCATCTTAGTTTAAAAATGACTTATGTTTTTTCATCGAAGTTATTTTTAATATTTTTTTTATAATATCAAAAAACAAACTGGTGAAGTTCAGAAATAAATATAAGTATCGAAATTTTGTGAAATTTTAAAACCCCAAAAATTACAAATGGTGAAGTTCAGAAAATTTATTTTTATATATCTTCTATAACTCTATATTTTAGCAACGTGATATTTTGAAAGGGGAGAAATTTAGTTGAGAGTTCCTTTTTAAAATTATTATAATTAACGAAGTTCAGAAAATCTATACAAATTTAACCATGGCTGCTTTTTTTAGATTTTAAATTTTAATCTTAGGTGCGAAGCGCAAGCCCTCACGGTAGGGGAGAGTGACGAAGCCATGCGAAGTATGGCTTGTTTGATATTATAAAATAATTATTAGCAATAACTTTGATAAAAAACATGTCATAAACAAACTAAGATGAAATTATTATTTAAATACTCAAAAAAATCATCTTTTTAAATTATAGAGTTAGCGATGACAATTCTCATAGAAACGTTCTATTTTACTTTGTCTTAGACGTAGGATAACATAAATTTAAAGATATCTAAAACGTTGATACTATTTTTTATATTAATTTCGTATTCTTATATATTTTAATTTTAAAATTAATTTATCATTTTTACCCCGGAACTTCCCGGGATCTGGGGAAGATAATATATTCTCCCCGGAATTCTATGAGAAGTAAAAATCCCGGGAAATGAGAAGCTCTTGACCTCACTAAATTTCCGGGCTCGTTGCCAATTATGGGTTGTATCTCCGCGACAAATTTGAAGGTTCTTTTCGTATCTGAAGGCTTAAAGTGCGTTTTCTGAGCCGCGGTACTCGCACAAACACAGTCTCACTCATCCAACTCTCTTTCCTGGTCCTCTGCACAATCCTCATATTGACATTCAGGCACTCGAAGAGCTTTGCATTGGAGCTCCCAGCGTGAATAACAATCAGCATTGCTTGCCGTTTCCGATTTTGCAAGGGATCGAATTCAACCTTCGTACATTTTTCCTCCACAGAAGACGCACAACTGAGTCTAAAATGATAGGCAGAAGAGAAAACATAGATAAAGAAAGAAGAAAGAAAGTGATAGCAAATCGATCAAAATATATAAACACTTTTATCAGTTAAAGAAAATAAAATGTAAGGGAGTTTCGAACATATGCTATCGAGCGCTCTCTGAGGTTTAGGTCCTATTTGTTGAAAAAGAAAGCGTTAATAAGAGACACACACGTCTTTGTAAATGAATGGAAATTTGCAATAAGACGTTCTACTGTAGATGCAGAATAACTCATAGATTCGACCTTATGCACTCGACTGAATAAGTTTGAAACCTACCTTTACTCACTTTATTTAATTGGTTAAAGTTTATTTTATTTTTTTCCGTTTGCTATCTCTCTATTCCTTCTTTCTTAATCTATGTTTGATCTTTTTTGGTCATATAATAAGACGATCGTTCGTTAAAAGTGTTATGATTACTCTATCTTAAGATTTATCTTTACCAAAGCCTCCCGAAACCCTCCCTTTAAACTACTGGAATATATCATTCTAGTATTAGAAAGCTAGAAGTTAGTTTTAAGCTCCGAAATTCTTGTGTTACTCAATTTTCTGTGCATAATTTTGGATTCATGTGCTCATACTCTTCCGGCGATTTCGAAATTCGTAAATTAAATTACCTGATTTAAAGCAGAGCTTCCTTATCAGGGTTTGGAAATAGATCTTCTGTGGATGCGCGATATTTACTAATGATCTTTGAGTTATTGAGTGAAGGTATATTTTTTTATTGACTTCTAGAACGGTTGGTTATTTAAACACGCTGCAAATATATATTATTTTTATTTACACAGTCAGGTAGGAATTTTTCTTGATTGTTAAAGTCAAGTTGATGCAGCTCGCGTGAATAGAGAGCTTGGAGATTAAAGGTGAGGTTGGCGTAGAGCGAGAGAGTAAATTGAGCGAATGTTGAGGCAATGACAACAAAATAAGACTCGCTTCTCTTCTCAGTGTTATAATTATGTGGTGCTTTGTACGTTAATCTAATCTTAGTCTCCAAAATTGCGACACTACGAGATGCTATAGTAAAGTCCTATTAGTTAGTTGGTAGTTATTTAGTGCCACCTATCCTTCGTATCTTAGACTAAATCTCCCGACCGGATATGAGATGCAAATAAAGATAAAAATGACTGTCGTAGGGTCCAGTCCACATCGGCGGAGGTAACCGAGGCACCCCTGTTACGAGTCAGAGGTAGATGGATAAGTGTGTCCCGAGGGGGAAAACAGGAACAGAAAAGAGAATCTGCATGTTGTGCTGTGAACGGGAGAAGGGGAATTGATAACGGTGTTGTTATTGTTTAGCTGCATGTTGATCCATGTAAAGCTAGTTACCACCATCTCATGTTGGCTCAGAAAATTTGTGTCTGCGCTTATTGAGATTGAACCCTTACCTAGACTTCGGAAATCCAACATTGTATCCACAAGCTAACGAGAACTTCTCTCATTTTTTTCAATACGATATAAAATAAATATAATTTCACTTATATTTGCGCAAAGTAAATGGAATGAAAATATAATCTTATTTATGAGAATGTAATTAAATGCCAGTAAAACTGGTAAAATTATAAAGCATTTCATAAGTAATGCGGCATTTTTTCATCTTTATCATTATATTATGAAAAGAAATCAAGCAACTCTTTTAAGTTTTATATATTTAAATAAGTATTTTTTATAAACTTAATAAGTAATATAATTTTCCCTAGTTTTTATCACCAGTTTTAACTTTCTACTAACTTTTCAATACCTTGTGTGTAAAACTCGTTTGACTTTGATTTTAAAAAAATGTTAAGGTTGTTTAGATCTCTTCTGTAGCAGTTATCTTCATTCTTTTCAGGTGATTCGCTAAACTGGAAATATAGTAATCTGATGGGATTATTTGAATTAAGTAAAGAGGATGAATCATAAATTCCCAATCGAAATTATTAAGCTCTTTTATATGATATGAGGATGCACTTTAACTTGATGAAAAAGCCTGGTTCTTTTATTGATTAAAGAGAGAACCTTTTACTAAAATGCTACTTATAAATGATCCAAATAAGCAGAGTAAACACTTTTCGCGATAATTTAATTCTAGAGAAGTTCAAATTGGATCATGCCTTTCATATCCAATCAAAACGGACACGAGAATCTTCCTTGGATGAGGCTGCTGTTTCGGCTAAGATATTATTGTTTTTTTCTCCAAAACTAATCAACTAGAATGTTTAATATTATTGTACCTTATCCAATTTTCATCTCGTATAATGATCATACTCTAAAATGGTTCACTTTTTAGTCGAGGAGGAGAAATGAACAAATGTTGATTCATTATTACAAGTCTACCTCCGACAGGGGGCGAGGAATCCATTGACCCAATCGTGAAATCTTACCTTTAAATGACGTTTCACAGTAAAATGAGTTGAGTGTAGTTTTATTGTACCTAGGGTTCGAGTTTAGTGTAATGGGCTAGTATAAAAACAAACCTGCTCTTTAGATTATTTATATCCGTAAAATAATGATAAACATTCATGGGATGATCGAATACAAATACAGTCATCCCGCGCCCCGATCGTGTTCATCCGCTCTTGATTTTGGTCAAATTCTATATTCCGAGACTCAAATGAAGTTGTAGAATTGTAAACAAACAATAAAGATGGGTGCTAGACACATGGGAAAAATAGATTATAATCAAGAAGGAAGAGGTTAAAATGGGTAAGAAAAATACCTACTGCAAAAAACCTCTTCAATTTTTAATACTGTTGCTAGGATGAGGTGGCTCAAACTCGAAGTACACATTCCGTAAGGGAAGTACACACGCTCAAAATAAGAAACTAGGTTTCCTTTAACGAGAAGACACACTAAAATAACATGGTCAATATATATGCTGATCAGCGAATTTTTCTCAATGGAGGATTTCCATGAAAGTTTTGCCTATATTTTGAGTTTCATTATTGGACTTTAGTCTTCAGAAAATCTGCCAAAATAATTTTTAAAAGAATTGGCAGAGATGTAATTGAATTTATTAAAAGGAAATGAAAATTATTACGATGAGCCACGTCGCGTTTATTGGTGATAGATAGCGAGGAATCAAAATGAATATGAAAAAGTGTGAATACGGAAGGAATGGTAAGATAGTAGTAAAAATATTCAGGTAGCTTGGGAGCATGAAACTTTACATGCATGAATATTCTCATATTCGAGGAATCAAAGCCAGTTTTTTACTATCTCCCCATCAAGTTAAAGTTCCTTCTCTCTGGATCAGCTTTATCATCTTCCCAAATAAGGTCGAGGATTCGAATCCATTTCCTTATCAGCTCCACAAATGAATTCGAGGATTTGACAGCTTAGCCTCTTCTCCTTCTATCAGACAGCCTGTATTTCTCCCCTACTTCGTCGCTTTTCATACAACCTCTCCCACAACTTTCTCTGGTCGGCATCTAATTTCACAGGGTAGATGCTGACCTTCTCCCCAGCCGACCGTCCCGAATCGGGGCTAAAGGGGTAGGGCAATGTTTCCTAACCCCTGAGTTCCGGTCCGGGATGGGGTTTTTTAACAACTTGGTTCATCCACACCCATACCTTCCTCACATCCCTTTTCCTTTCCTCTTCACACTCTAGCAATTTTACGCCGTGTCTAAGGTGGAGCCGCCATGCCGATGGACTGCCAGGCCACCAGGTGGGAAGGGTGATCCTGAATGGTGGCACCTGGCTCTGGCAGGCCTGTACATGCCCCTTGCAGGGCGGGCTAGTGCTAGGGGTGATAAGCTATTGATTCCCGTAGAAAATTTAGGGTCACCATGCCCAATGATAAGAAAAATAAAAATCTCCCCTTAATCTCCCCTTCTGCATCGACGGAGCCACCCTCGGGCAGCTCTAAAGAGAAATGGAGTTCCCCCCCCCCTTGTGCTTGCGCAGGGGACCCTCCATATTTCTCTAACCGGAGAGGATGCTTACTCATCTTCTTCGCCTAGGGGTGTATGGGGACTCCCCCTCACGCCGTTCTCTGGAGGTGCTTTCGGGCACCCCCCTTTTTCCAGTGGCAGTCCACTCTTTTCTTTTCAAGGCGACTGCCAAGAAAGCCAGCAGGCAGCTCATAGACGACCGCTCCCCATTGAAGCAGCTTGGTAGGGCAAACCCTCTTACGGGAAGAGAGGGAAGCCAGGCCCCTTCGGTCGCTTCCCTCAAAAGATCTGCTGGCCAGAATACTCAACCTTGCCGGGGTCAAGGCCTGTGTCTCCCCACACATGACTGGTGACGCTGCCAACGGGACCTGCGATGTCCTGGGGGGGATGGCCAACTGGAGGCCCCTCCTGAGATAGACATGGTCCTTGAGGCAACCCAGCCTTAGACGGTAGGGCTTTCCATGGGGGGGGGGCAAATCAAGGCTCTGCGCCAAGCACCGAACCCGAATCCGCCCCTATGCAAGGTCCTCCTCAAACGGCTAGGGTTTCTGAGGCAGTACAAAGAGGGGAGGGATCTCCTCCAACCGGTGCCCCTGCAACTACCAGGACCTTCTCCATCTCGGAGAAGGACCTGACTGAGGCCGGTACATCTGGTCTAGGGGCTTCTGCCGGCGGAGGGGAGAAGCGGGTTCATTCCCCGCCCCCTCTCCTAATAAGAAAAAAAATAAGAAAAAGACTAAAAAGACTCAGGGCTCCTTTCCATTTACGGGGGCTGCGGGGACGGACGGGTCTGCTGCCACTTTGGTAAGCGACTAAGCCAAGATCGGCACATCCGGCCCCTCTGCCCCTCCCAGGTGCGGAGCTCCTGACTATGACTTAGACCAAAGGTGCACAGGGCGGAGCCTCGATAACATCGGGGCCCCTCATTTAGAGGTTACCTGGCGTTTTCGAGCCTGCAAGCTTCAAACGCTTACTCCTTATTCGCTCCACTAATGGCAGCATGTTGGCAGAGGGCAACATGATCCATCAGAGGAGAGCATTAGCTAGTGTTATTGGTAGAGAGCCGAAAGGGACCCGTTTCTCGGACGGCAGCCTTCTGGCGAATGCGGCGAATTCCTCCGAGGCGGCCAAGATAAGTGTTCTTCAGACACTTGATGGCACCCCGGTGAGTGTGACCCCACACTCTACCATGAACTTTGTGAAAAGAGTAGTTTATGCGAGGGAACTCGTTGACTACTCCAGATACGACATCACCTTGGAGCTGGCCGACCATGGGGCATCAAGGTCGAACGTGTGATGAGAAAACAAGGAGGAGCCTCGAGACCCACTCCTACACTCTTCGTCACGTTCGACTGTAACAAGCTTCATGAGTTGGCGCGTGCCTTTTGCTACCGCTACCGTGTGAAGGCATCCGTGCCACTGCCGCGGCGGTGCAATTACTGTCACCGCTTCGGCCATACGAATCGCTCATGTAGACGTGCAAAGTTGAGATCACCCGAAGTCTGTGTAAATTGCTCCAAGGCCGCACACGATAAGTCTGAATCGTGTGTGGCCAAGTGTGTTAATTGCGGAGAGCCGCACCCCGCATCTTCGAAGCAATGTGGTGCAGATCTCCTTGAGAAAGAAATCCTTGCCGTTCAGGCCCAGGATCGACTCTCATTCCGCGAGGCTAAGGACTTGGTCCTGGCGCGCCCGGCTCTGTCTGGGATGTCTTATGCCTCAATAGTTAGAAAGACACCTTCTGCCCCTGGCCCATCCAAGAAAACGACCAAGGTTGTTTACGTGCCCATTCGGAGCCCTTCTGCAGGTTCTATTCAACCCAGGCGCTTCCCTGGTAAAGCTGGCGGAAAAAAGAGTTCACACCCATCCACGGCTAAAACCATGGCTCTTTCCCCCCTTCCACCAGCTTGAACGTTTAACGTAAGGCGGAACAGCCACGCGCCTCCACCGAGCCGTTAGAAACACAGGAGGCAACACTTATGAAGTTGGTCGCCAGGCCATCTTCTGGGGTTCCTGAAGCTGTCCCCCGAAAGGAGGACAGCAACAATGGAGCTTCGTCTCCTTCGCCCACGCCTAGTAGTTGGCTGAGTCGCTCGGAGACGGTGGTTCCTCGAAAAGAGGGCCCCCGCCTCCGAAACGTAACGCTCACCTAAGGTTTCGAGGGGGAGGGAGGAAAAGAATCGCATGGCGAGCCCAACCTCCCCCAATAAGTCCTCGAAAGCAACAGCACATTCAGCGCTTTGTCCGGCCAACAACGCCCGGGGTTTTGCCTCTGGAAAGCGTATGGCCATTCCCGTGAGGGTCTTCTGTTTGAAGAGGGCCCCCGCATCTCCACTGAGTTAGGCCTGGAGGGTATATTCCTTCAATGGAATTGCCGTGGACTCTGGGCCAACTGGGAGGAGCTGCGGAGGCTCGTCTCGTCCCGTTACCCGTTAGCTATTTTTCTGCCGGAGACCATGCTAGGCGCGTGCCACCTGCCCGTCCTCCCGGGGTATAAGGGTCTGGCGATCCCACCACCACGAGATGGCTGGGCTGGAGGATGCGCGGTTTACACCCGGCATGATGTCTCCGTTCTTCCTTTCACTTCAGATACCTCCTTTCAGGCAGTGGCTGTGCAGCTTCACATGGATAGGAGGTATACTATCATTTCTATGTACATTCCACCTTTCTTTTGCCTGGAGATCGAACGACAGGCATCCTCTCTGGGGAGATTACTCAATAAATCCCAGGGGACAAGTTCTTGCTGATCTGATCGAATAGCTGGAGATAGGTGTCATAAATGTGGATGAGTTCACGCATCACTGCCCGAGAACTGCTTCCTTTTCTTGCCTTGATCTATCTTTGTGCTCTTCGGATGCACAGCTTGATTTTGATTGAGGGGGGGGTCGATGACCTCCATGGTAGTGATCACTTTCCCATTCAAATATCATTTTCAGGGCAACTGCCGCCTGAGAGCCCACCTGGGTGGTGCTTGGCGCGGGCGCGGTGGCTTGCATTTCATGAAATGACTGAATTTTCTATCTCATTCAAGGTGTTTAGGTCGGTAGATGAGGCCGTTAAGTTCTTCTCCAGCAACCTCATCGCCACGGGCCTGACTACTATTCCTAGAACGCCTGGCCGTTTTGCACGCCGACCACTCCCATGGTGGTCGTCCGAGTGTGATACGGTCCTCAAACAGAAGCGTTTTGTGTAAATGTGCTATCAGCGCCGCCCCAACGATTTAACTGTCGCTGAATTTCGTTGGGCTAGGGCTAGGTTCCGGTATATTTCGAAGCACGCCCGTCGCTCTTCTTAGCGGGCATACGTGTCTTTACTTTACGGGAATCCCTCTCTGGCAGAGGTATGGAGGCGAGTCAAAAGGATTCGCGGCAAGTTCTCGCAGGACCCCCCCCCCCTCCCGTTCTGAAGGAGAATGGAACCAGAATCTCGGACCCCGCGTCCGTGGTGGAATCCTTCGCGACCGCTTTATCCGCATTCTCTAGCCGGGATGCTGCTCCGCCAACATTCAATGCACGTCGTTATGTCGCGAAAGGCCACCGGCTGGACTTTACCTCTAGAGGCGAAGAACCCTTCAACGACAGGTTAACTGTGAGTGAGTTGCGCTCCGCTCTTGCTTCGTGTGTGAACACTGCCCATGGTCTGGACGATGTCCCGTACACCATGCTTCGACACCTGGGTGAGCGAAGCATGGCCTTTCTGCTAGATTTGTTCAACAGGATCTGGATGGAGAGTCTCCTCCCAGATTCCTGGCAAATCACTACTGTGCTCGCCTTTCGCAAGCCGGGGAGAGATCACTATACTCCGGCCGGCTTCCGCCCAATCTCTCTAACCTCTCACGTGTGGAAGTTGATGGAGAAATTGGTAAATGTGAAATTAGCCTTTTTCTGCACAGTGCGGCTTCCAAAAGTTTTACTCCAAGTCGGATGCTCTTCTCCGACTGGAAAATACCGTCTGCGAGGCCTCCCTTCGTAGACAGCACTACGCCACAGTGTTTTTCGATCTGGAGAAGGCCTATGATACCGCATGGCGATACGGTATCATGGAGACTCTCCACACGATGGGGGCGAGGGAACGCCTCCCAATGTTTATATCTAAATTTTTGCGAGATCTTCGATTCCGCGTACGGGTGGGGGGTGAGGGGCCCTCTCCGGCCCAAAGGAGCAGGAAGAGGGTGTCCCACAGAGAAGTGTCCTTAGTGTCACACTTTTTGCCCTGAGCATCAACGGCATCACTTCGGTGCAGCCGGAAGATGTTCTCGCTATGCTCTACGTGGACGACCTTTCGATCTCTTTTGTCGCGGCGTAAATGCCAACTCTGGAGCGTTGACTCCAACATGCATTGAACCGCGTCTCTCGCTATGCCAAAGCGCACAGGTTTCGGTTTTCTTTGGCTAAGACTAAGGTAGTGCACTTCTGCCGCTATCCACGGCTCCACCCCGACCCAGATTTGTTTCTTAATGGGGTGCGCCTGGATGTGGTTGAGTCGCACCGTTTCCTTGGTCTTGTATTTGACCGAAGCCTCGCCTATGAGGCTCATATTCGCAGCCTTAGGGTCTCTTGTACCCGCGCCATGGACATTCTCCGTTCCGTGACGTTCAACGGCTGGGGCGCTGATAGGGCTACTGCCTTACTTTTTTATCGATCCTTTGTTCGTTCAAAGCTCGACTACGGATGCGAGTTTTATGCATCCGAGGCCCAGCGTTTATTGCGGAAGGTGGACTCGATCCACCACACCGGCCTTCGCCTTGCGACCGGTGCCTTCCGCACTTCCCCCATTGAGAGCCTGTTTGTCGATGCTGGGGAGATGCCACTCGCTCTACGCCGCGTGAAGTGCATCACTTGCCTGTACGCACGAGCCCGGTGCCTCCCTCAGTCGCCAACGGCTCTCACTGCATCCGCAGCTGATCTCGACGGTACCTATGCCGCCGAGAGACGCCAGTCATACCCTAAGCCCTTTGGGTTTAGGGCCAGGAAACTCCTTTGAGAGCTAGGTATAGCTCTCAGGCCGGTAGTGCCACTGGTTCTGACTAGAACGCCACCATGGAGGGTACCGCATTTGGCTATTTGTCACCACGCCTCTGCTCCCAAAGCTTGTACAGCGCCCGAAGTATTGCGTTCTACCTTTTTGAAGCACACCTCGTGTCACGCTGGAACCGTGCCAGTGTATACGGATGGCTCCAAGTCCGAAGAGGGGTTCGGCTTCTACGCCGTATCCCCTCTGTTTGAAGTCAGTGGGGCTCTGACAGGCGCTGCGTCTGTCTTCACGGCCGAGCTGGTGGCAATACACCAGTCGATACGGGAGATTACACGACATGCCCGGTTCGGAGACCGGATTGTGATCTATTGCGACTCACTAAGTGACCTGAGTCCTCTCGGGGCATTGGAATCTCTGCATCCACTGGTTCGCGATATCCGTGACGTTACGGTTTTGGCGAGCCGGGAGGATGTCGAGATTATCTTCTGCTGGGTTTCTGGACATGTAGAAATTGCGGGGAATGACCGCGCCGATGAGGGCGCCAAAGAGTCCGCGATGACTCAGCGAAGGGACCAGCATTTCGCCCTTCCTCACACCGACTACATGGCAGAAATATGGGCAGCTCTTCGGACTACTTGGCAAAGAAGATGGGAGACGATCGCAGAGAACTTAAAGTTGCATGCCATTGCGCCGCGACTGTTCCCATGGACCAATCCCCCAATGCCGCGACCCCTTCAGGTCTCTTTCTGTCTTCTCTGAATCAGACACACTCGTGTGACGCGTCGCTATTTGATGGAGCGCTCGCCTACGCCCTATTGCAACGACTGCGTCGTCCCCCAGACGATTCGGCACATTCTTGTCGAATGTCCCAGTCTGGGTGATCTTCACGCACGTTACCTGTCCCGGTACCGGGATGGCCAGGGTCGCTACCACCTGTCCTTTGTACTCGGGACGAGTGCGAGGCACATTGACTGGTAGACTTGTTGACTTTTGGGGAAGGCCGGCCTTCTCTCTTTTATTTAACTAGGTTTTTTATTGTTTTTTTTTGTAGGTCGCACGCTCCTGCGCCGGAAGGAGGGGGACCACCCCCCAACGCCGGAGATTGCTTCCTGATTGTTGTGATCTTTCTTTTTTATCGTTTGCATATTCGTATTTTAAAGTAGCCTAGTTCTAGGCTGTCTTGATTCCGGCGACTTATGCCCAAGTGGGCAGTCGCCAGATAGGCTCCTAAATTAAAAAAAAAAATCGAGGATTTGAACCCATTTCTTTATTATCGACCCAAAAGGGGGCGAGGACAGGAACTAATTTCCTTATCATCCCCCCAAATGGAGTCGAGAATTCGAACCTATTTCACTATCATTTGATCAAATGGAATAAATATTCGAAACCATTTCTTTATTATCTCCCAAAATTGGGTTATTCTTTGAAGAGAGTCAAGGATTCGAACCTATTTCTTTATCGTTTCCAAAAATGGAGGTCAGGATTCGAACATGATTCTTTATCATATCACAAAATGGTGTTGTTATTTGAAGAGAGTCGGTGATTCGAACCCAGTTCTTTATCATCTCCACCAATAGGTGGTATACTTAGAATGGATTTAGTAGGCAAAGTAACTAGGTTGGCCAATAACTAAAATACTTTTTATGGAGGGGTTTAGTTTAGTGGTATTTTGGAGTGACTGGTTTGCTTTTGTATACCAGTGGTTGTCTCTCTAAATCCAAATACTTAAGTGACTCATGCAAATATTTAGCTGACATCAAATAACGAAAATTTGTCATGCTAGATTGAAACCCTAGAATTAGATTTGGGTTTAGTTGGTAAAAAGGTTCAAAAATTTTAAAATATTTAATAACTGAGCGCAAAATTATAGCTCTTAAAAAATAAAATATAAAATCTTTTAAGTTGTTTTTGATGGTACATTTCTAGAGGAGGCTCGACTTGTTAAGAACGTACTCTATATATAGAGGTAGCAATGACTTTGATTGAAGAATAGCAAAGTTTTACCTGTAGTTAAATAAAACTTAATAACTAATTTTTTAGATTTAGTTATTTAGTAAATACTAAACAAGTTGTACTTCTCAACTAATAACCAAAGTTTGGAGCTTTGAAGGCACCCTGTATTACGAAAAGGTTTGTTGATTCCTTTTGATGAGTTGGGTACATAGCGAAAACAAACATGGGAATTTCCGATTAGGTAAGTCTATGTGATAAACTACATAAAAAAGAGAATCGCATAGGAATATTAACTACAGGATGTGCACTGTAACTGGACTTACTTTCGAGAGTTACGTGCCCTCACGATTACAACTCTCCAAGTAGTCTTCTCTTTAGATTAATTGGGGTATATACCTTCAACAGATTTTAACTTCACATAGATTTACCAATTTCTCAACGAATTCCTCTCTCTCCTCACTACCTTTTTGGTGGAAATGTCCTAATTGATTTTTCGTTTCAGAAGGCTAATGTGCCCTTCCTGCCCTAATTGTTAGAGCTGAGGATGTTTAGTATAGGAATCGCCTTCATACCATATCATATTTACCACCATATTCTTTCAGCTCTTTAGTATTTCTATCTGTTAATCTTTTTCACATGGCTAAATTGTGTAGTGGATGTGTAATAGAGGTACAGCAAACCATCGAGGAAATCTGCACTGGAAGGATTGAAAAGAGTGTTCGATACGTGAAGTGGAATAGTTAGGGAAAATGATAAATTGCGAAAGATGCACAAAGCATATTGAGTACTTAAAACATGTGAATGGAAGGTAGCGCAACTCCTCTGGGTTTCCTGAATCTGGCCCCGGTTCTGATCAAAGAGAAGCTCTATTGCAGTTCCCCTTTGGGATGGATTCACTTACGCGGGAAAGAGGTCGTTAAGAACGATTCCCAAGAGATTTAGGAGGAAGCCACCAAGGACCATGGCAAGAGGCAAGCAACACTGATCTTGGGAAGAGGCAAGCTACACTGAATTTCTTGGCCTCCGCCAAGAAAGTCGTCGCTAATTTTATGTTGGAGCTCTGGCTCTATGTGGCGTGGTCAGATCCGTCACGGTTCCAGTTATTCCGGCCTGATGGTAAAATCGAATGTGGCGCAGACCTCATTAGGCCATGAACTACACTTGTCAAGGAGACTGTGCACGTTGGTCGTGATTCCATATTGGTGCGCAGTGTATTCAAGTGTCATGTATTGGCAGCAGGATAATGGGCCTTGTACTAGGCCTAAGATACTCAGAATTTGTTTAAATAAAACTCTTGATAGATGTGATGAATAGTATGGCCACCAACTTCACCCAACATGAACCCGGTTAAGTATTTAGGGGACGTGGGGATCTAGGACTATTCGTATCCAAAATTTGGCTCCTACGAATATCAGGGGTCATCATCTCCCCAGACGTCTTTGGTCTACTTATGGAATTGATGCTATGTCGTTGCACCACCTTGTAGGGTGAGATGCATTCCTACACAATACTAGTGACATATCCCATTCCTTACACAATATTAGTGACATATCCCATTCCCTTTAATACTTCCAGCTATATATTTTTGGGATTACCATTTTTTAAAATATGGAGATGAGCAAATATAGCCCTAGGGACTCCGATAATCAAAGCTAGGTCAGCTTAGTTTTAAGTTAGGTTTGTTTTGTTTAGACTAAGTTGTTATTTGGGGTTAGTTTAAGCTATTTTAGGTTAGTTTAAATTAGTTTAGGGGGAATAGTTAAAGTTGATGTCCATCTTGAAGATATTCTAGATATTTATGTACCATTTTTGATTGATGAGATTTTGTTACTTTTCAAATTTCTTTTTCTCCTTTTAAAGTAACCAACTGGTATTTTTATTCTATATTATTTGCATTATCCTTCAAGTCGGTGTTGTTGGATTTTTGCACACCTTAATACAACTCGGCAGGCGCGGTTTTTACGCTCATAAAACAAGTTAAATTGAGACGAAGAAACGAGATAAACCTCTTACGAGAACTAAATCCCGCAATGATAATATCCAATTTGAAGGAAACTTCGTCGTTTACTATCAAAAATATATCATTAGAAACGTCAATCCTCCTTCGTCTTCCTTCTTAGCATTTATTCATACATAGATGCTTGTTTATTACAAGAAATTGAATATGAACCTTAAGCGTGTTCCACACACGGGATCGAGATGAGAGTTTAGAGCATATGCTAGCATGTAAAGACGAATGTGTATATCGCATTTCCATTTTTAATAAATTCTCTTATCTCCTTGACGCTTCTTAAGGCATCTTATCTGAAAGAATTTGCCAAATTGTCAGTTCGGCTTTGGAAAACTCTCTCCAATCTGGATTTAGGAAAAAACTACAAACAAACGTCGTTAAAAAATGCTTTGTTTAGGCTAAATTAAATCATGTCTCACAAATAGTGATATGAAACTCACGTACTAAAGTTAGAACTACGAAAATTGTTGAAAAGAACTCAAACTCTTTAATATAAACTTGCCCTTCGCATCACTAGTAAATTGTTTAAAGTAGGTGTGAACGGATTAAATGCCCAAAGAGCAGCAAAGTTAAAGGATTGTTTTATTGTATCCTAACTTGGGCCTTAGACCTCGGCAATAATTCAGACAGCTTTTGGCATAAAGGATAGGAAAAACTTGGATAAATCAGTTATTACTAAATAACTGAGGCAACTAAGGTTTTAAATGACAGATTGTAATGTTGGTAGCTTTGATGAGTCACTCTGTAAAAGTTGAAGAGTCATTGAATGCAAGACCAACAGTAAACCTTTAACTCTAAAATCTGGCCCGCCACCACTTTCATATAGTGGTTAAAATAGTTTCCTTAATTTCCTTAGTTTCCTTAATATATTCCACATAGATTTACCGGGTTGTGATACCAGTCTTCCTTCCCTTGGGCTATTGACTACATCCATTGTATATCACGTGTCATATGATTTTCTCCCTTATATATATATATTTATATATATATATATATATATATTTATATATATATATATATATATATATATATATATATATATATATATACATATATATATATATATATATATATATATATATATATATATATATATATATATATATATATATATATATATATATATATATATATACATATATATATATATATATAAATATATATATATATATATATATATATATATATATATATATATATATATATATATATAGAGAGAGAGAGAGAGAGAGAGAGAGAGAGAGAGAGAGAGAGAGAGAAATCCAACAAACCGAAAGAAACAGAAAACGGGAAATACAAAAAACAAATATTTTTAATTGACAAAAGAGAATTAGTTTTAAATTGGTTTAAAATACGAACAAGCAGTATTCAAAATTGCTTTACAAATGACTAAAAAAAAAAAAAAACTAGTTAATATAAAAAATTTAAGCAGAGTAAACAACTGTATTTTTTAAAAATTGTCCAAACAGAATAAATTTAAATTTTTTTTAAATATTTAAAAAATTAATTTAAAATGCAAGAGCAAAAAACATTTAACCTATTAAAAGTCCTTTCAGAACTTAAAAAAAGCGGTTGCTTTTAGTACTTACTGAAGAGGATCCATCTTGGAGAGTGAATGATGAATTTAGATTAGAAGCTAATATTTATAGGTTTCAGGCTCTAAAACGTAACGCTTGAGAGAGACACTTGAGACGTTAGAAATAACTTCTTAATCAAAAAAGTCTATTTTTCATCGAGAGAATGTACCTTAATGGGTTGCCACTTTGAAGACGTACCTACCCCTTTTAGACCTTCTCCTTATAAGGTTATTCTTTGCTTTAAACCAAGATATCCCACCAAAATGTATGTATACAAACACACACCAGAAAATTGGCAAACTTGGGATTATCTTTCCCAACCTTTATGGATCCAGAAAAAGTGGTTATCACCTTGTCACATGGAGTTTTAAGCTTTTGTGAAAATTTTATACTTACTTTGGGAATTGAATTTAAACTCCCATGCTACAAAATAGCTAAAGCCAAATTCTTAGTGTATTTTGAAAATATGGCCCATAAACTTAAGGATTTAGCTAAAAAAGGAAACTTTACTAACTTTTGTTCTGAGTTATCTTCACTCTCCAGCGAATTTCATTCTAAAATACATTCATCTAGAATTTCAAACTTCATAATCAAGCCTGAGGACCGAAAAATACTCAGGACATTAGCAGGCTAAAAGGATATAATAGCAATTAAAAATGATAAGGAGAAGGGTGAAGTAATCCTTAACAGGGATGACTATAAACAAAAGACCCTCAATATAATTAATAATTATACGAATTTCAACCTATAAATGAGTTATCCGAAACCATTTTTCTACGCCTCGAAGATAAAGTTAATCTTTTCTTAACACACCTTAAAGAGGCATCTACATATTATTCCTAAAGATACTTATAATAAATTATTCGTATCTTCCAGTTACTTAAGATCCATGTATTGTCTACCTAAGGTACACAAAAAGGTGTCCCTTGAGACCCATACTTGCCTTCTATTCCTTATCATCATACAAACTGGCCAAATATTTAGTTAAACTCCTCTCACCTTTATCTAAAAATTAGTTCTCCATACAAAACTCCTATAGGCTTAAAGAAGAATTACTCACCAAGGTTAATAATGGTTATATGGTAAGTTATGATGTTGAAACTTTATTTACCAACTTCCCCCTCAATTATACAATCAATTTAATTTTAAATAAGGTGTTCCATTCCCAACATACTTTACATGGATTTTCACGAATCCATTTAACAAAGATTGGAATTAACTCACCCTTAATAATAAAGTCAATTGCCAGATTGATGGCGCTGCAATGGGCTCTCCAATGGGACCCCTTGCAGTTGACTTTTTTATGACACATTTCTAAGATGAAATATTTTCTGCAAAGTTAAATTATAAACCCTCCTTCTATCTCCGTTTTGTTGGCGACTCTTTTACCACTTTTGAAAACCCTGTATATACTCAACTTTTCCTATTTTTTTTTTAACTATTTACACCCCCAACATCAAATTCACCATGGAAGTACAGTCTAATGATAGTATACCCTTTCTTGATCTTCCAGGCCCCTATGATAATGAGCAGAGAAAATTTCAAACAACCCTTTACCGGAAAAAGACTTTCACAGGACTGGGTTTAAATTACTTTAGTTTCTGTGATTTTAAGTACAAAATTTCCGCAATAAAACCATTAATACATAGAAATTTCTCTCTAACGTCCACCTACCATTCAATTCATAATGAATTTATTTGTCTAAAAAATATTTTATAAAGAATTTATTTCCTTCTGACTTTTATGATAGAGTTTAAAAAAGACTGCTTAATAAACTCATTGACCCCCTCAACTCGCCATAAATGTTCCCAAAATATCCATATGTTTGGTAATTTCAGATATCGGCTTTTTAAACGATAGTTTTAAAAGAAAAATCTTACTTATTTTAAAAAGGATTTTCCCCAAATTAACCCCCATATAGTTTTTATAAATAAATTATCAATAGGGAGTTTCTTTAGCGCTAAAGATCCTCTCTCTCTGGAGTGGCACAGTGATGCTGTTTATTTTTTAAATGTCCCAGTTGTACTGGTGCCTCAAACATTGGCACTAGGTTCTCTGCTCATATGGGGATTAGTTACCGTACGGGCAAACATACCGAGTAGAAGGGAGAAGTCTTCTATTAGGGAACACGCCATAAATTGTAAGACCGAGATTTCTATTGCTAATTTTAAAGTAGTAGCCAGTAATAACAACCTTCAATGCCTAAGAACCCTTGAAATATTATATAAAACATATTATATGTATATAAAACATTACAAACCTACTCTCAATGAAGATTTTAGCGCAGTATCGTCATTAATTAAGTAATTTTTAACTATCGTTGGTTAGTTGGTTCCAGTACTTCCTTTTCCTTTCTTTCAAGCGTACTTTTTCGAGGCTGAAACCTATAAATATTAGCTCCTAATCTAAATCCATTTTTTAACCTCTAGGATTAATCCTCTTCAGTAAGTATTAAACGCACCCCTTTTTTTAAGTTCTGAAAATACTTTTATTCGGTAAAATGCTTTTTGCTCTTACAGTTTTTAATTATTTTTTAAAAATTTAGACAAATTTTAAACTTATTCTATTTTGTCAATAAAATAAAGTCGTTTATTCTGCTTAAAGTTTTATCTCAAATATTTTCTTTTCTTTTTAGTCATTTTTAAAGCAATTTTGAATACCTCTTCTTCGTATTTTAAAAAAATTTAAAAGTAATTCTGTTTTGTCAATTAAAAAAAAATGTTTATTCTTCTTATAGTTTTACATTAATATACATTTTATTAATATTTTATAATTAGTCATTTTTAAAGCAATTCAATGACTTTTTGACTACTACCTATTCATATATTTTTATATGTATTAATTTTAGTAATCTTGTATTTTAGCCTGAAGATGAAAACTTATAGATTTCAAAACTTTGTGTGGAAAATTAAATGATGTTACATCCGTTTCTGGTGGCTCTGGGATTTCTTCTCAATATATATATATATATATATATATAATGTCGTAGGGTGACTGTGAAGAGGGCACGCAAGAGAATCGGGATACAGATCCCAGTGCGAGGGTTAAATAAACAAAGTCGAGTGCGGTTGGCCTAAATAATCAATTATTAGAGGTTCTCGGGAAAGATAAACTAATCGTAGAAAAATATGTAACTTTACTATACCCGAATAAAATATTAATATCACAAGTAAATAAATGAAAATAGATAAAATCAGACACAGGGGTACCAAAAGGGATGGGAGGGGGGATACAAATGACTCGATGGATACGAGAGTACGAGGAAGGATGCACGGTGATTGCTTAAAGAGAAAATGGGAGAGTGCAATTAATTATCGTGCAGACTCACATAAAACCTAATTGACTGACGGTTTGAATACGGTGAGTAAACGGGGCACTGAAAAATTGAACTTGCAAGATTCCTTCTTGTTTAACCTCACTGAGAAGTGAGCGAGGGAGTAATGCAGTCGTTGAACGAAGTTGATAACCAAGTAATAGATGTCTGTCCGCGTCTATCGTCTGTAGGCTTGAACTCTGGCCTTGGGTACAAGCAAGACCGGGTAGAGATGACGCGTCGCATTCGTAGCTAGAAGCTGATGAGAGGCCAGGCAGGGCGTACGAGACTGTACATGACTGCAAACCAAGACGGGGCTGTATCGTACTTCTTTCTCAAAGCTCTTCTCGAAGTATTTATACTTCCTCGGCGGAAGCCGGTCGCCGGGGTAGTCTCCTCGGCCACACACCTTTGCGCAACGGTCCTTGACGCCGTGGGTCTGGCCTGGGGTTGGCGTGGGTCAGACGATGAGACGGGAAGATAAAGAGAACCCAACCCGGGTCAGCCGACCTCGCGAAGTGTCTCGATGCTCCCTTGGGGCTGGCTGGTCGTGCAAGTGCATCCATCTTCCTCAGGCACCACAGGTAGACGTTGGGTTCTAAGGGGGGAGGGGTAAACCTTCTCTCCCTGACAAAATCTACATATATATATATATATATATATATATATATATATATATATATATATATATATATATATATCGAAACCATGTTACAACGGAGACATCAGATATCTTCAGTCGCTAGCAAACTAATTAGTACAGAAAGAACACCAAATTTAAAATTTAATCATAGGGATGGTGTGGGAAAGCTTATTCATTAGAGGTCGGATGAGTGTTCTGCCTATCAAGGGATTAGTGTTGAGCTGTCCATCGGATAATTTGGGAATTTCCTTTATGAGAGCTGATTCATTTAGGCGCCTTATTTATATAATTGTGGGAATTATAAATTATTTTTCCATTTTCAAAATTGTTTGCATGGTCTTCAATAGACATATATTAAAAAACATCCACCTCACCATTACATTGGATAAGAACTAAACATCTTACTGCCTTTTCTTGATGTTAAAAGATTAAAAATAAATGATATTTCATAGTGTTTTTGTTTACCGGAAACCAACTAACTCTAATGCTTATATTCATTATTTTACTTGCCATGACGAATCTGTTCAAAGGTCTGTAGTTTCTTCCTTTTTCCTGAAAGCCTATCGCATATAGGATGCTTATTTCCTGCAGGATGGAATTAACATAATTGCCCCAACATTTATTGAACTCTAGTCTCCTATGGCTCCTAAAAAAAATTATCATTATAAAGCCAGAACCAACTTTTATTCACCATTGAATTCTAAAAAAAATGCGCTTAATAATTTATTATCCTTACATGTTCACCTCAATTAATCAATTTAAAAAAAACTTGCAAGAGCTAACAACTTTATTGTTACCTATTGGTACAAAAACGCCATACGTAGTGATCTCTCAAAAAATCAGACCTACTGATAAAGAAGAGAGCGTTCGTCCATAGCCCTATATTTTAAGAACCAGATTTTTTGAAAGTTTGAATAAGATTTTTTCTTTTAGTTCGGTTGTCACCTAAGTAGATTTAATTTTGTTATCAAAGTTATTTCTAATAATTCCTTTATAGGAAGAAGAAGAAGAAGAAGAGGAAGATTAAGATTAAGAAGAAGATTAAGATTAAGATTAAGATGAAGATGAAGATGAAGATGAAGATGAAAATGAAGATGAAGATTGATAAGAAGAAGAAGAAGAAAAGGGTGTTCAGGCTGTTAAAATAAAGAGTCTATAAAGAGGATTAAAAAAAGGCGGTTTAGATTAGCAAATAAGGCCGTAGGCCACACTCCGCAGGGGTACCTGTGTAACCAAGCTCTTCCTGTTAAGAAGAACTACAGAATCTAGGACCAGCAAAGACCCTAAGGTCCGCTCGAGGCTAGTCCGCTACACTAAATCAAAAACTACGATACACCCTTATCTACGAGTGTATCTCTAACATGCTTTTTTTTTTCTTTTTTTTTCTTTTTTTTTTTAATACTATCTACTGTACACACTTATCTACATGTGTACATTATCGTGCAATTTTAACTAATCAAACTAGGGGTCGGGGGAGATAGAAAGTTTTTCTTCTCATCTTCCGCAGCCACTCGACTGCTAGTGGTGAAAAGCTAATTTAGGGATAGAGACTACTTATAGGATAGGCGGAAAAGAAATGGGACATCTAAGCTACACATGCAGAGAATCGCCGGCATCATTTTTAGTCATCATAATTTCATATCCTTAAACCTCCGCTCCAAACTCTCTCTCTCTGCAAGGACGTTTAAATTCACAGTGCTCAACTACGTTATATTTAAACTATTCAAATGCAGGTCGAGACGATTTTTGAACATATTAACCGAAGTGCTATCGTGGTGGGTGGTGGGCAGCCGATTCCAATTTTGAGTAACTTTAAATGTAAAATAGTTTTGGGCTATACTAGTGTTAAAACGCTTGTTCACTAATTTTAACCCGTGCTGATGAGTATTTCCCCTATGATCCAGTTCGAACAGATTGCGAAAGTCAACGTTTGAGAAACCCTTTAGTATTTTAAATACTTCTATTAGCTGGCCACGTAATCTTCTGCGTTCTAGCGATGGCAAATCTAAAGCCCTGAGCCTTTCCTCGTATGATCTATTCCTCAGCTCTGGAATTAATTTCGTAGCCCTACGCTGCACTCTTTCTAATTGCGCGATATCTTTCATTAAATATGGAGCCCAAAATTGAACAGCGTATTCGAGAAGTGGCCGCACAAGGGATTTATATAAAGGTAAAATTACATCCTTAGATTTGAAGGTGAAATTACGCGCGATATAACCCAAAACGCGATTTGCTTTTTTACACGCATCCGCGCATTGCTTCGAGAATTTAAAATCGTCTGAGACTAATACTCCCAAGTCTTTTTCTAATTTAACCGCGTCGAGGACTTGGCCTTTCATGGTATATTCTACTCTTAAATTATGGCAACCCAAGTGCATTACCTTGCATTTGCTTAAATTAAATTCCATTTGCCACTTGTCCGCCCAATTGGCAATCGAGTTTAGGTCCCCCTGCAATTTATCGACATCCGATCTTACATAGGCACGATTGCCCAGCTTCGTGTCGTCCGCAAATTTCGAAATCCGACTAAGTATGCCTTTATCTAAATCGTTAATATAAATTAAAAACAATAAAGGGCCTAAAACAGAGCCCTGCGGTACCCCCACTACTAACGCTGTCCCAATCTAAACATTCCCCATTTATTACTACCCGCTGCGAGCGATCTTTCAGGCAATTTCTAATCCAGTTTAAAATCTTACCAGTCACCCCAATCGCTTTAACTTTCATTAATAACCTTTGGTGGGGGACGGTGTCGAACGCCTTTTTAAAGTCTAAATATATTACGTCTACAGCTTTGCTTTCATCGTACACGCAAATCATTTTGTGGAAGAATTCGAGCAAGTTAGTCAAGCACGATCTCGCACGCCTAAATCCATGTTGGGTATCGTTAATCAGCTTATTTGCCTCGAGGTGGCTCACTATTCTATCTTTAATTACAGATTCTAAAAGCTTCCCAACTACCGAAGTTAGACTAATAGGCCGAAAATTCGTTGCTTCAAATCTATTCCCCTTCTTAAATATAGGTGTAACGTTTGCTCGCTTGAAATCCAACGGAACTACGCCATCCTCTAATGAGCGATTGAAAATTTCACGCAATGGCTTAACGAGTTCATTTTGAAGCTCCTTTAAATGAATTGGATATACCCCATCGGGGCCCGGAGATTTCGACTTTTTCATTAGCTGAAGAAGCAAAAGAAGAAGAAGAAGAAGAAGAAGAAGAAGAAGAAGAAGAAGAGGAAGAAGAAGATTAAGATGCAGATGAAGATGAAGATTAAGATTAAGATGAAGATGAATATTAAGATGAAGATGAAGATGAAAATGAAAGTGAAGAAGAAGAAAAAGAAGAAAAGGGTGTTCAGGGTGTTAAAATAAAGAGTCTATAAAGGGGATTAAAAAAGGCGGTTAAGATTAGCAAATAAGGCCGTAGGCCACACTCCGCAGGGGTGTATGTGTAACCAAGCTCTTCTTGTTCAGGAAGAGAACAGCGGCTTGTTAATCCCTAAATAAAATTTCCGATGGAATATACATTTTCCAAAAAGTGAAGGAAGACAAATGCGACAGGCGCTTTATATCTCATTGTTTTTATGCCGTGCTTCTTACCTTAGACATATAAGCCCTGCGTTTGAATGAATATTAAAGCAATCATATTTTATTTAATATTGAGTAAAATAAAATGTCTATATCATAGTTTAATTCATAAAAAATCCCTTTTAAATGATATATAATACAATATGATGCTATTCCAATTGACAATGTGACTGTGTATTCCATATTTAGGTAAATTAAATTTAGTGATCTATTTACGTTATTGTGGTAATTCAATTAGTAAAAGCGAAACAATTTAAAACGGTTGCCAACTTTCTACAGGTTTTTCATTTTTCCAACTTAACTATTGTATATATTTAATTTTTAATCATTGTTTTCACCAAAAAATATTTTAATTATTTGCCTGATAATTATTTTTATCGCTATAATTAATTTTCCAACCAATGTGAGGAAAAATATTATTAGTTAACAGCACAGCACAATAAAATCTAACGGCCGACTTCTAAATATTCTAAGATTTATTAAACATAAAATATTATATAATAGTTAACTAACTTTTGTCCAAAATATTTTGAAAAATGTAACATGACTAACTGTCCCTAACTGTCACCGATGCGTAGTTTATTTTGCAAAAAATATGTACAATAACCTACATTAATTTACGCAAATAATAAATATAAATAAAGAAAAGTCTACCAATGGTTTTTAAGCTGTTAATATTTCGTTCTGGTTGATTAGAACAAACTTATTTAGGCTTAAATTTATAAAAGTCTACATAAAGTCAATACCAGAGTTCTATTTTATTTCCTAATTTCAAACTTATCCTATCTTTTAGCTGTATAACTCCTGTGTAGTGTACTAAACCTTTAAAACAATCATAGTAACAATAAAATCTGAAGTAATTTTATGCAATGGCCAACGCGAATTTTATTTGGATTCTTAGAACTTCCAGTGAACTGAACTCAAAGTTAAAATTTTTGGAGTGTATTAGAACGTCCAGTGAATTAAAATCAAAATTAAAGTTTTTGAATGTTCTTAGGAATTACAGTGAACTGGTTTCGAAATTTAAGTTTTGGAAGTGCCTTAGAACTTCCAGGGAAGTGAAATAATAATTGAGGCTTGGGAACTTCCAATAAACTGAACTTAAAATTTAAATTGGGGGAATCTTCAGAACTCCTAGTGAACTTAACTTAAATTTTAAGTATTGGAGAATTTAAGAATTTCCAGTGAACTGAACTCAAAATTTAAGTTTTTGTAATGTATTAAAACTTCCAGTGAATTGAACTAAGAACTCCAGTTTTTAGATTGCCTTAGAACTTCCAGTGAACTGCACTAAAAATTTAAGTTTGGGGGTCTTCAGAACTTTCAGTGAACTGAATTAAAGATTTAAGTATTGGGAGTGTCCTAGAACTTCCAGTGAACTGAACTCAAAGTTTAAGTGGGTTTCTTTTTCGACTTTAAGTTTCAAGAAAGGAAATTTCTAAACTCGCAAGTCTAGAAAATCGTAATAAAATCACTTATTTTGGTTTTATCTAATTTCAAAAGTAATTTTGTATTTTAATAATTTCACTTACTTAAAGCTTAAATTCAAATTGTTTTTATAAACGCTAATAATTATACAGAGATCTAAAGTTGTCAATAAGGAAACTGTCAATTTATTGATCTCTTCGAAATATGAAATACCATTTATGGCTTGGAAAGTTCACGAGAGGTCTGAGCCAATTTAAACCTCATTTGATGCCCTATTTAATGAAGATAATTTCTATTGAATCTTCGTATAGTTTATTACTTAATGCTACTCTCCAGTCTTTTATTCTTTCACTTCTTTTCCCTCTTTTTTTCAATATATACATATAACCATGGCTTTTTATGGCCCACCAATTACCTTCTTTTCTGAATAAGACAAATGAAGCTGATAATACACTTAAATTTCCTAATTAGTGTAGAAAAGATGAAAGAATTTGTGGTTAGTCCATTTTGTCCTAAATAACTAAGTTTCCCGAACAATTAAATTGGGACGTGAATCAATGAGTAGCTTTGCTCCTGTAATCAATCGAGACGAATCGCAATCCGCTCTTGCACCGGGGCTGGCAGCTAGAAGCGAGCGAATTTCGCGTTCATGATGTATTTGTATGTTTTATGGAGTCTATAGGGACTATATAATGTTTGAACAAGGTTTGGGCTAAGACTTAAATATTTTTTGGTGGATTAACTTGGAGTAAAAGTTAGTGTGCATTGCATTGTAAGATATATGTAAATCGAGGTGAGGGATGATCAGTGATGTAAATAAGACAGGGAATGATATGATTGATCTAGAAGTCGTGAATGGCAATGAAATAAAATTATTAGGTTTCCAAGACATGGAGAGGTATAGGCTCATAGGTGCTATTGTGCTTTGACATCATAAAATCATGTATGGGCTTGGAGGAAAAGCTTTCTTGGTGTCATTGAATAAATATCATCCTAAAATCCTGGATAGGCTTGAATTAAATTTAATTTCATCGTGATAATATGCTGGATAGGCTTGGATTATAAGCTTTTTCATGCCAATGCATCCATGATGGGATAAACTCCTAGTTTGGATTTGATTAGACTTTATGTATTTCATTGCATCTTGTATGAATAAGAATGGATTAAAAAAAAATCATGTTCCTATCCTTAACTCGTTCAAATGTTGGATATGGCTAGAGGAAAAGCTATGTTCACATTAGTGCATCACTTACACGATAATAACATGAAGTGTAGCTCTGGTATGTAAAGATCCTGCATGTATGCCAGTGTGTTTCTAAAATGAAGAAACCTGGATGGGCTTGGAGCAAAATCTTAATTCATGTCAATGTATCCCTCATATGATGAAATCCTCTGTGAGATTGGAGTAGAAGCTTTATTAATTTCATTGTACCATTTTCCTGATCAAATTTTTGAAGGTCTTGAAACAAAAGCTTTATTGATGTTATTATACTCGTACCTTCAACATGATAATATCCTGGAATGGCTTAGAGCAGTGATTCCAAATGTGGGGCGTATGCCCCAACTTTGGATCGTGGGGCCTCGAAAATTTTGGTGGGGCGTAGTGGTGGGATCCCAGAATTCTCTTGGACAGTGAGCATCTTTATTTTATATTTTTTTTAAATGAGAACTTGGCAAACAACAGTATATGAAGTTAGATAAAAGTGGTTTCATTAACTGATTTAGTGGTTTAGTTGTCCCTTCAACTTACTAGTCGTTGCAGCCTGACGAGTCAGTGAATACTTTGTTCAAAATTAAAGGTACCATTATGTGGCTGTGAGACGATGTTGATTTTTTTAAACGCCCATCTGGCGACTAACACCAATGGCATAAAGCATTGAAATTAAAATTAAAAACAAATTAAAAAGCCAAGTAACAAACAGAAAAAAAGCAAAAAATAAAAAACAGAACAAGAGTAAGAAGAAGTAGTGAGCACTCTTTAGCTTTCGGAGGCAGCCTGCCCTGGGATTATGCAATCAACGCCCAAGAGAGTCATATATAATGGAGGAGGCCACCCTCCACCAAAAAGTAAAATAGTTAACAAGTGTCTGTGCACGAACCCATCACTAGTGCAAGGGAGAAGCACTAGCGACCACGCTGTTCCGGTAGCTGGAGAGGTAACGTGCGCGAAGATCAGCCAAACTGGGATACAAAGCTGTCGTCGACGTAAGGTGGAGTGGAACGCTTCATCAAATGGCGGTGCATCCTGCGAGTGTGTCCGATTCGGAGATAATAGAAAAACCTTCGTGGCATTGGAAGATAAGTCCATGGGAACAGCCGAGGCGCAATGCCACGCAACTTTAAGTTCCTCTCGGCCCTTTCCCATCTTCTTTGCCAGGCCGCCAGGTGGGTTCCTATTATTTCTGCTATATAGTCGGTGTAAGGAACAGCAAAATGCTGGTCTGGTGGGCCAGTGCTCGTGGACTCTTTGGTGCCCTCATCGGCGCGCTAATTCCCTGCAATTTTAACATATCCAGGAACACAGCAGAAAATAATCTCGACATCCGCCCGGCTTGTTGTAGTCGTGGCGTCACGGATACAGCGAACTAGTGGGTGTGGAGATTCTAATGCCACAACAGCAATCAGGTCACTTTGTGAGTCGCTAAGGATTACAATCCGGTCTCCAGATTAAGTACGATGCATTATCTCCCTACCGCTCTCCAGCTATCATACCGCTCTGCGGCTTTCCTACCACTTACCGGCTTTCCTACCACACTCCTGCTTTTCTACCCATCTCCAGATTTCCTACCGCTCTCCCGTTTTCCCTTCACTCTCCAGCTTTCCTACCGCTCTCCAGCTTTCCTACCCCTCTCAGCTTTCCTACCGCTCTCCAGCTTTGCTATCCCTTTCCAGCTTTCCCACCCCTCTCCAGCTTGAAATTTGTTCTATGTATCGATTTAACTTTTCAATTATCCCATCAGGAGCCACAAGTTGTCCTAATGCCCATTAATATTCCTGTACCCGCTGTAGAATTTGATCCTCCATTCTAGTAGCTCTGTCTGTGACTCTCTCTTTCTCTCTCTTTGGTAAAACCATTATAATTAATGTTTTCGTCTATGGAAAATTAACTTTCAATTCATCTGTTAGGATCGTTTGTGATAATTTTATTATCAGTGATTATTATTCATACGGATTTGGAGCAAATAATATTATATCATCTATAAAGTGAAGGTGTGCTAAATATCTACCATTAATTTCGATTCATTTTTAGTACTCTTAACAAAGTTGTTTAAATATCCTCAAATAAGCGCTGCTATAAACACTATTGGGGAGATAATATCACCCTGGCACCCAAGTTTTTAGTAGCGTGCGAGTCTAGTTGCCGGCGACTCTACATCTCACTATGTCGGCCGTCCCCGTTTTGCTTTTTTTGTAATAACATTGTAACAATTCGGCCGATTCTAAAGTAATTTGAACCCCTTATGTTGTTTTACATTCTCTTTCGAATGTTATAATTGACAATGTCCTCCAAGTTTAGCACGGGAATTATTTTGTGTTGGGAATAACATCCTAACTATTCGGCCGATTCTAACGAAATTTGAAACCATTATGTTGTTTTACACTCTCTTTCGAATTATATAATTGCAGAAGTCCTCCCAAGGTTACCTCAGGAATTATTTTGTTTTGGCACTAATATCATAACTATTAGGCCAATTCTAACGAAATTTGAAACCTTTATGTTGTTTTACATTCTCTTTGCAATGATATAATTGACAAGGTCCTCCCAAGGCTAGCTCGGGAATTATTTTGTGTTGGGAATTACATCATAACCATTTGACCGATTCTAACTAAATTTGAAACCCTTATGTTGGTTTACATTCTGTTTCGAAAGATACAATTGAAAATGTCCTTCCTATGTTAGCCCTGGAATTATTTTGTGTTGGGAATAACATCATAACTATTCGTCCGATTCTAACTAAATTTGAAACCCGTATGTTGTTTTACATTTTATTTAAAATTCTCTAATTGCCAAAGGCCTCCCAACGTTAGATCGGGAATTATTTTGTTATGGCAATAACATCATAGCTTTTCGGCCAATTATAAAGAAATCTGAAATCCTTATGTTGGTTTACATTCTCTTTCGAAAGATATAATTAACAAGGTCCTCCCAAGAAGAGCCCTGGAACTTTCTTGTGTTGTAATAAAATCATAACTATTCAGCCAATTCTAACGAACTTTGAAACCCTTATGTTGTTTTACATTCTCTTTCGAATAGTATAATTGCCAAAGTCCTCCCAAGGTTAGCCCTGGAATTATATTTTTACAATAATATCATAACTATTCGCCCGTTTTTAACGAAATTTGAAACCCTCATAGTGTTTTACATTTTCTTTCGAATATTATAATTGACAATGTCCTCCTAAGGTTAGCCCGTGAATTATTTTTTTTTGGAGATAACATCATAACTATTCAGCGGATCCTAACGAAATTTGAAATCCTTATGTTGTTTTCCATTCTCTTTCGAATGATTGAATTTTCAAGGTCCCAAAAGGTTATTCCGGGAATTATTCAAAGTTTTGAAGGTCGTAAGGTCATAAATCACAATAAGTGAGAGCACGTGACTCTTTGGTAAGCAGACCTTGTTTATATATTACATTACATACTGAGGGCAGACAAAATGATAATGTTGCAGGGCTGTATATGTTAGAGATTATGTCTATGTAGATTATGTTAAATACTTGTTTCTGTACTGATTTTAAATCTGAATCAATGTTTACTGAGTCAGAGGCATTTCCAAAGTCTAATAATGCCTTGGAGAGAGATATATTTAGTTATCATTTATCGTTTGCATAAATGTTTGATGCAGATGATTGATTATATCAACTATAGTACTTTATAACCCTGAATATTCCTGCGACTGACTGGAGCCGAGTGTTTTTGCTGGTCTGTTGCTTATGAATTCCGTTAAGGAATTTATATCTTGCTGTAAGTGACTGAACGGCTTGTACTTTCTTGTGTCTCCTCTGTTGCCTTTTCTTTAAAAAAAAAATATACGAATGAAACATTGCACCATGCTTTTGTAATTCTACTTTCCTTTAAAATATGTAAATTTGCTAATTAATAGGTCAGCAAGCGGTTCACCCCGTGCTTTTATTAATTAGATTGTAATCCCATCCTCTCATGACGTTTTATTATATTTTATAAGCTGAAGTGCGTTCAAAATTTTAGCTTTTTTTATTGGTTTTACTTCCTTTTAATTTGTTGAAAAGTTGTCATTTAGTCAATTATGGTCATTGCCATCAATATGTAGAGTTATAAAATAAAAACCAGCAAAAACCTTTAGGTCCGCTTTATGGCTAGTAATAGAGAAAGTAGAGAAGGTAAGGTAAGATGGTCTTTGGATAATCTTTAGAGTAAAATACCCAAATGTAGCACGTTGATACTATGATGGTATTCAGTGTTTTAGTAATTAAATAGTTCTTCGTTCAATTTATTTTTAAACATGTTGATTGGCGGACTTTGAATTAATAAACTGGAAGAAAGTTCTAAGCTAAGATACGATATACTATAAATGAACACTTTAATTCTAATGTATGACCATTTTTTTAGTGATGTTTTCAGTGCGTGCAAAAAGTGAGTAAAACTTTATATTTTCGAAACCGTTCAGGATAATTAAATAAAGACTTCTATCAATTTGTCGAGAAGGCGTCTATCTTCAATTGAGAGCAATTTCCGATTTGTTTCCCTGTTTATCCTTTAGTCTTGTTAGTCATTGGTTCAATGCACATATATTTTGTGTATGATTTAAGTTATTTTTAGGTAAAATTAGATTATATTAGTTTATTTTATCGAGTTAGATTATGTTATATTGTTTAGCTTAGTCAGGTCAAATGAAGATTAGAAGTCGGTAGAAAAAATCTTTTGGGGATTTTACTGATTTAAATTAATAAAAAAAAAAAACTCGAAGGGAGAAATGGGGCAATGGAGGCCCTTATGATTACCTCAGTGGACTCAAATTCGTATTTATGAATGACTATGTGCCTGTGTACCAACTCTCAGAAAGTTCGTAAAACCCTCGCTGTAGGCGTTTCGAGTCTCTGACGTTTCTTTTCCAGTTTTTGTTATATTCACAATTTCTGTTTTTTATATCTTTTCTTCTATGCCTTCTCTTTTCAACCATTCTCCACTAAGTAATTTCCTTCGTTGACCACCAATAATTTATATACTATTTAATTAAAAAATATTAGATGTTATTTATATTTTCCAATAAATGTTCCCATAAAAATTCATGACTAAAACATCAACCCGATGTTTTTCAGTGTTCCCTCGTGATCCTAACCTCTTTTGTATCACCCGTTACTGCACTTGGTGATATTACCTTCCCTGTACTTTATCTACAGGACACATAATTATACAGTAGCCGCATTGAGTGAACATACAATTATCCTTTATATGACGAGCTCCACTATCTTTATCATAGTGTGCATCTTTGCAATGCACACCGTATGAACAAGACTCATATCATTATTCAATAGCCATCTTGAGCGAACAAAAGGTGGTTCTTAATATATCAAAGCTTCGTTATTATAAAGAGTGTCAAAAGTGGTTTTCGAGAAATTAGCCCTTTGAACAGACTGGCTGTAAGACTCTTACGAGTCGGGGTCTAATACCCATTAGGTATCTCGTAAATAATGAGTTATGCCGCTTTTTGTTCGTAGTTCTTCGTAAACATCGTTATTTTTTTTGTGTTCCTTGCGAGTAAATAGAGTATTATATCCTAATAGGGCTTGTCGATGCGTTCTAACTGCCGGTTTAATGTTGACGTCGATAAGGGGTGACTATTTTTTTTTATGTGTGTTTTCTATTCAAACTTTTATTTTCAGTGCACTTTAATCCCTCGTTCGTTTGATAACCGGAATAAAAAAAAAATGGGAATTTTTAATTACAGAATTACAAACCAGGAACGACATAAAGATTTATTCTAGGGTGGTTCAATTAAAAGGAAAGAGAGGAAGTAAAAGTTGAGTGAAAAATAAAGGAAGACCGGATATGGATAGAGAATTGGTTTCATGACTCTTATTTATCTTAAAGATATGTCTTAAAATAATATTTATAGATTCTATTTTTAAACCTATTTATGTCGTGTTTTAGACGCAGTTCCTTGGCAAGTTATTCTAAGTTTGTGTTATTTTATAAGAAAAGAGATTTTGCGCGATCGCATTAATAAATCTCATTCTTGAAATTGTTATTTATAGCCGTCGATCGGTTTTCTAGCTTAATAATGAGTCATAATTTATGTTAGTAGAAACCCTATAGTATTTTAAATACTTTAATAGAATGACTGCGCAGATACTGCTGATTCTCTATTGGAGGTAAATTAAGTGCTTCAAACTCTCTGTGTACGATCTATTTCTAAGTTCAGGAATTAATTTCTTCACTCGATGCTAGGACCTGTTCTAATCTTATAATGTTTATTTTATATGTATGAAAAAAAAAATTGTACCGAATACTCCATATGAGGTCTTGCAAGCGCATATATAAGGGAAGAATTATATTTTTCGATTTAATTAAAAAATGTATGGATGATTTTGATTAACAATTGTAAGTCTTTTAGTAACGACGTTTCTCAAAAATTCTGGAATCTTTGAACAATATATAGCAAATTTATTCAACGGGATCTAGATCAAATCTTCGAATGGTCTAATAAATGAAACATGAAATCCAATTTAGACAAGTGTAGGTCGAAATCATCCAAGTTTTAACTATGAAATGGGTGGTAAAAATCTTATCTCCGTGGGTGAAGAAAAAGATTTAGGGGTGCGGGTTTTAAAGGATTTTAAGTTTAACAAATAGTGCGACGAAGCGTGTAAGAAGGTGAACCGAATGCTTTGATTTATTACGAGAAGTTTTCACTACAAACACCAAGATATAATCATACTTGTATATAAAATTTTAATAAGGCCACACCTATAATACGCGATACAATTGTGGTCACCTTAAACACATGTAAACATCAATAAAATGGAAAGAATTCAATGACGGGCAACTAAACTAATTCCCTCGATTAGGAATAAGTCGTATATCGAAAGATTAAATATATTAAAACTACTGACTCTCGAAACTAAGCGATTGCGAGGTGAGCTTATCGATGTATTAAAAATTTTAAATACAATTTGTAAACTTAAATTAAGGAATTTTTTTTAAGTACGACCGTGGTATCACACGAAACAACGGTTTTAAACTTAAAGGACGGAGGAGGTTTCAAACGAACATAGCTAAAAAAGACTTCGCCTTAAGATCATCGATAAATGGAACCATATCTCCACGGAGGTAGTAAATGATAGTAGTGTGAATAGTTTAAAAAGAAATTGACAGTTATTTTAAGAATAATGATATTGTTTAAATACGAAGACCTGTTGTAAATTGAATGTCACGTGAGTGAGCATCGTGACGACAATGTCCAAAGGAAAACTACTAGCATATTAGTATAGAATGGAACTTGCCTTTGAGTGGACTAAGTAGTCCATATAGCGTTCATATAATTCCTTTGTTGTAGATTCATGGAAGCTAAGTGACAATACGAAGTTTCTTATAGGGAGCAGTCTCGATGAGATGCTAGCTGTTGCAAAAGTCATGTTAAACTCGTTAAGATGCTCTTAACAAATGCCACAATAATAATTTCGATGCGGTTAGACATTTTTTTTGTTTTAACATATAAACATGTGTTTAATATTATAATATTAATAAATGTAGATAGCTGCCTTTGGGGTGAGCGCACAGTTAATGGAGATCTTCAGCTCGTCTACGTTGCTGCGGCGGACCTTCCCGGCCTTGCTCTCGACATGCGTCAAACGCTGTAGTCGAGGCGGATTAAGGTTTTAGTCGTGAGGGCCGGAGACCGTCCTGCTGAAAGACTTAGTCCACCTTGTTCGTGATCTTTCTCACCCAGGACAGGCGTCTGGTGGCCACAATGTCCCTGTAATCGGCTATAGTAAGCCTGTAACAGGTCGCGAACCACACCGGCAGCATCTTCTCAACATTCGAAGCCACGTCGCCTAGCATCATCACGTAGGCCGGGTACTTGGTGGTAGACACGTATCGAACCTCAGAAAGGTACAAGCTGAAGTTTACTACCAGTTCGTGCTGCTTGTTGATGACCGTATCGACCGTGAAGGTTTCTTCAGCAGAAAAAAATAAGAACTCAATAGCCATGACACTTCAAGTCATGAAGAAGGCGACGACAGCGCTCACGGCGTTGTTCTCGCGTACGGTCGGTGAACAAAGGCCTTTCAACGCACTTCAAGCTTTTGCCGTCCTCCTCTTTGACCCTATCGAAGACCGTGACCACCTAGATGTTCTTATTTGCCAGCGCAGTCATTTTGAGCTTCGGGAAACATTCGAATGCACTTCTAACAGCAAAGCGGTCGACAAATTGAGGTCTACCTGAATGAGGTCGTTCTTTAAAGTCTTCGTCGTTCTTGAACCTCTCCTCTGTGGTCCGTCATCCACATAGTTTATATGAAGAAATATGTATAAATACAATAGGAGAAATTTATCCCTCTGGAGAATATAAAATGAAAGTCATGCAGGCTATAATTGAATAGCGAAGGATGAGAAGAGCTTTAGTATATAATTTTGATGAGTGCGCCAACCTCAATCGCTATCAACTACAAGGAGGAGCTAGTAAATTTCAAGACCTACAAACACAAATTCAGGATTGCACTTTTTATATTATTTAACTAGTAAATAAATGAAACCGTGAATTAATTTTACCACTCAGAAAATTCAAGGTGGCACTTTTGAAATATGGAAGTCCTTAGTTTCACTTTACCATTCACGTGGAATTCAAGTTTGCACTTGTTACTCTCTGGTTTTCCTTAAATTCAGCCCTCTGGGGCAGAATTTGCTACTTCTCCTGACCTAACCATTGAGTCTCACCTCCCAGTCTGGCATCATCACAAAGGGGTATCCCGCGTAGCCATGGCAACCGCGCTTCTGTTGATATATGAAGGTTTGCAAGCCCTCCAGGCCCCAACATTCAGAGGTTCTGAAGAGTTTCGCCGCCTCCCGATCATTTGCGCTACATGCGTAGTCTCCTCTTTAGACTGTTCCGGTTATATCTTCTCACATTTCCACTTCCACCTACTTTACCACCTTATTTGCATCTCACAAACAACCCCCATAAGAGGGATGGGGGATATAGCAGGCTCAAATCCCCTGATGGACCTAGAGGAATGACACCCTTTCCCGTCACTGGTTTATACCCCACAAATGGGGGAGGGTCATGTGAAGCATAGGCCAACATGCTGTAGTTGGTATCTGTAATTTTGCTTGGGAGATGCCCTAGTTGTTTTGTAGATGTTGGTTGTAAGGACATAAGAAAGAACAACCACCACAACAACAGACCTAACGGGTTGTCCTAATTCGTCACGTGCCATCGTTGGTTGTCGCAACTTTTCCTTTTTTTTCTGTATTAAAAATACCCTTGTTGGCTATCCAAGTCCCGTTTATTTCCTTAATTATAATTCCCTCGTTGGTTATCTCAATTTCCTGCATTATCTTTCTTAAAATTACGCCTTTTTATCTTAATTTCCTGAGTTATTTTTTATAAAAATGGACTCGTTGGTTATCGCCTTTATTTTCCAGATTCAAATAAAATTTTGAATCTTCTTCATCTCTTCAGGGAGAAATCAACCTAAAAACATTGAAACCTCAAATATTTATGTAACATATAAACCTTAATATTACCCTATTGGTTGTGGTTAGTCGCCGGATGGAGTCCCCACTCGTGTTGCCCTCACGACGAATGTCATATGCTGTAGATAGCCTTGGTTCGGAACCCACGTTAATCAGTAGGTCCACAGTGAGAAATATAGGCATCATAAATGAGGGCAGATCGGTGGTAAGAACCCTACCATTCCCCCCCCCCCCCAACACACACCAAAACCACCATAAACCCAATTGTAGTTCATATATTTATGCGACACAGAAACATAGCCCCGCCCCCCCTCCCAAAGGTAAACGGAGGGCTTTATCATAGACTCCTGTAAGTATTAATCGAACATATCTTCCAGTTTTTATTATATTTTAGATTGTTTATTGTGTTCATTTTTATTGTCCCTCCTCCTTTTCGTCTTCTTCTTATTAATATTATTATTATTATTAGAGCTAATATTTCTACATATCTTCCTTCCTTCTTTTATCAGCCAGTGCATTTTAACATTATTTTATATATTCCTCTCGTTTGGATCCCAAGTTTATCATTTTCACAAATGGTCGAAATTTTGGTCGGTGATAATTCCGGTCCAGAAATAAAGCCTCAATTTCATTTCCCTCATCCTTCGCTGAGAAGTTATTCGCCGTCATTTCCCTGCCAGAGATGTCAGTCTCCATCCTCTTCTTCCTAGAGAAGTCATTCTCTCATCATTCTCTTTATTATGGCAGCTCTTTTGCTCAGTTTTATTAAGAGACAAACCTCGGGATTATTTTGCTATTTTATTGGGTGTCAAATCCGAGGTTTTAGTGTTACGAATTACGTCCAACTTGACAGCCTTTTTATACTCGATTAATAAGGACTAGAAGTAAAAGAACAAATAAAAGAAAGGAAAAGAAAAGAACAAATAAAAGGAATGAAGAGAAAAGAACAAATAAAAGAAATGAAAAGAAAAGAAAAGAAAAAGAAAAGGAAAAGGAAAAGGAAAAGAGACACGAAAAAGGAAAAGGAAAAGGAGAAGAAAAGAAAAGAACTATAGAATAAAGACCAACAAAAAACCGATGATCTACACAAAACGAGCCCAGGAAAAAATAGAGAAGGTGGAAATTTCTAACAAAACCAATATAATTAAACAACCAAATTAGCCATCGTACAGTTTACAGGTGCCTAAACGCCTTAACTCTAATATAAGGCCGAGAACTGCTCACACACATTGAAATAGATGTGTACCAAAATAAACTCATGCATTTATTTTTTAAATTATTTTATTTTACAATGGGATAAGGAATGAGGGTACACTCTTATGTATCATACGTTGCACCTAGATTCATGCAGGTATATTTACAACATAGGAGCAAATGGGAAGATTCTTCATTTTCCCGCAAACCATCACCTGTGAGGGGCTAAAGGAATTCCGTCGAGATGCATTTGTACACATGCTTTTTAGGGGACTGGTTACTGGCAACACGATTTTCCTCATTTTATTTGCTATCGTTTGCTCGTTTACTGGACAGTGATATCTGTGGTTACTACGAGGTAATATTTATCCAGAGTACTGGACGAAAAGTCCTGTTACACTCGTTAAGACGCTCTCAACAAAGGACACGATGATAGTTTTGATGCATTTAGTTACGTTTTTTATTGTTTAAACATATAAATATGTGTTTAAATTGTAATATTAATCAATGTAGCCACCCTAGGCGGTGAGCAACCGCTGCAGGCTACACCTGAAGGCCGCGCCCACGTTGCGGACGAAGTCGTTCCTCACGCAGGCCCATACGCGGTTGACGGAGGGGGTCAGTTCGTCGAAGTTGCCGTGGCGGACTTTGCAGGCCTTGGCCTCTACATGCAATCACGCTGTAGTCTACTAGGAGAGTGAGATTAGTCGACAATGGCGGCTCGGTCTTGGTAGTTTGGGCCAGATCACCGTCCGAATGAAACACGTCACGGAGGAAAAAGCTTTATATAGAGAGATTATTTATACATATAAAGATATATATATATATATATATATATATATATATATATATATATATATTTATATATATATATATAAGAAAAGGCAAAAACAAAACAAAACAAGGAAAGAGTAGTTAAATAATACAGGAAGGTCAGCTAACGCTGACCCAACGAAAATGGAGGAAGGAAACAAAACCTGAAAAAAGAAACATGTCTGGGATGCCCTCTGCTCCAGGGCAATAACAAATCTCCTTCAACACTATCAGCAACTACTACACATTTTCACCACTTATTCCATCAAATAAAATCAAATCAAATCAAATCAAACACGTGCTCCGCCCTTTTCTTAATATTTCTCATCCAGTGAAGAGATTTCGTGGTCAAGAGGTGGCTATAATCGACCGCGAACCACACCGGCAGCATCTTCTCGCCATTCGAAGCCACGACGCCGGGAATCATCACGGATGCCGGGTGCTTAGTTGTAGACAGGTAGCTGACCTCGTAGACGTCCTGGCCGAAGATTACTTCGCCGTCGTTCTGTTTGTGATGACCGGTTTGACCATGAAGGTTTTTTCCTAAGAATAAAATGAGAATTCGATTGCAATGACACTTCAAGTCGTTGAGAAGGTGACGAAAGCGCTTTTGACAATTTTCTCGCATACGGTCGGTGAGGAAAAACCTTTCCACGCACATCAAGCTCTTGCTTCCCTCCTCCTTGACGGTCCTGGCCACTGTGGCCACCGAGATGTTTTTATTTCTCCGCGAGCGTAGTCATTTTGTGCTTCGGAGCACATTCGAAGGCCTCTCTCACAGCCAAACGATTAGCAACTCGAGGTCAACCTGAAAGAGGTTGATCTTTGAGGTCTTCCCCGTTTTTGAGCCTCTCAGCGACTTTGAGGACGATCATTCGGCTAATGTTGAGCCGCTTGGAGATGTCGGAGAAGTTGTGGCCTGCACAAAGGAGAGCAGAGATCTAGATTTTTTTTACTTCCATCTTGACACAACTGTACACATGAAAAAGATGTTTTAATCATGCGCACTGGAAAAGTAAACGTTTAAGTTTGTTTGACGGAACATTTTCTAACTCACAGGTAAAACCTCTCGAAAGATTAATAAAACCGAGAGTAAAATAACTTTTTTAAAACCCCGATTCACATCTGTGGTTCCTACGACTTATTTACATTTAGATATGTGGTTCATACGAGTTAATATTTACATTCACATCTGTACTTCCTATTAGGTAAAATTTACTTTTACACATATCTGCTTTATCAATAAGTTATTATTTACATTCACATCTGTGCTTCCTAAGAGAAAATATTTACATTCGCATCTGTGGTTCCTATGTTGTAATAATTACATTCACATATGTGATTCCTAAGTGGGAATATTTGTATTCACATCTGTGCTTCCTAAAAGGTAATAATTACGTTCACATCTTTGGTTCTTACTATGCAATATTTACATTGACTTGTGTATTTCCCTACGACATAATATTTACTTTCGCATATGTGGTTTCTGCAGCTAATATGTACATTCATCCCTATACTTCTATGATTTAATATTTATAATTACAACTGTGATTCCTACGAAGTATATTTACATTCCCAATTCTGGTTCCTAGGAGGTAGTATTTAATTTTAAAAAATACTCAAGTTGATTTTCTATCACATTGACTGACCTTCTCATGAAGTGAGAGCATTCCAGGTTGGCGTAATCTTATAAGTGAAGTAATTTTGAAGTAGGACCGTGTTGAAGCGCTTGGTTATCAATTTCAATTAACCTTGATGAATGGTTATTCTATCATCCATCTCGACCAGTAGTATATAATTAACGTTGCAGAACCATTTTATTATTTGAATATCTTCCATCTCTAGGTAAGTAACGTGATTCATCTCTTTCCCACGATGCACCTCTCGACCGGATAATGAAATCAAATTAATGATCCAATGACACTCACTACGAGACAGCCAAAGGGCAACAGGAGCGATTCCTCGTTTGTGGGAGGAAGGGGCTGGGAAGTATTGTGTTTGTCACCAACTAGCGACCAGATTGAAACCGTCGTCACCCCGGGCAGAAGGGAGACCCTTTCCGCGTTAGAGGTATGTGGATACAACTACTCATCTGCAGGATTTCATGGAACAGAGGATAAGACTCCTTCTGTGTTGTGCTTTGAAGACATGACAGAAGAGACAGCAGTGTTGTGATTGGCTTAGTGGTGACGTGTTAGGGAGATCAAAATTACACTACCTAGTCTAATGAGGACGTGCGAGGGATTTATATTGAAATAAAATGGTATCCCAGAATACAGTTAGTTTTCTCTTGTAACTTCGACGTATTGTTTGGACACTTCGAGGTCTTCCCGAATTAAAAACCTCTTGGTTCGTTTCCAAGGTTAACCCTCTCCAGGTTTTGAATCATTTATTTGGTAAACCACTTTTAAATTTCGTATCCGGTGTATTTTACCTTGAATTTCCGTACGTTAAAATTCAGCCACTGCTTTGGTCCTGCTGTAAGTTCACCATATCCAAAGTAAAAATGCTGCTCTGTTTTTTCAGCTTGGTGTAATCTATGAATTTTTTATTTTACTAATTAAAATCTTATAAATGTTAGTTATTTATAGAATAAATTAAAGGTGTACAAGTGAGAATGGTGAAGAAGTCCCCCAACAGGGTGTAAACGATTTCAGACTCAATTTTCTGTTTAATTAATCATTTTCCTTCTTATTAAAGGTGTTTTAAATTTAATTAGCAGTATCAAAGGCTTTTTTAAGTCTAATAAACAATATATACTGCTTTGTACTCGTTGTAGAGAGAAACCTTCTTCTTTTAAAAGAAATCCAATAGATTAATTAAATACAAGCATATAAACCCAAGGTTATGTTATCTCTTTAATTAGGTTACAAGACTAATTCCCCAACCAGCAACTATATACCAACTATTTTCTTTCTAATTATCGATTATCCGAGTTTACCAATGGTTAAATTTAATTAATTTGACGTTATCACTTATTTCTGTTTTATCTCCTTTTTTTACATTTTTTGTGACGTTAGTTCTTTGGAAGTCTGGTGGGACTTTTCCGTCCCTACTTGACGAGTCAAACATACATAGCGGATTGACTAAATGCAGCCAGGTGAAGATGAACAAAGAGAAGAAGAATCTTTGTGGGTACCACAGTTTCCCAACCTGTCTTTTCTTTACTGTGGGAAGAATTAAGAGTCTGTGGTTATGGTTAGTTACGATATAGAATCCGGAAGGTACTTTAAAGTGGCAGCCATAGGTTCTACGGCCGTGGTTTAGATCCCAGGTTAAAATCTGAAGCAAAAATCAGACGGTCTTGACGAATACAAGAGGCTAGCCAGGAGAGTGAAGTCCAGCATAAGGGCGGCTAAGCGGTCTGAGGAACTCCAAGTGGCGAGACTCTGTAAAGAAAATCCCAAGGAGTTCTTTGGATATGTAAACAGCCGTAAACTAATCCGTCGAACGATTGGCCCTTTAAGGAATGAGGAGGGGATATTAAAGCATTCAGATGCAGAAAATGCTAACCTCCTTAACGTCTACTTCTCTTCAGTGTTTACTGAAGAGTGTGCTCCCATCCCCCAGCCGACGGATTCCTACTCGGGGGAAAAGCTGGAGGATATGGACTTCACCGAAGGAGAAATCAAAAAGAAGATCACTGACCTAATGATGAATAAGTCACCGGACCGAATGCGTTCCTAGAGCCTGGCGTGAATCGGAGGTGACTCCTATCTTCAAGAAATGAGGCCGTAGCCAACCGTCGAACTACCTACCTATCAGTCTGACTTCGATAGTCGGCAAACTCATGGAAAGCATGATGGTGGACAAAATGAATTCGCATTTAGAGTCAAACCTGCTACTGAAGAGTTCCCAGCACGGCTTCCGAAGGCAACGGTTATGCCTGACGAACCTTGTGGAATTCTTCCACTTTGTCTTCAGTGAGCACGATTGGGACATGGCGGTGGATGTGGTGTACTTAGACTTTCAGAAAGCCTTTGATAAGGTTCCCCACCGCCGCCTTCTCCGGAAAGTGCGAGCGCTGGGCATAGACGGAAAAGTAGCAGGCTGGATCGAGAACTGGCTAAGTTGCAGACGGCAACGGGTGGTAATGAATGGACAGGCTTCTGAGTGGGTACCCGTTACTAGCGGGGTACCTCAAGGTTCTGTCCTGGGACCACTACTATTCATCATCTACGTCAACATGGACGGTGACATGGTTGCAAAGATTTCCAAATTTGCCGACGATACCAAGCTTGGTATGAACTTTGCAAAGGATGGAAATACTGCAAGCCTGCAGAAATATCTTCGGAAGATTGGGGAGTGGTCTAATACGTGGCAAATGCCTTTCAACGTAAACAAATGCAAAGTGATGCATATCGGCCACAGAAACCCCCAATCTCAGTATATCCTTAAGGGCACTGCTCTTGAATCCACCAACACTGGGATGGACTTGGGTGTAACTATCACGAGTGACCTCAAGTTCTCGAAACAGTGTATTGAGGTGGAAAAGGAAGCCCAAAGGATGTTAGGCTACAAAGAGCGGCATTTTAGATACCGTAACAGTGAGATAGTACTTTTTCTGTACAACTCCCTCGTTCGGCCGCACCTGGAGTATGCCGTACAATTTTGGAGTCCTTCATTCCGAAAAGACATCGCGAGATTGGAACCCGTGCAAGCCAGGGCAACCAAACTGATTCCCTCTATCAGACATAAAAGTTATGAAGATAGATTATGGGAATTAGATATGTTATTGCTGGAGACCGGGAGACTACGTGGTCAGCTTATCGAAGTATTCAAAATACTTCGAGGCTTCGATAGACTGGACTACGGGGATATTTTCTAGCTCAGCAAGGGGAGAACAAGAAATCACCGCTACAAACTTGAACTGAAGCGATACCACCGTGATCTGTGTGGGAAATTCTTCACATACAGTATATGTGGTAGTTAGAACGCACTTCCCACGGAAGTTGTCAACAGTGAATCTGTTGACCAGTTCAAGTTAAGACTAGATAAAGTCTTGTGAAATTGCCGTTAAGATCCTCGCGAGTGATCTTCGAGATTGCCAACGGACACCTTCGAAGATTGCGCTAAAAGTACCCTCCTTTTATGGACCGTAAGGTCTTCTAGGGTACTTATTTTCCTTGTAGCACTCTCTTGGCAAAGGTTTCGCCAGGGCTCCCACGTTAGAGTTTTCCCGTTACTTCTGACATTAAACGGTTGTATTCGGGTTTTCTTTAAGTATAAATTTATCCAGTTAAGAATTAATTTTATCCTTTTTTTGTCTTTTCATTCAGCAATGTTCCTTGCCCCTTTCCACTCCCGAACTTTTCTTCTTATCACTATATCCGTCGCCCGTGTTTGAATTCTTATCCAAGAATTTATTTTAAGGTGGTTCGTTCGATGTGTCGATGACAAGTCCCTTTTATCTTGTTTTATTTAACCCAAATTCGCTTACTAAATAGTTGGATATGTTGAAAGCCACTTGAGCTATTTAAATGGATAATTAATAACCTAAGAGCACATCCAAGCATTTTCTTCTCTCACTGTGGTTACACTCGTCTCTGAAAGAGATTGACGTTTTCAGGACATTTTTTTTTTTTATTATAACATTTATAATCTTCTATCATCTTATTTTTCTTTTTTTAGATAATTATCTCGATTTATCTTGATTTATTTTTAACTAGTGACTTTTTTTTACACTTCTTTCGCCCGTTTTCCTAATCTTTGAGCGAGCATCAATAAAATTACTTAAAATACTCTAATAATGATTAGATAATACAAGTAATTACCCCCCCCTAAAAATTAAAACACTTCTGAATGTTTTTTTAATATTTTTACCAACGAAAAAGGAGATGAATAATAAAGTAATATTTGTAACGATAGTAGTTATTTATTTTCCTTGTAATCTTGAAGTTTTGAAGGGACTTAATTTTATTACATCAAATAAAAGGATGTCGCACATAGAGTGTATATATATATATATATATATATATATATATATATATATATATAAATTAAATATTGTAGTAATTTAAACAAGGTATACATACATATATTTACAAATTAGAATTTACATATATATAATATATGCATAGATTACACAATAACTTTGATACACGAGAGAGTAATGGGAATAAATCCATATCAGGAGCGGAATAGGATTTGTTCTATGGTACATAGGTTGAAAATCTACACGTAGGCACATTAACAAGAATGGTAACTATAGACTTGACTCTTCATTGCTGGTAAATGATTTTTTTTACCTCAAACATTCATCAAACATTCAAACATGTTTAAACTACCCAAGTTTTTTGGCCCATTTTTGTAACCCTTTCGCCTTTTTTAGCCCAATAAGGAGTGAATCTTTTCGTAAACAGCTACTTTTCACTATTTAACGTTTAGCAAAACGAACACGAAATAGTGAGAAAGAAACACATTTTTCCAGCAGCTTCACTGACCCGTAAATTTCGTCTATATTTTAGGGTCAGTTTTATTTACACTTTGCGGATTTATATTTAATTATTAATATAACCAGCTTTATTGATCATCCTTTTCAACAATAAAATTAATTTATTGGAAAAGGGAATGGGTCCGTATTTACACAAGAACAGGATAATTAGCGTCACTAAGCCAGTGATTTTTATGATGAAAAATGATGCCGAAAAAGAAATTGATGGGAAATACCACGATATCGGATATAATTAAGTTGTAAATAAAAGAGGAACAAATTAATCGGTGGCTAAACTTTTGTTGATTAGGGGAATAGAAACAATCAAAAGAGAAAGAAGGAAAATTCATGCCCTAATAATTTACCTTAGAAAAAAAAAAGAAAAAAAAAAGGATATCAATGAATTTGAAGGATAAATGAAATTAACATTCATTATGCAAGAAAAACGAAGCTATTAAAATACAAAAGGAGAAAACTCAATTAAAGACCAGTAAAAGAATAAAAGATTATTTAGACTAAAAAAAATAAAGAATTTTGAGTATATTGAGTACTCCTATGTTCGTACATAATCCTTTAACTGAAACTCCTGTAAATATCTTGGTCTCGACCTTTGGGGCAAATATTTTTTTTTTTAATCTCGGCCAAATTTTTATTCTTAAAGTATTTTTTAACTTTAAAAAAAACCGCATGAAAATATTTGCAAAAGATTTAAATTGTCAATTCTAAGTGTTAATACTAGTCTTTGAATAATAATCTTTTATTTATCTATAGTATTCAAACAAAATCGATTGTAAAGTATTAAATTTCTAAATTTAAATCATCTCGGCCAAATTTTTATTCTTAAAGTATTCTTTAACTTTAAAAAAAAACCGCAGGAAAATATTTGCAAACGATTTAAATTGTCAATTCTAAGTGTAAAATGGTACTGAGTTAATACTAGTCTTTAAATAATAATCTTTTATTTATCTATAGTATTCAAATAAAATCAATTGTAAAGTATTAAATTTCTAAATTTAAATCAATAGATTTAATAAAAGCAAATTAAAGCTATTCGTATAATGTTAAAATTATTATTTTCTAGGGCACCATTGCGATCGTTAATGCAAATGTAGGCTCCTATTAAAGGACTTTGTTTTACCATTAGTACCTGCAGGACTAGTTTCGGAGGATCACGATCCATCCTTCAGCTAACCAAACACAGAAAGCTTGATCTAAGATATTATACACACCCATAAATGGGTGTATTAAAAAGCAGCGCATTTTTTAATATAAGAAATATCTTAATTCAAACTTTCTCAGTATTTGTACAGCTGAAGATGGAGCCGATGCTCCGAAACGCCTGGTGTTACTAGTGATCAAATATCAAAGGTGCTTTTAAAAAGCAAGTTTTCATTTGCATTGAACTACCAAAGAGTACACTGTTAATACTACCAGATTTCGGGAGGTAAATATTCTTACGAAATATTAAATAAGTCAATTAATAATAATAATAGGTATTTATAATGCGCCCTTCGGGGCTGTTAGTCCTCCTATGGCGCAGGTTGTGTAGCGAGTGTAGAGAAAGTTTACAGGGAAGAGAAGGCAATTCTGAAGAGATGAGTCTTCTGGAGACGTTTAAAAGTAGCAAGGGAGGAAGAGGATCGGACTTCGACAGGAAGAGCATTCCAGAGTCTAGGAGCACAAACTGAGAAGGAACGGTCACACATTATTCTGACTCTCAATTATTCTGACTTATAAGCTTATGACACAATGACCTTAGGACCTTTAAAACTCTCAAAAACTCATTGAAAAGTAAAATGGTTACCGGCCGACCAACCAACCTACGGAGCGGTATAGTAACTTATAAGCGAGGTGTGCACGCGACTAAAAACTCGGCAGCTGAAACAAAGATAAGAAAAAGGGGGTATCGCATAACATTTCTAGAAGGGAATCATCAAAAGAATGGTAGTGAAACTATATGTTTTTGTACTCCGCATTTAGAGTCGATTTCAAAGAGAGGTAGTATTGCACCAACCATAAAAAGTAGCAGTTGTACCAACCATAGACAAAGAACTTACTTCCCATCATTAATTTCAAAATTCCTTATATATAATGACACATCACAGGCAGCCATTTCGGCATGACCCTTCCCCCTCCCCAATGACTAGAAAAATTTCTAACAGTTTTTCACGTGACTACAAACTGCTTATTTGTTGTCATGGTGATATATACGGGAATCCAAACCTCTGATTTGTTGCCATGGTGATATATAACGTGTAACTCCCGCCACGAGTAAGAACATGAGCTAAATTTCCCCTGATTAATTAACCAGAAGGCAAGTGGGTCACTTATACAACCCACAGAGGTCACGATATGGGGTTGGACTAGTAACTGATATTTCAAGCATCTCACTATAATACAAATACTGGTATTAAGGTAGTTCAATTTCATATATATTTATAACAATTTTTAAGGTTTTAATATTGCTAAATCAACTTACTTCATAATGATACATCGAATAATTCCTCACACGTACACTTGGAAAAAGCCCTACAAACGAGTACAAACCAATGTATACACTATACAGTGACAAAATGTTACGATTTAAAGTATCAATAAAGCCAAAATTTCCATATTTGGGGGTTATTTAAACCTATACCATAGATCATTGTTCTTCTAGAACGATCATAAATATCAAAATCAAATTTTCGAGTTAATTGGGGCAGCGGTTCCTTACTAATAAATTTCTTATCCAGCCAGTAGATGGCGGTAGGGTTATACATGTCTGCAGAAGGAGAGTGATATTTAGGGACGTGATTTTCCATCTCGGGTCCATTGAGTGACTCATATGTGTACCCTCCTGAGGAATGTAAATCACCAAATGTGGCCAGAAAGTACAATTTAAGGTTATGTATTACTTTTAACATTTTTTTTATTTGTAAAATTATACCTTTGAGTGAGAATCGTAAATTCCTTTTCTGTGCGTAGGGGGGACGAACAAAAATAAAATCAAGCAATCTATCAACTATGAAAATCTCATATAAATTTTCGAATTGGGTTAAATTTATTTAATATAACTTAGATGCCCCTCCAAATAGTTTTATAATTCGTTAGTGTCAGAGAATATTTAACGAGGAATACATAATTTCCCACTCCGAAATCAGTAATGATTCTTGTAGTACTTATAGGAAATCGGGAGGGGGGCGGGGGTCTCTCAAACTTTCCTACTATAGAATGAGGAAGAATTTTTTTGTACGAACAAAAAAGAAGAAAATATAAAAAAGACGTTGAGGCCTAAGTCGCATTACACGAGTATGTATGATTTTTTGGCATCCCTTGTAAATGAAAAATAAAGACCCCCATCTACATGATTGGCACGAAGTACCCTGAACTCAAAGTTTAATGCTTATCATCTTACCAACAAAGCCACTGTTCATAAATGGATTAAAACATGTTTTTGATGAGTTTTATTCGAAATTGTGCTGATGGCAATTGGTGGCAACTGTTGGCAAATGTCGAAAATATTTATTGGCAGAAATAAGAAGGAATAAAAGAGACGTCAATAATAATAATAATTGGACCAAATTAAGGGTCACCGATGTAAAGACAAGTATTGTTAGTGAGAAAGAAAATCATTATTTTTATTATCGGTGAATTTTAAACTTTTACCTCCAGTTGGTGGCGAACTATCTTCTTTGTTTTTTCAGTAAGATTTTTGGCATAAACTTCCATGATGCTTTTGATACATATTTACTCATTGTGTACTGACCTTTCCTGATTCAAACCGATCGAGGACGAATAGTATAAAAATTATAAGCGAGTAACGAACTAAAAATATTTAAATTTATATTATTTATATTTATACATAATTATGGCTAAAAAAAGAGCTTTGTGTATACAAACAAACGTAAACGAATATACACAAGAATCAACTAATATACACATATAGATTAATATCTAATGCAGATATGTACTCATAAAAAGCAATTACGCAGGATACACAGAAACTGCCCTGGAATGGAGAGAGAGAGAGAGATAGGGGGGGGGGAGAATAGGAGTACCTCAAAAGATATTGCTACCCATACAGAAACAAGAGATAATACCTACCCCTTGGTTGATACTGAATGTTATTGCCAAGATGGCATCGAATTGATTGCTTTCATAAAGGAATGGAATAAAGAAAACGAGGGATAACACACTGGATAATACCTTAGTAATTCTTCCGAGATCATTGTATCACACTATTCGTTACAAATTCCGATCACACTTAATCTCAAGCTGTTTGTGGCACTCCTTAAATTAATATGCCATTCTATTACAAAATACACTTCTGCATCAATAGCAGCAGGGCCCTTTTGCCGATAGTTTACGTCAGGCGATGGCAGGGAAATTGATAACCGCTGCTGAAGTTTCTTTAACCATCTCTATCGCTGCAGAAGCTTGTCGATACAATTTTACCACTACGCAACTTGTATAAAGTTAATTCTGCCGCTGCAGAATTTTCTTCAGTCATTTTTATAGCTGTGGATTTTTTTTAGACATCTTCAGCTCTAAAGAAGTAAACTCAGATATTTTCACTGCTGCACAGGTTTTACATCTATTTTCGCCACTGCCGAAGCTTCATGAGCAATGTTTACCACTACAGAAGTTTCTTTGGTCAATTTTACCCCTACAGAAATTTCATAAACCAATTTAATGAGTGTAAGGTTTCTTTAGCTATCTTTATTGCTGCAGAAGTTTGTTTGTTTTTTTCACCACTGCAAATGTTTCTTCTGTAATAGTTTTTCAGTTATTTCGACTCGCTTAAAGTTTTATAAATGTTTTTCACTGCTACCCAAAGTTTCTTCAGCTATTTCACCAATGCAAAAGTATCTTCACCGCTGCAATAAAAATTCAAACACATTTTTATCATGGCAGAAATGTATTCAACCATCTTCACCGCAGCATAACTTACTCCAAACATTTCCACCACTGCAAGAGTTTCTTCATTCATTTTCACCACTGCAGGAGTTTCTCTAGTCATTTCCAACGCTGCTGAAAATTTTCAGGCTAGGAACGAGTAGCGAACTTGTGCGGGCTGTTCACATTGATACTCGGAGCCGCTTGCACTTGGCTCTTCGATTTTTGAACCAAAATTGAATGTTTTTAGGCTCCAGTTTGGGGAACTTCTGCCGATAGGGCATTCTGTTGAGCTCCTCGGTGTACTTCAGGATGAGGTTGTGGCTAGGGTGAGTGTTCAGAGCGAACCACTGCTCCAAGCGGGGAACTTCGGTCACGGGGTCGATGAATGTCCGATTTCGTTTCCGGCGTTCTTCCGGGATTCCGGCGGATCCGAGGCCACTGGAGAAAGGAGGAACCTGTTGACAGAAGATAAGAAATAGGAGAGATTTAATGCATGTTAAAATAAAGGTATGACGGCGCCCTCTGAAAGTTTCAATCCAAATTAAATATATTTTTCTAATTTCCCTCGAAGGAGACATACCCTCTTCTCGGGGGAAGGGGGGAGGAGACAAGATAGTAAAGTTACGAACCCAACTGGTTATCTGCCACCCGAGGTGTCCAGTAGATAATATATCTCTCACACATTTTACATTTCTCAATTTTACCACTTTTATGAACAACTTTTCGAGAAAAAATCTGAGATGATGCCTTCGTTGTCTTTTACTTTATTAATGAGGTTTCGTACAGCTTACATTGTTATCCTCTTTTTTTAATGGTAATCGTGATTTTTTTTCTCATTTTAGGAGAGAAAAACAAGTTAAAACAACTCTCAAACAACTCCTTACCACCATCATTTGCTTAGTCGAAAACGCAGAATCTTAACTCTAAATCCCTCATTGAATTATTTCAAAATCAAGGCATTTTATATATTTAATTATGGAGCTTCAGGGCTATATTCCATATTTATTATTTTTACTTTGATCTAACGAAACATAATTGTTTATGATAGCGATATGCGGCAATCTTTTGAGGTTCACGTGCCAGATAAAGATTTATATATATATATATATATATATATATATATATATATATATATATATATATATATATATATATATATATATATATCCCTCTTGGGCGTATCTCTAAGTTAATTAAAGTATATTATAGGCCTATATCCATTATCTGGAAACCTTAGGTTTCTATGTAAAGTTTTAGTCCTTGTGAAAATGAACTCACCTGAGGCATGTATTGAGCCATGTACATCATGGAGTGCTGAAACAGGGGCCCAGACATGACAGAGTAAGGGAGTCTGTCCACCCCTCCTGGTTGACCTAGGCCAGGCAAGGGGGGGTACGGAGGCAAGGATAAAGATCCCGGTGAAATCACTGGAGATGGTGAGCCCTTTGTGAAAAAAACAACAAAAAAAACATTATTGAAAACGCCAATTTACATATTAAATTTGAAATTTTGTGCATTTCTTTCATACATATACAGATTTATTATAGTTTCTTTATTGTTAGTTTCTAATGCAATTAAATCTTGTAATCTGGTGACATCTAACACCTACCCAAGTTTTGACGTCAATATTAGCCCCACTCTCGCGGGATCTGCAGTCGTCCTCGTCTTCACTCATATCGATGTCGCTATCCTGAGGATCCCTGTCACCTCCTGATCCTGAGCCTCCATCTAAGGCGACACCGGTCGCAACTAACCCGAGAGACCGCTCTGGGAGAGTTCCCGTGACTAGGTTGGTCGTACTTCGGGAATCACCCTCTTCCTGGAGTTGAAAGAGTGAGGTTTTAAAACAGTGAGGGGGGGGGGGACAAGGGTCTGGTGCCCGTATCACCTAAGCCGTGTGTCAGTCCTCCCATCGAGAAATTTAAACTATTGTAAAAAAAAAAAAATTGAACACGAATTTTTAATGCTTCAAAACTTCGTCTGGTCAGCAAAGATGATAAACGTATTGGGGTAAATGGCCATGTTATTTTAAACATATACCATCGGTTATGTTGCTGTATAAAAATAATGACCAATTTGCAGCTATTTATTGAAGTATTCGTTACACTTTCAAATTGTTCTCCTGGTGTGATTCCAGACACCGGAGACACGTAGAGGAAGGCCTCTACATCCTTCACCAGACAGTGTTTCGACCAGATTGATCGTTTTACTAATTATCATATATCATGGTTTTGCATCATTGGAAAGCTTAGGAAAATTTGGTCAAAGAATATTAGGTAGCAACCATGTATCGTTTAAACCCAGTTCACAGGGTGATGCAAAAGTCGCAAGGAAAATTTCCTGAAATTTAATTTGCACAAATTGTATTGCCGACTGTGCCTCCAGAAACGAGCATAAATATTAGCGGGATAAAAAAAACTATAATTGCACATTCTAATCACCTAATCAAAATAATATAAAAAGAAAACTTGATGAAGATTGTTGATTTTTTCCAAGAAAAATGGAAAAACAATTAATTATTCTTTTGTTGAAATGAAAGGCAAACGTGTGTTTAGTTTGTGGCAATGTTTTGAGCAAACTAATCACAACGAAGATGAGGCTCATATAGAGTCCAATTTCAAAATGCAATTAATAGGAGCTACCCTTAGTATTTTAGCAGAAAACGAGAAATATATATATTTTCGCGGATCTTTGTAACTCTTCTATTTCCGCTTACCTAACCGCATTGACACGAACGTTATTGTTAATTTAGCTAAAAGAAAATAGAGAAGGGAAGAGCCGTAAAAATATATACATTTCTCGTTTTCTGTTAAAGTACCAAGGCTAACTCCTATAAATGGCTTCTTGAAAATTCTCTCTTCAGAAAAATGGATGGTTACCCAGTAGTAGGGGCGGCGTTCCTGAATAAGGTTGAGCAGCTCCAGGAGACTTTTGAGGGGATTAAGGCTTCCTTACCTACTATTGCTCATACGTAAATATATATATGTATATATATATATATATATATATATATATATATATATATATATATATATATATATATATATATATATATATGTATATATATATATATATATATATATATATATATATATATATATATATATATATATATATTGTGTTGGTCGTACACGCGTGGCCGGCGACTTACCTTGACGACGTTAGTCGGTTCTTCAACCAGCTGACCAGCCGGCGGCTGCGCCATAGCAGCCTTCGAAATTAGTGTGTGCCCTGGATGCTCCTGGGGAGGAGGATGACAATTTTGCTGCTGATGCTGGTGGTTGTTTGTTGGTGGCGGTGAGGAGTGGTGAGAGGGCGGAGGAAGGGGCTGGAAGGAGTCCCCGTTTTCTTCGTTGTCCGAGATACTCACCTCATCCGGGGCTGGTGACTTCATTCCATTCAGGTAGCGGAATTCCTGGCGTTTATAGGCGGCACGAGCATTCTGCGGAGAGAGACGAAAGCCATGCAGTGGGAGCTGATTTGCGGGCGACATTGATATGCGAGGCCTTTCATGAGTTGAGTGAAAGAGTTAGCTGACCTATTCCCAGACTAATTGGCAGGCTTAGTTAGGTGACCTATTCCCAGATCAATTGGCAGGATAGGTTAGCTGAGCTATTCCCGAATTGGCAGGCTTAGTTATCTAATCAATTCCCAGAACAATTGGAAGGATAGGTCAGCTGACCTATTACCACATCAATTGGCAGGATAGGTTAGCTGACCTATTCCCAGATCGATGGGCAGGATAGGTTAGCTAACCTACTCTCAAATCAATTGGCAGGCTTGGTTAGCTGACCTATTCCCAGATCAATTAACATGATAGGTTAGCTGACATATTCCCAGTTTAATTGAAAGGATAGGTTAGCTGACCTATTCCAAGATTAATTGGCAGGCTTGGTTAGCTAACCTATTCCAAGATCAATTTACAGGATAGGTTACCTAACATATTCCAAGTATAATTGGCACGATAAGTTAGCTGACTTATTCCAAGATTAATTGGCAGGCTTCGTTAGCTGACCTATTCCCAGATCAATTGGCAGGATAGGTTAGCTGAGCTATTCCCGAATTGGCAGGCTTAGTTATCTAATCAATTCCCAGAACAATTGGAAGGATAGGTTAGCTGACCTATTACCACATCAATTGGCAGGATAGGTTAGCTGACCTATTCGCAGATCAATTGGCAGGATAGGTTAGCTAACCTACTCTCAGATCAATTGGCAGGCTTGGTTAGCTGACCTATTCCCAGATCAATTAACATGATAGGTTAGCTGACATATTCCCAGTTTAATTGAAAGGATAGGTTAGCTGACCTGTTCCAAGATTAATTGGCAGGCTTGGTTAGCTAACCTATTCCAAGATCAATTTACAGGATAGGTTACCTAACATATTCCAAGTATAATTGGCAGGATAAGTTAGCTGACTTATTCCAAGATTAATTGGCAGGCTTCGTTAGCTGATCTATTCCAAGATCAATTGACAGGATATGTTTACTGACCTATTCCCGCATCAATTAGCTGGCTTGTTTAGCTGACCTTTTCCAAGATCAATTGTCAGGATAGGTTATCTAACCTATTCCTAGATTAATTGGCATGATAGCTTAACTGACATATTCATAGATAAATTGGCAGGAATGGTTAGCTGACCTATTCCCAGATCGATTGACAGGATAGGTTAGCTGACCTATTCCTAGATCAATTGACATGATTGGTTAGCTGCCCTATTCCCAGATTAATTGGTAGGTTTAGTTAGCTGTACTATTCCCAGATCAATTGACAGGATTGGTTAAAAGACCTATTCCCAGATCATTTGATAGGATAGGTTAGCTTACTTTTTCCCAGATCAATTGGCAGTATAGTTTAGCTGACCTATTGCAAGATAAATTGGCAGGATTGGTTAGCTGACCTATTCCCAAATCAATTCACCAAATAAGTTAGCTGACCTATTCCTAGATCAATTGACAGGATAGGTTAGCTGACTTATTCCCAGATCAATTGGCAGGATAGGTTAGCTGACCTATTCCTAAATCAAATGACATTATAGGTTAGCTGACTTATTCCCAGATCAATTGACAGGATATGTTAGCTGACCTATTCCCAGATCAATCGGAGGCTTGGTTAGCTGACCTTTCCCAGATTAATTAGCAGGCTTGGTTAGCTAACCTATTTCCAGATCAATTGACAGGATATATTAGCTGACATATATCCAGATCAATTGACAAGATCGGTTAGCTGATAAAATTCTTTGAACAATTGATAGGATAGGTTAGCTGACCTATTCTAAGATCAATTGGCAGGATAGGTTAACTGATATACTCCCGGATCAATTAGCTAGCTTGGTTAGCTGACCTATTCCCAGATCAATTGATTAGAGGTTCGCTGACCTATTCTCAGATCAATTGACAGGATAGGTTATCTCACCTATTCCCTGATCAAGTGACATAATAGGTTAGGTGATCTATTCACAAATCAATTGACAGGATGAAGTAGCTGACCTATTCCTAGATCAATTTACAAAATAAGTTAGCTGACCTATTCCCAGATTAATTGGAAGGCTTGGTTAGCTGACCTATTCTCAAATCAATTGACAGAATAGGTTAGCTTACCTATTCCCAAATCAATTGGCAGGATAGGTTAGCTGACCTATTCCTAGATCAATTAGCTGGCTTGGTTAGCTGTCCCATTCCCAGATCAATTGACAGGATAGGTTATCTGACCTATTTCCAGATCAATTGACATGATAATTTAGCTGACATATTTATAAATCAATTGGCAGGAATGGTTAGCTGACCTATTCCCAGATCAATTGACAGGATAGGGTAGCTGACCTATTCCCAGATCAATTGGCATGATTGGTTAGCTGACTTATTCCCAGATTAATTAGTAGGTTTAGTTAGCTGTCCTATTCACAGATCAATTGACAGTATGGGTTAACTGGCCTATTCCCAGATCAATTGATAGGATAGGTTAGCTTACCTATGCCCAGATCAATTGCCAGTATAGGTTAGCTGACCTATTCCCAGATCAATTGACAGAATAAGTTAGCTGACCTATTCCCAGATTAATTGACAGGCTTGGTTAGCTGACCTATTCCCAGATCAACTGACAGGATAGGTTAGCTGATCTATCCCCAGATCAATTGACATTATAGGTTAGCTGACTTATTCCCAGATCAATTGAGAGGATAAGTTAGCTGACCTATTCCCAGATCAATCAGATGCTTGGTTAGCTGACCTATTCCAAGATAAATCGGCAGGATTGGTTAGCTGACCGATTCCCAGACTAATTTATAGGATAGGTTAGCTGACCAATTTCCAGATCAATTGCCTGTATAGGTTAGCTCACTTATTTCCAGATCAATTGACAGGATAGGTTAGCTGACCTATTCCAAGATTATTTGGCAGGCTTAGTTAGTTGACCTATTCGCAGATCAATTTACAGGATAGGTTAGCTGACCTATTCCCAGTTTAATTGACAGGATAGGTTAGCTTACCTATTCCAAGATTAATTGGCAGGCTTGGTTAGCTGACCTATTCCAAGATCAATTGACAGGATATGTTAGCTGACCTATTGCCGCATCAATTAGCTGGCTTAGTTAGCTGACCTATTTCCAGATCAATTGACAGAATAGGTTATCTGACCTATTCCTAGATCAATTGGCATGATATGTTAACTGACATATTCATAGATCAATTGGCAGGAATCGTTATCTAACCTATTCCCAGATCAATTTACAGTATGGGTTAACCGACCTATTCCCAGATCAATTGACAGGATAGGGTAACTGACCTATTCCCAGATCAATTGGCATGATTGGTTAGCTGACCTATTCCCAGATTAATTGGGAGGTTTAGTTAGCTGTCCTATTCACAGATCAATTGTCAGTATGGGTTAACCCACCTATTCCCAGATCAATTGACAGTATAGGTTAACTTGACCTATTCCAAGATAAATTGGCAGGATTGGTTAGCTGACCTATTCCCAGATCAATTGACAGGATAGGGTAGCTGACCTATTCTCAGATCAATTGGCACGATTGGTTAGCTGACCTATTCCCAGATTAATTAGTAGGTCTAGTTAACTTTCCTATTCAAAAAATCAATTGACAGTATGGGTTAACCGACCTATTCCCAGATCAATTAACAGTATAGGTTAGCTCGACCTATTCCAAGATAAATTGGCAGGATTGGTTATCTGACCTATTCTCAGATCAATTCACAGGATAAGTTAGCTGACCTATTCCCAGATTAATTAAGAAGGTTTGTTAGCTGACCTATTCCCAGATCAATTGACAGGATAGGTTAGCTGGCTTATTCCTAGATCAATTGACAGGATAAGTTAGCTGACCTATTCCCAGATCAATCGGAGACTTGGTTAGCTGACCTATTCCCAGATCAATTGACAGGGTAGGTTAGCTGACCTATTCCCAGATCAATTGACATGATAGATTATCTGACTTATTTCCAGATCCCTTGACTCGATAGGTTAGCTGACCTATTCTTAGATCAATTGTTGGATAGGTTAGATGACCTAATCCAAGATCAATCAACATGATTGGTTAGCTGACCGATTCCAAGATCAATTGATAGGATAGGTTAGCTGACCAATTCCCAGATCAATTGACAGGATAGGTTAGCTCGCTTATTTCCAGATCAATTGACAGGATAAGTTAGCTGGCCTATTCTCAGATCAATTGATATGATAGGTTAGCTTACCTATTCCAAGATTTATTGGCAGGCTTGGTTAGCTGACCTATTCCTAGATTAATTTACAGGATAGGTTAGCAGACATATTCCCTGATTAATTGGCAGGATAGGTTAGCTGAGATATTCCCAGATCACTCGACTGGATAGGTTAGCTGACCTATTCCAAGATAAATTGGCAGGTTTAGTTTGCGGTCCTATTCCAAGATTAATTGGCAGAATAGCTTAGCTGACCTATTCCTAGATTAATTGGCCGGCTTGGGGTTAGCTGACCTATTCCCATTTAAATTGACAGGACAGATAAGCTGACTTATTCCCAGACTAATTGACAGGATAGGTTAGCTGACTTATTTCCAGATCAATTGACAGGATCGGTTTGCTGACCTATTCTCAGATCAATTGATATGATGGGTTAGCTGACCTATTCCCAGATCAATTGGCAGGATAGGTTAGCTGATCTACTCCCGGATCAATTAGCTGGCTTGGTTAGCTGACCTATTCCCAGATCAATTGATAAGAGGTTAGCTGACCAATTCTAAGATCAATTGACAGGATAGGTTATCTGACCTATTCCCTGATCAAGTGACATAATAGGTTAGGTGACCTATTCACAAATCAATTGACAGGATGGGTTAGCTGACCTATTCCCAGATCAATTCACAGAATAAGTTAGCTGACCTATTCCCAGATCAATTGACATGATAGATTATCTGACTTATTTCCAGATCCCTTGACTCGATAGGTTAGCTGACCAATTCTAAGATCAATTGACAGGATAGGTTATCTGACCTATTCCCTGATCAAGTGACATAATAGGTTAGGTGACCTATTCACAAATCAATTGACAGGATGGGTTAGCTGACCTATTCCCAGATCAATTCACAGAATAAGTTAGCTGACCTATTCTCAGATTAATTGGAAGGATATGTTAGTTGACTTCTTACAAGATGAATTGGCAGGATTGGTTAGCTGACCTATTCTCAGATCAATTGGGAGTATTTGTTAGCTGACCTATTCCCAGATCAATTGTCAGAATAGGGTAGCTGACCTATTCCCAGATTAATTGGGAGTATTTGTTAGCTGACCTATTCCCAGATCAATTAGCAGGATTGCTTAGCTGATCTTTTCCTAGTTAAATTTTCATTAAGGCTTTTAATGATTTATGGATTAATTGGCTGCATTTCATGATTAATCAGCATGACAGATTATTAAATAAATTTGCGATAAAATTGGCTAGCGGTTAAGTTAATGAACCATAAATTAATTTACTTGTATAAAAAGTGACTAATTGGTGGTTAGTCCTAATTGGCTGACGAAATCGTATATTAATTGGATACGGGATTAAGTGACTGTATGGTGGATTAATTGGCAGGATTATATTACTTAACCGTGGCTTAATTTGACAGAACAATAAATTACTGAACAGTGGATTAATTGGATATGGACTTAGGTGATTTACTCTTGGATTAATTGGATTAGGATTAAATTAATCGTGAATCAATGAGCTGCGGGTTGAATATGCGATTGATTGATTAGCTCTTGTTTTAATTTTGAGATTAAATCACTGAATCGTGGATTAATTGGATAGCGGATTAAATTAATGAATCTTAGCTTAACTGTATAGTGAATTAAAGGACGTAATCGAGGATTAATTAGAGATTGAAATAAATGCCTGAATCTTGAATCAATTAGACAGATTAATTGATTCACTCTTGGATGAATCGGATAGGAATTAAATGACTATATCATGGATTTATTGGATAAGGAATTAAATGGCTGAGACATGGTTATGTTTAATGAAGAATTAATTGGTTCAGTCTTAAAATAATTAGAGGGGTATTAACTGATTACTTTTTTAATCGTGCGGAGAATGGAGTAATGATTTACGTGGTAGATTAATAATCTGGAGTTTTGATTATATGATCAAATAATCGCGTATCAAATGATCAATCAGAAAGTAAAAGAATGAATTATTAAAATGACCCAATCAAATGTTAATGGGTAGATAGAGTACCGATCCACTCGGCTAGCAAGAGCTCTAGTCCGTAGCGCTGTTCACGTTGTTAAATCGTGCCACTGAACCAACCTCAGAACAAATTTTATAAGTAAAGGACGAGTTTAGAAATCTGTCGCCTCATCTTTCACCTAAAAAATTACCATCGTGGCTTGAGTCCGTTCTAATTGTCTCCATTCTCACCTTCAATCTTTCTCGAGAAAGCTTAAGCTCTTTATACCTTCTCTAAATTAATGGTCTCACGGACAGGTAACAGGTAGTTCATCCTAATATGACCTCTTGTCCAGAAGGATTTCGGTTTTCTTCACTTTTTTTAATTTTAATGTTACTAGGCAATGGCTTCGCTACCAAGATAAAAAATTAAAATCTAAAAAAAAAGCAGCCATCGTTAAATTTTTATAATTTTTCTGAACTTTGCCAATTATAATAATTTTGAAAAGGAACTCTAAACTAAATTTCCCCCCTTTCAAAATATCACGTTGCTAAAATATAGTTAGAGAAGAAGATATATACAAATAAATTTTCTGAACCTCACCATTTTGTTTTTTGATATTATAAAATAATTATTAGAAATACCTTTGATGAAAAAAACATAGGTCATAACCAAACTAAGATGAAAATATTATTCAAATACTCAAAAAAATCCCCTTCTTAAATTATAGAGTTAGTGATGATGATTAATAGTGTTGGAGGTGTAGTATTCCTTTTCCTTTGGATTGTTATTGTATGGAAGCAGCGAAGATGACTCTCAATGTTCATTTTTAGGACTGAAAGATGAGGCGGGAAGTCTTGAATCTCGTTGGGTAATTAGAATTATGCAAGAAAAAATCCCATGATGCTTTTTTTTATTGATGACTGAATTAATCAAGATTATGTTAAAGGATTGACTAAGTGGTTGGTGGATGTCTTAATTGATCATTGTTTGACTAAGGGGTCAAAAGGAAAAGCATTAGTTAATACAGGCCTGTTTTTTTTAATAAATTGAATAGAATACGACCATAGTGCATCATAGTGCATCGGCTAGAATAAGTTGGGTAAAGCTAGGTTAAGTCGGGTTAGGGTTCGTTTGGCGAGGTTAGGTTGGATTAAGTTAGGTTAAATGGGGTTAGACTGGGTTCATTTAGGTTAAGTTAGTTTAAGTTGTGTTCCGGAGGGTTAAGTTAGGTTAATTTGATTAAGTGAGGTTAGGTTAGTTTGAGTTTGGTTAGGTTATTTTGGGTATTAGCGTAGTGTAGTGTACACGTTGATAGTACAATGTAAATAGAAGCGGTTTTTAAAGAGAACGAGCTTTTTAATTTATTATCACACTATGGGAGTAGTTTCTGAACATTGCGCTCCATCTTCGAGGTGTACAAGATATGGAGCGTGAGTGCGAGGCTCCGCAACTAGTCCGTTACTGGTGGCACAAAAAACTCGTTCTCTTATTAAAAAACGGCTTTCATTCCATTAGGTTAGGTCGGGTTAAGTTAAGTTAGGTTGGATTTGGTTTTACTTTAGTTATCTAGGTTGGTTTGTTTAAAATTATTAAGTTAGTTTAAATTGGTAGTTTGACCAATGATAACTAGCACATTGACGGGAGGAGATTGGTAAAAATTAATATTTTTCCCCTCATCTCCAAATAATAATACATAAGCGAGAAACGAAAGGAGAGAGACAGGGACTTAAGCAAGCCCTGATTAGGACTTGCAGGAAGCTTGAACGGTTGAAAGGGTCGCATTGCCAAATTTACAGAAGGGTTTTGTACCAAATGTCCGGGTAACACATAAGTACGAACGAATCGTCTCGAAGAACTGACCTTGAACCAGTAGACGACATTGTTAACGTCCAGAGGTTTTCGACCACGACGCGAATCTAAGCCATTGAGTTCTGCCACGTACTGCTGGATCTTGCAAGAAGAGAAGGCGACCATTAAGAAAAGTTGAAAAGTTCTCTCTCTCTATCTCTCTTGCTTTTTTTCTCTCTCTCTGGCTCTTTCTCTCTCTCTCTTGCTTTCTCTCTCTCTCTCGCTCTTTCTCTTTCTCTCTCTTTATCCTCTTTTCTTGCACGCGCTCGTTCGTTCGTATATCTCAGCGGAAGCTAACAAGTACGGATCGTTCTAAACCAGTGAATTTCAACATTTCTAACACTATACACCATTTTCAACATTGATTAGAATGCCATTCACCCCTTACCTCAACTCTATCAAAAGGTTCATTCAAAATAATATTGAAATAACAATAAAGTGATTTTTTTCCCACATACAAAGATCAATGTTCCCACAACAACTAGCCGCAAATTTTCACCTGAAATGTCAAAATTACACCTTGTGGGGAATTCCTGTCTAGATGAGAACTTCCTTTTCTTGACCTTTTACCCTATTCAGTATATCTTTTCCCTAAGCCAAACATCTTCAATGATCAGTTATCATCGCCTCTACTCATTTGAATCGTTTCATAAAAGGTATTTACGAATTTGAAATGAATTTGTAATGGTTTATTTTATTATAAAATCTTGATTATGAGATTATTATCGTCTACTTTTATTGAAGTAACAAATATGTGTTTATTTTAGCTTTGATTAACAAGAGTTGGTTAGAATAGTTTCCGGTGAATTAGGAAAATTGTCTTAACACCTCTTCTTGAATCAAATATTCATTCTTATATTGAAAAAGGTTAATATCCAACTTTAATATTGAATTAAATTGCATTTATTTAAATATTAAACTCTAATATTGAATAAAATAGAATCTATTTAAATATATGATATTTTAATCCACATGCCAGCTTAATAATTATCAACCACACCCATCGACGTGACGTCACTAGAGGATGGAAAAATCAAGACAATTGATGCAGTTAGTATACGGGTGACCCCCCCCCCCCCCTCCCAAACGAACCTGCGCACACTTTTTGTGATATATCCTTCATTCACTCACTAATCACCCTTACTTTGCAGGACATGACAGAAGCAGCGCCTGTGAACACAACTAGATCTCAATGGAAGCTCCAGCAAAGAATATTCTGCGTCAAACATTACTACTCGTAGAAAACAGGCTCGTTCAAGAAAGTGCAGGACACTTTCATGCATCAGTTCGAATGTAAAAAAGACCCCTCCAAGAAGAGAATTCAGGAATGTGTGGACCACTTTGAGAACTATGGGACAGTAGAGAACCTCAATGCAGCCAGTGACAATCGTCCAAGCCAGCTGAGCTGGTCGAGAGCGTAAGACAGTCAGTTAAGCAGAGTCCAAAACGCTCTGTGCGCAAGCCAGGTCAGTCTCTCGGTATATCCCGTGAGACTTGCAGGAGAGTGCTAGTAAAGGATATAAAGGCCTACCCATACAGAATACAGACGAAGCAGAGCCTTACAGCCTCAGAGAAGGAGCATAGAGAGGCTATGGCAGTCAAGATACTGGAGAAGATTCAAGAGACCCAACTTTCCTTAACCTCGTTTGGACCTCAGATTAAACTCACTTTCATCTTGAAGGAAAGGTAAACTCGAATACAAATGTCTTATTGGGGACCTCCAGACCAAATAAGTTCTCCACCAAGCTCCTACACTCCCCTAAGAGCACGGTATGAATTGCAATCTCAGTCAGAGGCATCATCGGATCATTCTTCTTCGAGGAATCTGGCGCGACAGTGACAATCACCAAGGAGGGGTATGTTGAGGTCTCCAAAACCTTCAAGAGAGAGCTGCAGGCCCTGTCTTCGTCGCTTATGGGGAAGTTCTAGTTCCAGCAAGATGGAGAAAGCTCTCACACCTCAAACCTGTCCCGATATTGGCTGAAAGAGAACTTTGGTGGCCGTGTGATCAGTCTCAAAACTGATTTTGAGTGGGCACCTCACAGCCCAGACCTTAGCCCCCAATATTTTTTTCTCTGGGGCTACTTTAAAGAGACAGAGTGTACGCAGAGTGGACTCAGGACCATCACGGAACTCAAGGAAGCCACCAGAGAGGAGATCAGAGCCATAAGTCGGTCGGTTTGTAAGGATGGACAAGTTTGTGCTGCGCCTCAAGAAATGCACAGAGCTAAATGGAGGTCATCTTGAACACGTGCTCTAGAATAAAGATTTTTTTAAACACAATAAACTAGTTATCACCAAAGTTTCATTCAATCCTTGCAGAAAATTAAGAAATAAGGCCTATCGAAATTTGGGGCCCTTGTTGGGGTCACTCTGCATTATTATGTTTGTTGTTAATTAATACTATTAACCGTTACTATAACCCACCCATGAAGACATTAAGTTTGGGGTTATTTGGAAAGGAATATTTATTACCCTTTAAATGAGTTTATGTTCCCTGAATAATAGATACTAAGAACTAGTAATTTATAATAGTCCTTTTACAATGAACTTCTCTAATGTTCACTTTAATATTCTTTCTATAACACGAAATTCAACTCTTGTTATTAACACGATATATGCAGTTCAGGTATTTTTTACCATAATAGAGCAAGGATATTTCATTATAACATACACTTATATTGTTCATATGTAATTATATAGGGATTAACGAAACGTATGCTAATTATTCTTCAAAGCCGATTGTTTTTATGAAAATTTTCTTTGTTATGTAGCAAAATAGCATGCTACATTATAAATAGCATGCCAAGTGATTATCTATTGCATATAGAAACTGATGTCGGGCTGAGCTTAGGCGACTTCGTCAGTCCACAACAAGAAGCAACCACGCCCATTGGCGTGGCGTCACTAGAGCCTTATCTGAAACCGAATTCTCCTTTTCCCAATTTCATTCTTTCCGTTGCTAACATCAGAGATTAGATGACCCTCTCCCCTTCCTTCTCTGCGATCCTCCTTATTTATTTTCTCTCGTAACACCGAGTAACAAATCACAACTTTCTGCTCAACAATATACACTTAAAAAGACCATAGTGAAGTCTTCCTTATATCCTTTCTTCCAAGGATGAGGACTAACAGGGTATACGCCATTGGAGCTGAAAGTAATGGTAATAAAATACAAAACGCTCCACTGACTTCCAACCTTTCTAAACTTATAGTTGCGCGCCAGGACGATCCTGGTTGTAGATCTTTCTCACAGTTGCATTTCCCCAAACTTCACTTTATTTACGAATCTCGATTCTAAGGGAATTCTGGTTGATATGCCTTCGTCGGTTTTTGCTTTTTTAATTAATAAATTATACCCCCATATGGGGCAATTGGATGATGATTAGGTCAACAGACCTAAGTCGCGTTCTCTCAATTATTCTAACTTATGACATCATCACCATATAACCTTACCACCTTCAAAACTTTCAATAATTTCAGGGCTAACCTTGAGAGAACCTTGGTAATTATATCATTTGAAAGAGAATGTAAAACAGCATAAGGCTTTCAAATTTCGTTAGAATCCACCGAAAAGTTACGATGTTATTGTTAAAAAGATAATTGTAGAGTAAAATGGTTACCATCCGACCGAACGACCTACGGACCGACATATTAACTTAGAAAGTGGTGTATACGTGACTAAAAACAGCATAAAACGTAACCATGGGAAACATTGAAGGAGGATCGGCTGATGATCATTCTTCAGCGTAGAACGATTCAGGGGCAGATTAAGGTATGGGCAATATGGGTAGCCGCCCAGGGCGTCATAGATTCCCAAGGGGTGATGCGAGCATCCAGTACCGAGCGCAATCAGCTCTTGTATGCTTTATTTTATTTCTAAAATGAAGTTGTGTAATTTAGCAAAAGGAATCCCTATTTAATTCAAATTTACATACTTTTTATATCCTTGTTACTTTATTTTGTTATTTATGGTTGTGTTAAAGAACCCCTGACTCCCCTCCCCCCCTCTCCATTTATTGGAGACCACGTGCGATCGTATCCCGCCGTGGACAACGTCATTTCCTGTTCGAACATTCACGAATTTTCGACTCCTGAGCGCATTGGGAAAATATTTCCCAATTCTGCGAACTCGTCTCAAGCCTCCCCTCCCCCCCCCCCCAGGTCACGAGGCGAGAAAGAGCCGCTCTATCTCGCACCTCGCTGCTAAATGAGGAATTGACTCCGCCTCCGGATTAAGCTGTCTGGAGCTTGTGACTCCTTTCTCCAAATTCCCCCTTTCCCCTCAGAATCGGGCATACAAATACTCGGGTTATTCTGTAGTTTGAAGAGTCTAGCCCGCACCTCAAGGCCGTCCTTATCGTCTCATTCCGTGAGCGTTCATCAGACAGCAGACTTTCTCAGCCGTGATTCTACCCTAGTCAATTGGTAGCTTCTGTGAACGGCAGCCTTTAAATTTTCGTAACAGTCTCCCTTCGTTTAATCGAACCGAGGAAAATCTCCCTCGATTACCTTTGAGGAAAAGAAGATTCCTCTTCTAGTGGAATTACGAGAATTCCCACATTTCCCGTCGAACGTCATCTTTGAAGTTTGGCTATCTTCATCGGAAGGTTGGTTCGGATCTTTCCCCACCTTCCTCATTCGGATCGTGCCCCACTTGCCTCAGCGGATCGTGCACCACTCGCCTCATCGCAAGAAGGACCTTCCTCGAAGTCATCGACCCGTAAGATTGAAACCCACTCCATTATTAGTATTGTCAAGTTTTCCCTTTTGATCTGAGCCTAGTAGCATTAATCAATTAATTCCATTCGAGCATCCCTCCTCATAATAATTATCAAAAGACTATTTTAGTTTAAATAATTCCCTTTGCCTATTATTATTCTTATTTTGATCTTTGTAAATAAAATTATATTCTGTCGTTTCATCTTTAACTAACCTTGAACGATACTTTCGGCCTATTCAAGTAAATCTCGCCAACCATTTATGTACTCTGTCTGAATATTAAGGATTTGAAATCCAACGCCTCAAGTGTGACCTCTTAGTCGGTTGTTAATCCCTGCGAACAGTCCTTCAACGGTTCGCGTTGCAGCAGGCGATTAAGTCACCCCCGACATAATATAGGAGTAGTCGTAGTGGTTGTACTACGACAGGTTGTTACTGTAGTTTTTAGTATTTATAAAACTTTTTTAGTATTTATAAAACTAATTTTGCTGTTACACGTATAAGCAATACTAAGTAATAATAAAAATAATAGTTTCTCCAGACTGTTTTTTAGGGCGAGAACCTTGGATCTTTAACATAACCTATCATAAATTCATAAGGCCTAACTTAACCTTACCGCTATTACCAAGCCTATCCTAACCAGCCTAACCTAACCGATGATCATGTAACTAACCTCACCTAAACTAATGTAACCTACCATCTGTCATATACAGGGTGGTCCAAAAGTATCAGAATGTCTGTATTTTTATCACATCTTCCATAAATTTTGAGAGAAATAACCTTTCCAAAATTGGTCTCCAATAACCAACAGGTATAAAGTACTTATGGGTAAAAGTTATGTAAATTTGCATCAATAAAACTAAAGTTTTTATGTAGATAAGCAATTGACTATAAAAGTGAAGTGTTTAAAAATGATCCGAACGAAAGTGGAATTAAATTTTTATTGGAAAGTAACAATTACATTATCAGTGGAAAACAATTACGCGTTATAAGTAATTAATATTTAGTGTAGAGGCCTTTATTCATGAGAATGCTTTGGCATCTCCTACCACAGGAAAGACCTGAGTGTTGACAATTTGCTCAGTGTTCTTTGTCTCCTCCATCTTGAAGAATTTCTGGCTTCTTGAACTATTTTCTGATTCCTCGCTTTCGACCTCTATCTAACTGTGTTCATAACAAGCCATTTCATAACAGTCATGTGCCCGACATCAGGGAAGGTCTTTACTGACTGGGTCGTGTTGGATGGGACGTTATTCAGCATGAAAATTGCAGGTTGGGCTTTGCTGACTCGCAAATGGGGCAAAACATGCTGTCGTAGCAATTTTTTGTACACCTGTGCATTCACTGTTTTCCGTAAGCGCACAAGTGGCCTAGTGACTTCTCACGAAATCACGCCCTAGACCATAACACTTCCTTCACTAAACTTCACTCTTTTTGCGCAACTGACGAACAATCTCTCAGTTTCTGTAAGGGACTGAGTGGTGACTACAAGACGAGACTTTTTGTCTCGTCTTGCGAGTGTAAAGATTGTCTTCCTCCAGCCGGCGTGGCGCAGGCTGTCCGGAAAAATTGATAGCCGTCTTGAAACAGTCTTCTTCACAATTTGGGTAATGGATCAATATTCCATATTTTAGGTCTTCCTTGGCCTACCTATTGATTTGCTTGTTTTGAATATCCTGTTTTGTCATATGTTAGTAGAATATTATGGACTAGACTTTTAAATCGCCTGACAGTCTCTGGTATGGCTCTAATTGAAAGACCATCTTGGTGACGCATGGTTACGATCAGCTGCGGGGAACAGAAAGGTGTGACATATTTCTTAGGCAGCTTACCTGGAAAAAAACTGGCAAGAGAATGGCCTTAGATACCCGAGATTGAACTGAAGCTGGTTGCTTTGCAAACAATGTCGGTTCTCTCTAAAGGAAACCTAAGCGTTCGGGTCATTTTAGACACCTTAATATTTTTAGTAAATTTCCTATCCGTTGATAAGTTTCGTTTTATTCATACAAATTCCCATAACCTTTACCAATACCTAGTTTATACCTGTTGGTTATCGTACCACAAAGTTTGGTAGTTAAAAATTTTTCTGGGAAAAGTTATGGAAGGTGTTTTGATAGAAATATAGGCGCTCTGATTTTTAGGGGATGGTACCATATCTTCTTTCACCTCATTTACCGTAAGGTTCCTTTGTTTCGATGTTATTTATTTGGTAGTATACACGCATTGGTACCATTCTTTTTCCTGCAACATTTAAGCACCCTTGTTTTCACGAAAGTTTAATTGCTCCTTCGGCTACAGGTACTACAAGAGATGTAATAAAGGATTATGACTATGTAGCGACCAGTCGTACAACCTTACGATTCCGCAGTCCAGCAGTCGCAGAATGGACTTGTCTCTGTCCTCGTTGGTGAAATATGTGCGGTTTTTTTTCATGTGGTTCGCATAAACTGGAAACTATTGAGAGCTGAAGTTCCTGTCACATTTTTAGACTGATTTATGAGCAAGATTCCTGTCCCCTCGTGTCTCTCGCTCTCATTTTCTTACCATATACTAATATTTATCGTTGTATTTCTGTGTATGTATATGTGTGTAGCGAAAGTAGAAACAGAGTGTATTTATTGATATATAACGTAAACTTTGAGCCCACTAAACAATAAAATATATGGTGTGGTAGCAGAGTAAAACACTGATTCTATAACCACGAATGGCAACGGGCTTTCTACGCGAGAAGATGTAGTCTTATTACAGTCCCATGCATACAAATAAGCCGGGTGGAACTAAGCCTACGTTATGACCTTAAGAAAAACAGTTAAAATGAAACATTTAACCAAGATTTCGCATAAAAATGGACCAATATTTCCTCTCTCGACGTTAGATCTTTGATTAAAAGATCTTTTCCCCCTTTCACCCCACAAATTCTCTCTTTCTCTTTCTTTCTTTCTTTTTCTCTCTCTATCTCTTCAAAGGATGAGAATCGGATTACAAATTAAGTTGACAAGGCTAATCCTCGGCTGGAAGGGAGAGATTGACAGGGCTTATAATCAAAAGGGGTAACTTCCTCTTAGGATTTGGTTTCTCGTCTCCAGGCAAACCACTCTTTTATTAATTCATGTATTATTTGCATTAATCCAAATGCTTTTTATCCTTTATTTTGTATGCTTATTCGTGTGTATTTGTTTGTAAGGAAAGATGCGCACCAACGTTCAAGAGATAAATAGTTTAAACGAGACAGCGTTGAGAATAAGTCTTGTAACGAGGAAGTTTCAAAGAAAGGAAATGAAGATCGGATTTTACGCTCTTAAATTGCTTATGTCGCCCATTTATCGAAGAAAACAGTGATAATTTTCGTTCGTGTTTACTTCATATGTTGAATCTTAAAAAGGGGGGAAAAATAAGGGAATAATCTGCATGTTAAGGAAAGAACAGCACTAACAAATCTTTGACGGAAATAATGGAATCAGTCAAAATAAACAAGACACGAGATCTACTATGTGAAGGAATTACCCTTGTAAATACTTGAATGAAGCTTGCACTTGAACGATAGCTTCCTATTAAAACCTGGTTTTAGCTGACAACTGTACAGTTTTCATTATGAGCTGATTATGTTATATGTTTTAATTTAGTAAAGCTCATACTAAGGGAATTCGCTTTAGCGGAAGTGATGGTTATTGGCGTAAAAAGTAATATTTCGTGCGTTTCAATATATAGCTTATCTTGTTAATAAATATTAAGGATAAGTAGGGGTTTAAATTAGTACCCAGATGTGTGTTTGTGAAAATTCTTCTTTCTTCTCCCCACCCTCTCTCCTAATTGATTTCAAAAGATCATTCTCATGTGTATTGTTAGCGTGTGTATTTTGAATTCCAAGAAAAAAAGAACTGATGAAGTCCATTCATGGACAAAGTACAAATGATAGTAACTAAAGAAACACTAGAGCAGTTTTACGGCGCCATTACGCGTTTCTGGCGTCTTGGAAATAACAAAGAACGTTTTCATATTCAACACAGCAAATGGCTCAGCCACGTCTAATGGCACTGATTTTGCACTAAATTTTGCCAGGATTTAGAACAAAGTTTAGAGTTTATTGAAGCAGAAAACAATAACAAACTCTTATCAAGTGGAAACCAAGATAACTACTTTGCATCAGAGGCGAGGTCGTTGTCTGCAGCTGTTGGACCTAACCTCATCCCTAGAGTCAGGATCAGGCTCATTCCTTTACCGACAGAACACGAAGAGCAATGACAGTGTAGTAAACTTGGTTATTGAAACACACCGCGTTCTTTATAACGTCCATTAAGTTATTAATATTCCTACACTTGTGATGAACGAATGTGTATTAGCGAGCCCATGCGATGCGTATGGTCAGGTTCATGCTGTCGGAGAGAAAAAGAATGGTTTCATTCTGCACGAAGACAGCGTCAATGGTCAGTACTAGAGATTGCGTTTGTATATAATGGTATATTGTGCGGGGTTGGTGGTCTTAGTCACTCGTTCTAATGAATACACGTGACTCACATTAGTAGAGCTTTCTTCCACCAAAGTGTAAAGCTAATTCTTTCATCTGATGATATTACTACAGCAAATGTCTCACCTAATTAAAATTTTGCTCTTTACCCCTTGCCATCATCAAAGCCTCACCACCAATCTGCTTCTCTCGTTGTCTCGCCTAGCAGCCTGTCCATGACAAAAATCTCCTTTCGATAATAAATTCCCGTCAATCGTGTCTTTGTCGATGCATCAACGTGAATTTTTCTTTCTTTCCCTTTCCCTGACGACCCTACCATCGCATAAGTAGACTATTTATCTATTGACGTCTGTCATGTGGTTTCTTCAACGCTGCCATTGGAAGCCTACCTTGTTTGGCCAATCTTTAATTGGCAAGGAGTCGCCTTGCTAATTATCTGCCGTTGGTTAATCTTCCAGCTCTCATCTGTCTCACCAGTCATTATACGTTCAAACAACCAAATAATATTCACTCAGTCTATTGCAGATCATTAGCAATTAATTATAATCCATTATCGTTCAATACATTCATTAACTTTGTTCATTGCAACGCAAATATTATTTTATGCAATCTTGTATTTTGCTCCGCTTATTTATTTATCTCTTTTCGTAATCTTCAAACTTTTATTTTTTAAATAAACCATAAAATATTTGAGTATTGATTAGCTAAAAAAGGTGCCATTTTAGCCTCCTTCGATATCAGCTTTCTCATCATACCTTCTGCTAGTATCAGATCCAAACAAATTTCCATTATCTGAACCCATATACTTTATCGAATACACCATTATAATAACATAAATTGACCTTTTCACTTATTACTTGACTCTTATTCATATTAATTTTATAACTCCTTTTAAGATGGGATTGTCGAAGTGTTTGAAGAATAGAAATATAGGTCAAAATCGATGTCGTAGTCGTTTTCGATAGGCTGCAGTTATAGGATTAGTTATTCCCCTATTCTGACATGAGTGACTACTGCTTTATGGTGTAGGAGTGTAATAAAATGAGTATATATGTCCTAATGGGTGCTTTCTAGTCTGGGGACATACTAATATTGTTAAGGTAATATACGAGATTTCTTTGGAAGGCAGTATATGGTAGGAATGCTTATAGAGTCCAAACGGAAATTGGGTGTTACAAGTTCAAGCTCTAACCGGGACAAATTGTTTCTTTACTTTTTTTTTCTCATGCATGGATTGGCTTCATTGTACTGTGCATTGCCCTCTTTCATGAAAGATTTCTCTCAATACTCATATACTTCCGTGGACTTCTAATTTCGGTCTAATATGCTCACTTGCAGTCAAGTTGAAGCAGTCTTTGTACTATATTTAAATATACAGTTTTCAACAGCTTGTTTTTTTCCTATTCTATCAATCTTCCATAAGCAAAATCTCAAGTTTTTACTGACTACCACTGATCAGATTCCTTTTGTCCACATTATCAAATCGTCTTGCGGGTCGTTGTATGTACGAAGGTATACAATTTAAAATTGTTTTGTTCAGTTTTTGTCATTTCTTCTAGCAGTGTGTCCTGTCTATAGGTCCTGCCTAATGTCCATTATTTTCCATTATTTTTTTTCATTGATAACTTAATTTCCGTTTTAATACTGGTTGCCTGGGAGTTAAGTTTTGAGTGATTGAATTTATTCTGAATTCGAGAGAAATATTATGACATCGTCAGCAAAGCCTGAGTGACTAAAATATGTTTCACTATTACTAATTTTCTTTTGTTTCCAGCCCACATTCTTGCAAATCTCAAGCTGTGCATATGAGGTTAGTTTCTCTCACGTCTTATTCCATTAAGCTTTTCCATTGAATGATTGTAGCCTAAATGACTAAGTTACGTGAGTGTATAAGTAGGAGAATATATCATTTCAGGTCTCTTGTATTGTTTTCAGTACCGTTTCGTTGTTGAATGAATTGCCCTTTTTTCATTGTTAAAATCAATATAAAGTAACTTTTACTATTCCAAACGATGCTACAATAAGTGGAGAAAAGATTGAACATGGTTTGTGTCATATAATTACTTCTAAAATCTCTTTTTATTGCATTTGCGTTGGTCGGAGTTTAAATTTTGGTCAGTATTTTTATATGGCTGATAGTTGTTTAAATCTTCCTTTCCTCCCTTTTAGAAAGAAGCCCAAATGTAATGTTGGATAATGGCATTGGTATATTTATTCCATTTAAATTATTTACATACAAGCGAGCATTAGGTGGGGCAGATGTTATCGCCCAGTTTTTATATGTTCCCTTGTCCCAACAACTCTTTCAAGTCACCTACTATTTTCGATGTTCTTGAGAGAAGGCAAAATTTCTTTATTTGCACAATATCCTCCTTTCTAAGGACAATACTGATATATTTTGTTTGGTATCGAATTTGGACATAAGCATAATTTATATCACTTCTTCCACTTTAAATTTAAAGGAAATCATTTACTAGAATTTTTCAATGCTTATTTTTATTCTAAGGTTTGTCCTTTAGCATTATTATTTGCTGCCTGTCAATTGTTATTGTTTGTTCATCTATTTATGTGATTTTATGGGATTTTTCGCAAATTTGTATCGTGTATTCTGTGATATAAATTTATTCAATCACAAATAAGGAAATTTCCTATTACGAATTTCCCTCTTGGCAGGCTATCATACTATACCCCAAAGAAGACTTGCCGCCTACCTTCCAATACCATATGACTATAAGATAACACTGGTTTACAGAGAAATTGAGGCAAGCACAAAAATAGTTGTTCAAGCCTAATTTTGGGGTGCTGATTCCAGATACGAAACCAATTATTACTCACCACCTCTAGTTTTTGAGGTATACATGTATTAGAAATTTTAGGAATTGTGTTCTTTAAAACCCTTACGCTACCAATGGGACAATACTGTTAAGATTACAGCTATTGCACTGTCTTACACAAGTGTCTGTGTGAGCGTGCATGAACCCCCCCACCCCCTTTCTCTCTCTATGGCCCACTTTTTAGCGATAGAAGACTAACCATATGGTTTATGGTTATATAATGGGGAAGGGGCAGTTGGTCTACTTGGGCATCGAGACGAGACGCCTAGCGCCGCTCCCCACCTCGATGGTTTATTAGTTTATTGTAGGCACTGGGAGTTACGCGTTTTGGATCTGGCACGCCAGCTTCCCTCGACTCCTTGCTCCTAATTATCTCCGAGCTCCCCCTTTCCGCATTCCTTGAAAACCTCTTGCGGGAGGGACAAACGATCACTATTCATCGCAAGCTGGGGGAAGAAACAACTCGCTGAAATCCATATCAACCCAAAACTCCTGAACTCTGGGCAGAACCGTTGCGAAGCTTGAAGAAGGATGAACCGTCTACACTCACAACTCTCTTCAAACTCTGAGACTCTGCCCGAGGAAAACCTCTGAAGTGTGTGGCATCGCGAACGACTCCTCCTCGCAAGTAAGGTCCTTGCCCGGGTTCTCCGTCCACGGTAAGGTTTTATACCCTCTTTCTCGCATTGGTTCTATGAGTTCCCTCAAATTTCCATCAAACTCTCCCTCCCCTTTGCCCTCCTCTCTCGCCTAAATTCATTTAACCTTCGGTCCTTCAAACTCTTAACCTTCTATCCATTTTGGAACAATCAAACTTCTCTCAAACTCTCCTCAAATTCTCCTCAAACTCTCAAACTACCCTTAAACTAAACCTTAACTAACGAGGACATTGGGAACCAAACATCGTTTCGAATAAGTTCTCTGGAGAGATCGCTATACTTTCCAAATCGATTGGACACTAATGTCTCTCACTTAAGCGCTACCATCTTGCTTAGCCCAGCCCTGCTTTCGGGGTAATAATTCTAACAACACTGGAAAGTATAGTGTATTTTCATTAGTTATTCTAAGAGGAATTTGTGATTGATTTAGAGAAGTCGATCTTCCCAGAGATACCCTCCTTGGATTACCTTTTGCTCAACTGAGCTTCCCGTTTTCTTTTCAAACATAAAATGGCCGAAACTCCTCAAATTTCCATTTCGGATGAAATTGAATCCTACATCAAAGTCTTGGGCAGAAATAGGGCGTTGTTTAAACTTAAAATCACCGTGATCTTTAATAAAATCAACTCTGAGTTAGAAAAGGCGGAAGTCATTGCCCCTGATGTATTGCAAACTAAGATAGCACGGTCAATTCCCACTTTGCTTCCGTGAATGATTTAGATAGTCAGATTCTTGACGCTTGCGAATCACTCTTCGCCGAGGGAGGGGACGAATCAATTGTAGACAGAGAGCTTTCTGCTCAGGTCGAATACGATCTTGATTTTAAATCTAAATTATATGAGTCTTCGCTGAATAGGAAATTTCCGCCCCCCTCAAGCCTCCTCGGAGTCTAACGTTAAATTCTCGGATCTCAAAGATATTTTGAGTGACTTGGGCAAACCCGTATTACGAGAACTCCTCCCATCTGTATTATCCTGCATCGCCTTTCACGGTACGACCGATAAACTTAATTATCATTCCTTTATATCACAAGTCAAAAACCCTGTAGGTTCAAGGAGTAATCTTTCTCCTGCTACCAAACTTGGGTTCTTAAAGGGGTATCTTAAAGATTACGCGGACTCCATGGTCAAGCATCTTGGAAGTACAGATGCAAATTATGCGGTTGCTCTGGAATTACTCGAAAGGGAATTCCTCGATAAAAACGCTGTTAATGATTCCTATTTATCTAAGATCTTAAACTCCGAGATTATCCCCGATTCTAGTCTCCACAAACTATAAGTGTTCCTCAATGGAATCCGGGCCATCTTGTACGAATTGAAAGGATTTGAGATTGATTTTTGCAAGGAAGACAGAGCTGAAAATATCGCGATATCCCACGTAATTTATATTAAATTACCACCCTCAATCTTTAAAAAAGGAACTAAAGTTGACTACCAAGACTAACTACTCTTCCCTGGCACAAATCTTAGACAACTATAGCAGTATAATCAGAAGCCTCGAATAGTTGAGGTGCTTTTCGGGCCCCGGCAAGGAGAATTACCTCCCAAGGAATTGCTTAACATAACTCTTCTCGACCTCCTGCTTTCAAAACTGTTTACAACCCTCAGTACCCCTTCTCTAAGCCTCCGGTATCTGTTAAAACTTTTAAAACTAATATTTCGACCCCTCTCGGCGGGGAGGAGTCACTTTCAAAGAGCAACTCTAAACCCAATCATAATATCAAAACTCAAACGTCGAATTCAATCCTCCCTTCAAACTTCCTCTTTTCTAAGTGCAAGTTGTGCTCCGGAACTCACAACATGGTTAATTGTTAGGTATACGAAACACATGATAGTAGGATTCAACGTTGCTGAGAATAAGTATGTGTTCTCGTTGTTCCTCCACGCGACATTCTCCAGAATCATGTCCAGCAATCAAACGCTTCCTCTCAGACATGTGTAAGTTCTGCCAAGAGAAAACGCACATATCTGCTCTTTGCCCCATCCCTATCAAGTGCGATGTAAACTTTTGATTAAATCTGGGTCAGATTATGACTCTAGAGTCGGAAGTGGAAGTAGCCAAAGGTTCCCTTAATTCAAAACTCCATTCAGATTTCCTACTTCCTACTCTGACCGGGTGGGTATATTGGATTGGGGAGTACATTCTTGCCTGTGCGTTGCCTACACGATCTAACGATCTAAAAGGTCGTACATCTCTGAATCCATCGCTTCGCAACTGGGTGCCAATCTGAAGGAATTACCCTCGTAATCGTGTACGATCAAAACATTCATCAGGTCAAAACCACACGCACAGGGGAAATGGAGGCGGTCTTTGGCTTCGGATCTCTCCAAATGTCGATCAAATTCTTGGTCGATTCCAATTTAAACTTGGATTTTACGGTAAAGAGAGTCAAAGGTACAATTCTGGTCTTAAAAGAAAAGGACATCCCACTGGCAGACGAGGCCTTTTCTCAACCCTTTGTTCGAAGGGATAGAATAACGGGAATAGGGTGTCTGCTGGGGGTTGACGCCATACAAAATCTGAAGTTCTCAAATAGGCATTGCATGGGGAAGTCTCTCTGGAGACAGATAAGGGCCTGATACCTTATGAAGTATCTACCAAATAAGCGATACCCCGATAATAGGGGATCACTCGCGGTACCCCCGGCCCCAGGCCACCATGCCTCAGAAAACAGCCATTAATCCTCAGTTGGTTGCAATTACCAATTCACGGGTAGGTGGCCCGTTGGGAAGCACTTCACTCTAAATAACTACAAACAACCCCCACAACACTCAAAAGACTTGTACACGAAGGGTGGTAATTTCATTCTAGATGGTAATCCGATGGGGGCCGGCTCCACTGATTCTGAAAACGAGGTGGGGAACGAAGTGGGAAATGAGGTTAATTTGCCCCAAGGGCCTAATTTGGAAACGGATGCTGACAAAATCTTCGAACGTGTAGTTAACTGTGCCCTTAGTCCGTCGCCTTCTTACTTCCACCCTTTGAATTTCACAAAATCGGAACTTAAATTATATTTGGGCCAAGAATATCTGTTTTCCCTAGAATCTTTCGGGTTATAGGATGCCGATGCGGAATCGATCGACAAATCTAAAATCGAACGGTTCAAAAGGTCGATAGAGCTTAGGAATGGGAGGTGTTTCGTTGATTTGCCCTGGTTCGACGATGTACTTTCCCAGGTTTCATCCGATTTTAAAATTGCCTTGGCAACGGTAAAGCGTGTTAAATAGAGCTTAAAGAAACAGGCTCTAGATCAAGCAGATAGCGAAGTGTTTCAAAACCAATTAGAGTCTGGAATTTTGGAATAAATCGCGGTTGAACCCAAAGACTACCCACTCAATAATTGGATCCCCCATCGCCCTGTAATAAAAACTGCTCTTCAGAATACTACGAAAATGCGACCTGTGTTTAATTGTTCTCTGAAATGTTGTCAGGGGCCTTCTCCAAACGAGGCTTCCTTCGGAGGAGTAATTTACCTGCTTTTCTGTTTTCCCTCCTTTGTAGATTTCGCTCTAACAAATTTGTTCTACTTTCCGACATGAACAAGCCTCCCTTCAAATTCGATTAAAGTCAGAGAGCGACAAGTATCGTTTCTGCCTTTTTGGCTGCTGCTCCCCCTTTGCGTTAAATTTAATTTAAAGTCCTATCGATTATTTCTAAATTGTTTGACCCCCCCTCGGGCTATATCAGCCGGTTCTTATTCGTAGTAGACTGCTCTTAAGAAAGCTGTGGTCTCAGAGGTTGGATTAGGCTAATCCAATTTCTGACCCCAATGTTGTGTCTTGGGAAAACTTCGCACCGATCTAGTTAAGTTGGTCGAAGTGAAAATTCCACGATATGCCGTTAAAGATGACGGTGAGGCAGAGTTTAAAATAACTTGCGATGCGAGCACGTCTAACTACAGATTTTAAATCTATTGTTTTTAAAAATTGATCTACTTTAAGCATTCAAAATCTTCATTTGAAATGCAAGCATCTGGGGATTGACTCGACTCTCACACGCCTTAGGGGCGAAGGATTTTGGGTTAGCTTCCCCCGTCAAGCTGTTAAAACGATTCTTAGCGATTGCTTTATCTGCAAGTTCAATTTCTGTGCTTTTAAGTACCCTAAAATGACCAATTTTACGAAGGCTCAGATGGACTTAGTTAAACCTTTCCAACACACCGGTGCCAACTTTACTGGACATTTTTTTTTTTAAGAATTTGAGCTGTCTCAATGTCAAGGTATACCTTCTTATCTTTACCTGTCTGAACCTGAGAGCGGTGCACATAGAAGTCGTACCCAATATGTCCACCTCTCACTTCATTAAAGACTTTCAGCAGTTTTCAAATCAAAATGGGGTGCCTGACTATATCTACAGCAATAATGTTAAGAGATTCGTAAAAGGGGGTCATGTTCTTAACGAAACCTTGGTGTCTGATAAATTCCAAGCTCACTTACTTTCTGGTAACATCAAGCACCTTACCATCCAAGTTTATTCGGGGTGGATCGGAGGTTTTTGGGAAAGATTAATTCGTGTGATCAAATCATGCCTTTACAAAACCATGGGTTGAGCCCCTCTGGACTACTTTGACTTGCTTACCCTTATATCTTCGATTCAAAACGCCGTGAAGGGGCGCCCTTTCACCTTCCGATCTTCAGAGATGAATCTTCTCCCCTTCACCCCCAACTCCTTCCCTAAACTGCCTGATAATTCGTGTCTCACTTTCAAGCATTCAGACAAAGATGCTCCAATTTGGACTCCGGACTCAAACCCTCACGATCAACTCAACGCATCCTTCCAACGCATATCTGAAAATTCGAAGCTTTCAGAGACAGTTGGTTTCATTCGTACCTTTTGAATTTTCGGGAACTAAGTAAAGATCTCTACCAAAGTTCATGGGAGAATCGAGTGAAGGTAATGGGTGTGGTTCTCGTACAAAGCCCCTTAAAGACGAGACCATTTTGGTAAATGGGGCGCGTCCTTGAATTTTACCCAGAAGATAATAAGGTCCGAATAGATAAATTACAGAGAGGCGATGGTCATATTCTTCAGTACCCCATCAAACATCTGTATCCACTCGAACTGTCGGTCACCCATTCCGGATCGTCGAACTCGAACCCCCGCTCATCAACTGCATGTAATGAGTAGATACACGAACAATCCGACCTGACTCAAGGTGAACTTCTCGTGGCTTCGAATCAGTGCCAGAGAGGAGCAGCGAGTGTGGCTAAGGAGAGAATTCTAAAGCTTGCTGCTTAGTCATTAGGCTCTCTGCCCATCATCTAACTCATGTTCAAATATATGACCAACTAAAATGCTTGATCTCCTCTAACTTCTTCTGAAAAAATTAATTTCAAACCTATGATCAAGCTTAATACTTGATTATTTCAAAACCTCATCATTCATGATAAAGTCTGACACCTGATCATCTCAAAACTAATCAAACATCATTCCAAATTTCAAAGACATGATCAAGTCTAATACTTAATCGTTTCAAAACGTCACTGAACTCCTAATCAAGTCTGACACTTTTTCACCTCAAACTTCATTCAAAACTTCAAACTCCTGATCAGGTATGACACTTGATCACCTCAAAACTTATCAAACATCATTTCAAAGTTCATTAAAGTCTTGATCAAACTTGATCATTTTAAACTTCATCAAACCCATGATCAATTCTAATACTTGATCATCTCAAAATTATCAAAATCATTCAAAGCCTCATTAAACACATGATTAAGCCTACTACTTGATCGTTTTAAAACATCATCAAACTCGTGATCAAGTCTGACACTTGATGACCTCAAACTTCATTCAAAACTTTAAACTCGTGATCAAGTATGACACTTGATCACCTCAAAACTTATCAAAAATCATTCAAACTTCATCAAACCCATGATCAAGCCTAATATTTGATCATTATAAAACTTTATTCATGATCAATCCTGACACTTGATCACTTCAAAACTGATCAAACTTTATTCAAAACTTCAAACACATGATCAGGTCTAATACTTGATCATCTCAAAAACTTTATTTTCGAATACCTGATCAAGTCAAATATTTGATCATTCCAATTACTTTCTCAAAATTCTTCATTTTGAATCTTTCAACAATTTAATAAATTGCTCTCTAATGTCCCCCCTTCAAATACCTCCCCTTGAGTACTTATTTAAATACCTCCTTCAAATGTCTCATCACAAATACGCTGTTCTCTTTTCTGAGTTTTGACCTAACTAAATTTCAGGAGTACTTGCTTAAGCTTCACAACTTTATGAAGTTGTTAAGCTTCTCTGGCCGTGAGGTTGTTAAGATTGCACAGCTATTGAACGGTCTTACACATGTGTCTGTGTGAGCGTGCATAAACACCCCACCCCCTTTCTCTTTCTATGGCCCACTTTTTAGCGATCGAAGACCGACTATATGGGTTATGGTTATACAATGGGGAAAGGGCAGTTGGTCTTCTTGGGCATCGAGACGAGACGCCTAGCGCCGCTGCCCACCTCGGTGGTTTATTAGTTTATTGTAGGCACAGGGAGTTACGCGTTTTGGATCTGGCACGCCAGCTTCCCTCGACTCCTTGCCTCTAATTATCTCCGAACTCCCCCCTTCCACATTCCTTGAAAACCTCTTGCGGGAGGGACAAACGGCCACTATTCGTCACAAGCTGGAAGAAGAAACAACTATCTGAAATCTATATCAACCCTAAACTCCTGGACTCTGAGCAGAACCGTTGCAAAGCTTGAAGAAGGGTGAACCGTCTACACTCACAACTCTCTTCAAACTCTGAGACTCTGCCCGAGGAAAACCTCTGAAGTGTGTGGCATCGCGAACGACTCCTCCTCGCAAGTAAGGTCCTTGCCCGGGTTCTCCGGCCAAGGTAAGTTTTTATACCCTCTTTCTCGCATTGGTTTGGCAAATTCCCATAAAACTCTCCCTCCTCTTTGCCCTCCTCTCTCGCCTAAATTCATTTAACCTTCGGTCCTTCAAACTCTTAACCTTCCATTCATTTCGGAACCATCAACTTTTATCAAACTCTCAAACTACCCTTAAACTAAACTTTAACTAACGAGGGCATTCTGAACTAAACACCGTTTCGAATAAGTTCTCTGGAGAGATCGCTATACTTTCCAAATCAATTGGACACTGATGTCTCTCACTTAAGCACTATCATCTTTCTTAGCCCTGCCCTGCTTTTGGGGTAATAATTGTATCAATACATCACAGAAGTTTTTTAAAAAAATCCTGTGGGCAGAATTCAGCTTAAATTAGTGTATATTTTCATCCCAATGGTAGTTCTAATGTATTAGCATATTAATGAATATCTGGCAACTCTCTTTTACTCCTCATTTGTTTTTGATCACCAGTGAAGTGTACACGTGCTGAAAGGTTAACATTTGTTTTTATTATTTTTTGAGAACTAATTGTTTAATTAGTTCGCAGTTATATTAGAAAATATATATCTTGCACTAACTATATATATATATTTTCTACTCAATATAATATTCTACATGGCTAAATTCAAGCAAACAGGCTGCCCAAAATTTCAACCCCCTCTAACTAAACTTTAATGTTTTAAAACATTTTATAACATTATTTGGAATAAAAAATATTCTAGTAATGAAAAGGTTAAAAAATTAAATATCCTATTCTTAGATTGTGAGATTAGGGCTACTCGACAATCATGTTACACAACGATTTTATATGTTGGACACATGTCTATATTATGATTTTGTAACCATATATATGTTTAATGCTTATTTTGTTTTCCAGATTGTTGTGAGTTGATGCATATATCTACAATGGCTTCAGGCACTTCAAAACACCGAGGTGGCATTAACAAGGCAAATTCATTCTGTTACGTGTGGGGAAATTTCACGACAGTTGCACAGCACCGAACAATTACTTCCCTCCTGAGAACTGCTTACTTTCATTATCTTGACTGTAAAATTGGAGATCAGGACAAATCCTTGGCCCCAAACATATGTTGTAAACCCTGTTACAATGGACTAACTGCATGGTTTAATCGCAAGAAAACAGCCTTCAACTTTGCTGTCCTGATGGTCTGGAGAGAGCCAAAATGTCATGCAGATGATTGTTATTTTTGTCTGACAAATATAAATGGATTAAATGCTTCTTCTAGAAAAAAGATGAAATATCCCAACCTTCCCTCAGCTATGAGACTGATTCCTCACTCAGATCATCTTCCTGTCCCAACACTCCCAGCAAATAAAGATCTTCCTTCATCAGATGAAGAAATGCCTTCGGGGGAATATTCTGCCAATTCGATCTCTTCTGAAGACAATGTCTCTGTTAATTCAGAAGCAAGTAGCAATGAGGCTCACTGGGTCACGCAGAAAGACCTGAATGACCTTGCTCGTGATTTTTATCTATCTAAACAGCAGGCAGAGCTCCTGGCATCCCGGCTTAAGCAGTGGAACCCGGTCAAAGCAGATGTAAGGATCACCAGTTTCAGAACACGGAACAAGGACTTCACTTCATTCTTTGAAATCGTAAACAGGTTGTGTTACTACAAAAATTCCTCTGGCTTGTTCACTTTCCTTGGTTTATCGCATAATCCTTCAGATTGGCGTATTTTCGTGGACTCTTCCAGCGGAGTAGACTCTTCCAGCGGAGTCTGAAGGCTGTGCTCCTGTACAATGGGAATAAATACCAAATCATTCCCATTGCCTACTCAGTCCATCTGAAGGAGTCGTATAACAATATGGAGCTCCATTTGGAAGCTATCAAGTAAAACCAGTACGAGTTGAGTCTCTGCGGGGACCTCAAAGTCATTGGGCTCCTTATGAGTATGCAAACGGGCTTCACAAATGACTGTTGCTTTCTCTGTCTCTGGGACAGTCGGGCTGTGCCCAAGCACTATTTGCAGAAGGACTGAGGCTCTAGGAGCACTTTCGTACCTGATGAACACAGTGTCCAAGAACATCCTCTGGTGTACATGAACAAGGTGCTTCTTCCTCCTCTTTATATCAAGATTGGGCTAATAAGGAATTTCGTAAAGACCATGGACAAAAATGGCGCTGCCTTTCAACACTTGTGTACTCTATTCCCAGCTCTGATTTCTGATAAGCTCAAGGAGGGCATCTTCGTCGGACCTCAGATCCGAGAGGTGCTGAAGGATAATGAATTTGAGAAGCTTCCAAACTTAAAGGAACTGAGAGCATGGGAAGCATTTAAGTAAGTCTGCCATAAGTTCCTTGGTAACACAAGGGTACTAGATTACCAAGATTGTATCGAGAAGATGTTACAGTCTTATGAGGATATGGGATGCCGAATGTCACTCAAAATTCACTTCCTCCACTCCCATCTCAACTTCTTCTCTCCTAACCTCGGGTCAGTGAGTGATGATCATGGAGAAAGGTTCCACCAAGACATTTCTAAGATGGAGAGCAACTACCAAGGAAAGTGGAACCCCAGCATGATGGGGCACTTCTGTTGGATGCTATTACGTGACATCCTGGAGGCAAAGTACACAAGATCGTCCAAAAAAACTCATTTCTAACTGTCTGCTGTACTATAATTTGGTCACGCGCCTCAAGTGTCTAACTCTATCATAACATTTCGCTTAAAAGGTAAAATTACGGTTGAAAGGAGACAGAAGGTAAACACAAATAATGGAATTCCTAAGGATAAGCGGGACAAATAAAGTCATTCTCAAGTTCGACCTTGACTTCTTCTGTCGAGAGGGGTCATACACATGTTTTGGCTTTTTCATGTGTCTCTATTATGAACACCCTCCTGGCCCCAGTACTCGAGTACCCCCTCGATACCAAGTCCTGTAGGAGGACGTACGACTATATATCTTCCACATTTTCTTTGCAGATTTATGATGGGTCCTGGTTGCTATTGCACTTTAAGTTCTAAGAGGGGGGAGGGGGGGGGGGCATGCCAAATTGTCTCGTTCGCCTTAGCCGACAGGTAAGGCAAAATCCCGCCGCTCTTCTGAGAATGGGCATTGTGGGTCCATATCTCACCTGGAGGCGGGTTGGATGCTGGTTGTCCGCGAACCATCGGTGAAGACGAGGCAGTTCGAACTCTGGGTCGAAACTGGTGCGCATTCTTGTCTTCTGAGCTCCATACGGAGACGAGATACTTTGCTAGAAAGAGAAATAACCCAAGATAAAACATAACTAAATAGATAAATTAAAACCTAACTAATTACATTGATACATAACTACATTATACACATTAACAACTACTCATAACTACATACATGATCAACTCTACATAACTGCATGCATGAGCAACTATACATAACTGCATGCATTAGCAATTATACATAACTACATACATGATCTACTCTACATTACTGCATGCATAAGCAATTATACATAACTACATACATGATCTACTCTACATAACTGCATGCATGAGCAATTATACATAACTACATACATGATCTACTCTACATAACTGCATGCATGAACAATTATACATAACTACATACATGATCTACTCTACATAACTGCATACGTGAGCAACTATACATAACATCATACATAACGATGTTCTTATACTTAAGTTATTAACTCCTACTTCTAGCCCCAAAGCCCAAGCCCCCCCCCGCCCCCCCAACCTCTTCAAAGTGTAGATGGTCTAGGAGGGCGAAGCCTCTGCTAAGGGGTGACTGATGTCAAAGATGCTGTAGCTAACATCTTTAGGGTGTGTCTCTTCCCGCCTCCGCCTCCCCTTCCCCCCCTCTAACGCTTGCCAGGAGAATTAAGGCGATAAATCTCCCATGAATTTTCATTTTCCCCATTTTCACCACTTTCTTTACACAATTTCTGTTGGAGATGCCCTCGTTGGTGTTCGCTTTGAATTACCAAACCTCCCACCCTCCTTAGCCGAGAGGGGTCGAAAAAAGAGAAGAAAAATTCTCAATTTATTTTCAAAAAAGTCGAAACCAACGAGTACTTGGACAGGAAATTAAAAATTTAGATTCATGGGCCGCGTAATTATCCTGGCCATGCTTTCATCCACCACGAGGGCAGGTTCTCATTGAGGGCAGGGGGCACGAAAAAGGACAGCACCAAAAAACTTTTCAACTTTAAATCCCGGGATGATAGAGGTAATTTAAAGGTGTCCACCGACATATTGGGATGAATTGGGATTATCTGAACAAAATATAAATAAATGTAGATAAAAGGTAATTTCTTCTTAACTCGTTCGGATAATGTGGTAACAGTGCCACCCTCCCCCAATCAGTGGAAGAGGGAAAGAGATACTCGCACTTAAACAATTTCGAATCACGTAAGTAATCGCATCTTATATAATAGCATGTAGCGATAATTGTATCCAAACATATTCGACTAAAGAGGCAATTCTATCCTAAAAAGTTTTGATACAAAAGATAGAGTATCCGGGCAAAATCGGATAATGAGGCAATCGCTTCCTAAAACCAATGAGGTAATCCTAACAAAATCGAATATAACGGTAATTGTATCCAAAGGCATTCGGGTGGAAAGATGATTGTATCCGAATGTATCTGTATGATAGAAATAATTGTATTTTAACAAATTTGTGTAAATATTTAATTATTTGAGCAAAATCCGATATAGCTGTAGTTGTATCCAAGCGGATTTGGATAAAAATACAATTCATATAAAATAATAATACTATTCCGTAAAAATCGGATGATTTGGTAATCGCATGTGAAATTTGGATAAAGAGGTAATCGCACTTTAAAACTGGATATGTCGTTAAATGTATAATATAAACAAATTCGTAGGAAGGGGTAATGATATCTTACTTAACTAATTTAGATTAAGTTGATCGTCTCAGTAAAATCAGCTATAACGGTAGTTGTATCCGAACGTTTTCGGATGAAGAAGCAATTGTAGCCCTAAATTTCATAAAATGAGGTAATCACAGCTTAACATAATCGGATAGAGGTTAACATGTTGGAAAAATTAAGTGGACCACATAATCGAACCTCAATAATTTTCGATAAAGATGTAATCGGCATCCCATCAAACACGGATGAAGAGTATCCGAGCAAAATTGGATACACGGATGATCTTAGCCTAACAAATTCGGATAGAGGTAATCGTATGCGAACACATTTAAATAAAGTAATCGTATCTGTGGAGAGAGTAACTTTGTTTGAGGTCACCTGGAGAAAATAATTTAACCCTCTTGAATCCGAGAAGCTTAGGTGTTATGTCCTTTTGTATCATCACTGTTCTCCCATTCACCGGGTGAATTTCGGTCTATAATTTGCGTTTCACATTTGCTTCTAAGTTATTTAGAGGGTTTTTTTACGTTACCCCCCACACTTTAAAGTATTGATCCAGGATAGCTTCTATCTAGGGTTTATATAGTTTTTAAATAGGGTCTCCTTTTGTTGATTTTTGGTCCTCTTCGTCTTATTTTAGCATGACTTTAATTTTGCCCTCAATGGACTCGTTGGTTGCTGCTATGTCACGATAACACTTCTACAGCAACAAGTTCAAAATATTCTCTCTCAGGCTGACTGTCTCGCCTCCCCTCCACCCCACACACTCTTTCTATTGGAATTAAGGTTTGTTAACTGAGAAAGAAACAAAAATAAATTAACCAACGATGAAATGTTTGTGGTGATCGGTTTATGCAATAGGTAGGCTACTGGCACCAAGTTGCAGGATTCAATAGTCCCTGCAAGAAACTCCACAAAATGGACGCGCGGTGGTCTCATTAAATCCTAACGCACGCAAAATACAAAGAGTGCGAACTCAAGAAAAGGGATAAAAGATCAAGATACTTAAGTCAACAAGAGGAAACGAAGTAACAAACAATTCACGTCTCGTGATAAAATTATCAGAAGACAGAAAGTCTACGGAACACCTGAGTAAATAGAAAGTCCAATCAACGGAAATTATAACACAATTCTGTAAAATCGGGTCATAGAATAGCTAGATTAGCTGGAGGATTTAAGCAAACTTTGATACACAGCCATGTAAAACTTCATATAGAAGAGCAATGAGAGAAATAGAGAGTTAAGAATTAAGTATTATAATTGTCATTAAGTATTTCATACCCGTATTAGCGTTTACGGAACCCCTTTTAAATTCACCAAGTCTTTTCGCTCCAGAATTTAATACATCGCGTTTAGTATATATAGACTACTAGTCGCTCGCAAAGTAACTTCGTGACCTCCCGCCCGCCCCGTTATAGGCCAATATTAGAAAAAAATATATATTTTTTGCCACGTCCTTCTTTACCTCGATTACCCTAAACCTTCGGTAAGTCCAGCAAAATAAGAACATTATGAATAATTCATATTTGGAGTCAGAAAGATAATTCACCTTCAATAAATTCCGTACACCCATAAATCGGTGTCCCCGGTTGCATCTATAAACTGGTGTCGCTATAAACTTTTAACTCTCTATGTTCATTTAGATAGAAAAGAATGAAAGTAGTAGCAAATTTGAGAAGACAGGAAGGAACTCATAAATACACATATCAAGGTGGCTACTTGTTTGGTGATTTTGAATTCAAGGACTTTTCAAGGATTTCAAGGACTTTTTAAAATAATCAAGGACTGGTTTTAACAATTGCCTTTTTTCTTTAAATTATTAGTTACACGACCGTTGTATGTTTTATTACATTTATGAGACATCATTTTTTAATTAAATAATTTCTATCATCGAAAACTATCCATTTCATGAAAATTTAGTACCTACATTTGGAAATGCTTCCATTTTTCAGGTATAAAAATATATTAAAGCATTTATTTTTACTCAGTCACACAATTACCTAAATTATACTTTAAAAAAATATCAATTACTTTCCACTCTTCATAACAAAGAATTTTTTGTTTCAAAATGACCCTCAAACACTGAATCATGAAGCATTTACGAAAAAACTGAAATATTTCAATTGAAAATTAAATGTATTACAAAACAGAATGATCATTCATGATTCAGAGGTTGCCTTTCAATTTTATTTTTTATTTAATGCTTAATGGTTACAATTTCCTTATAAAGCAGACTCATTTTTACTTCGAAATCCATTTTTAGTCTTTGTTTCTCATCTTCTTTTTCTTTGATCAGAGCATCAGTTCGTCTTTTCTTGGCTTCCATGTGAAAAAGCTTTTGGCCTGCTTCCTTTTCTTTTCAAGATCTTCTTTGTACAGGCAAGAAGAATTCCTAACTATATGCATAAGTGACTTAGTCACTTTAAACTCAGTTAAAGGCTTCTCAGTTGCAACCAGGGCATCGTGTACAACTCTCTGAGCAATCATAGACTTCTGTTGAAGATTTTAGACTAAGATTTCTTTGTTTAATATTGAAACACCGTTCAACAGCTGCTTGTCCGTGAGTGAGGCACAATATCTCATAAATAAAGCTCTTGAAAAGGGAGGTTACCTGGAAATTCGCTACCTGGAATAAGTGCTCAAAATGAGCATCAAGACGAGTTTCTCTGGAGAAGTTTTTATTTGATTCGCAGACATTATTGTGAGTGAAAAATCGCTTGTACTCTGTTTTGATGTCATTAACAGCTTTTCCGGACAGTTTTTCTATAGACACAAGTTCTCTCAGAAGGATCTCAATCCTGGACTCGTACTTGGATGCATTTAACATCACATTTGAATTCAAACAAATATTAAAGAGGGCTCCTCTCCTTGAATTTTTTTTACTACAGCTACGTAGAAGTTCACTGCTTTCTTCCGAAACTGAAGAATGTCAGTGTTGGTCAGTTGTTCTCGAGCTTTTCTAATCTCTTCTTTAACAGCGAAGCCAAGATCCACTTTTTCAGCAGGTAATTTGATGAGACGGATTGGTTAATTTAAATCTAGACAACTCAGCTGCTTGAACGATTTTCCTTTAACTAAATCTTTCTTGATAAAACGTGCAAGAGAGTCGACAGCATGGCACACAAATACTCGTAAAGGAATGGCATCATTGGGGAGTTAGTTTGATACTGGACCAGAAATCCTTCCAATTCCGACGAAATCTTCAGAAAAAAAAGCGATCTTAGCAGATAAAAGCTTATTGCACAGAGCCTCTTTCATCGTGACATATGATGCACTTTTTGGTTCTTCGTGAGTATTCTTGATTGTTTCAACAAACATCTTGACTTTGGGGAGAAGATGAATCGCCCATTGTGCAACTCGTGTTTTCTACCCATCTTGTTAAGCAAAATTTCATAGGGAAATCAAATTGATGAACTTCATTTGCTTGCCTAAACAATGTTCGTCTCATTGGAGAATCTTTGAAAACATAATATAATGTAGACAAAAATTTGCCAACATTCCCCAAAACATTCTCATTAGCAAACTTGAGGCTGCCAGAAACTACATGCAATGAGCATCTGCCACAATCAAGTAGAGGAGGAGAATTGCCACTTCTTTCAGCATTCAACAACCTCAGAAACTTATGGTTAATGTTCGAGCTGTTCATTGATACCTGAATAGTTTTTGATTCGTCGAGATACGATACCCCTTCATTAAAAGCGACAGTTACAGAAATATAGCGGACATCCATCATAAAATACAATGCATCCAAAGCATATGTTCACTCACATTAGTGAGTAGATTAACTTAAATATTAACTCATAATATAACTATTTTCCTAATAACATTAAAAAGTATATATATATATATATATATATATATATATATATATATATATATATATATATATATATATATATATATATATATATATATATATATATGTATATATATATATATATATATATATATATATATATATATATATATATATATATATATATATATATATATATATATATATATATATATATATATATATATATTAGTGTAGTTGGGTAGCAGTCTTTCTTGAATGCAAATTTTGTTGAAGTCCATTGTGTATTTTGCTTCAATTAATTTCCTTTGGCAACTTTCTCTTCTTCTAACTATCTTTTTTATTCCATCTTGTACAAGATGGAATAAAAAATATAGTTAAAAGAAGAGAAAGTTGCCAAAGAAAATTAATTAAGGCAAAATACACAATGGTCTTCAACAACGAAATTTGCATATATATATATATATATATATATATATATATATATATATATATATATATATATATATATATATATATATATATATATATATATATATATATATATATATATATATATATATATATATATATATAATCAAATTTGAACAATCACTCACTGATTTTTTTTTTTTTTAAATTCAAGGTCCATCTACCTTTTCTATCAAATTCAAGGAATTTTCAAGGATTTCAAGGGCAGTAGACAGCCTGCATATGTACTTACCTGCACTAGTGAAGGGGATTACGTTTTTTATTCTAAATATTAACTTTTTTTAATTTGTTTTTTCTAATGAAAACTATACCCATCCCTTTTCATTAGATGGTATTTTAAATCAAATTAATGCCATAAAAAAGCAAAACGTACAGATGATTTTACTATTTTAGTCTATGTTATAATCCGAGAAGATAACAATCAAAGAAAACGAGCTAATCTCACTTATAAGGATAACAATAGAAAATCTACAAACCTGCAATGCTGGATGTATGGGATCAGTTGACACTTTATCCAGAACGTGAGATTGGCTATGGGGGTGATGATGACTTGAATGTGTTGAAGAAAGAACGTGGGGTGTAGTGGGTGGAGGTCGAGAAGCGTGCGCTACCTGAACGGCCCACCAAGCTTCAAATTGACGAGCCATTTCCTCGGAAATCTCGCCGTTACCGCGTATCAAAGAAAACAACAAACCCTGTCAAGAAAATGATGGGGAAAAATCAATCATATTACTTTGGATTTACACCACCTCATGCTTAAATTAAAATGATTGATTCACACCACCTCATGCTTAAATTAAAATGATTAATTTACAACACCTCATGGTAAGTTTAAATGATTGCGATTGATACTCAGGGCCGTAGAACGTGGTTCGGATATGAGAGAGGAAATCTCATTGCAATATGGGAACGAGAGAAGTATATTTACTTTTCTTTCTTCACCCCTTTTTTCTTCCATCCTTTTTAATTTTTTTTACACTTACACATATAGAATTTTTACACAGTGCTAAAGAGTAATCAAAAGTGGTTATGGGTGATTAGTACTCGGGGTCTCTTTGCAACTTGAAAAATTCGAAAGGGAATAATAAAGAATCCCGCAATTGAGTACAAATATTTACCACGATTACTTGTAATCTGAGTACAAATTAACTTCAGTGTTCCTTATAAGTTAACAAGTACTGGAGAATTGCGCGCACAATCGGTTATCAAGCGTCGTAAATAGTCTCTTTTTTAGGCTACGCGAGCTATTTACCTCCCAGACATTTTCACTTCCCCAACTTTAGCGCTTTCTTTGCGAACCTCTCCTGACGAACTTTATGGATGCTCTCGTTGGTTTTCGATCCTTAGTTTGAAGTAGATAATGATAATGTTTTCCACACTTGATTAGACAGAACTATGCGGGAAAGATGGTGTTGAGACACTTCAAAAATATAGGAAATCGAACATCTATTGGCATCCTCCCCTCCCCGTTACGAGGGGGAGAGAGAATCGAACATAGGAGATTTTTAGCACAAATTCAACATATTACCACTATGCCTTGCGTCTGTAGTTGCACGCCAACTCTCCCTCCATTATCAGCCTAACGGACATGTCGTTTTTCACTGTTCCCGATGGTTGTAATCTACTGTCATTTCTTGCCGTTATTCTCCGTACACCTCTTCCCTGCCTTGCCCTGACGGAAATTACCCCTGTCAGATTACATCGTTTGTGTCGAATAATTAAAAACAAAAATATTGGAGGTTTTCATATATTATTCATAAGGAAACAATTATTAACGAGGGAATTTCCACCAGAAAAACTACTGTAGATAGTTTTTATAGGAAGTGGTAAAATTAGGAGAAATGAAATATGGTGAAAGGTATATAGCCCATGAAAGAGACTATTGGGTGCTAGAAACCAGGCGCAATTCTCCATTCACTGTTGCTAATCTCTTTCGCCTCCTTTTTATTATAATATATTAAATAAATAAATCGAAAACCAATTAGCCAAGATAGTATAAATTCCTCTTTACACCAAACGATACCCGAACCCACCCAGGAGGATATTTCATTAAATTAATGGCCACAGTTTAACTTATCCAAACGAAAATAGACAAAAAAATATATAAAAAAATCATTGTCTTGAATTTTCTCAGATTGGACCAAACAAATTTAATCCGATAATTCAGACATTAATCCTTTCTTGATTCGGGAAGTCGTGACCTCAGGTCATTAGTGACGAGCTTATAAAGGCTTCTATTGTGAGAGGGTGGCATATTGTGTTCAAGTGTGGTCTCCATATTTGAAAAAAAAGAGAAGCGATTTTCTTGAATGCATTCAGAGAAGAGTGATTAAATAATAGCCAGAGGTGGGCATTTCCGCAATCAGTTCTACAAGCGGTTATTTGGTTACTTTTGGAGCGCTATTTGACTGCAGTTGCGATAAATTCATTAGAAAATCGCCGGCATTGTTTGCGGGAGCATTATATGAATAAAACAGCAGCATTCCCTGAAGTTTAGCGCAAGCACAGATGCATAATTAACGGTTTGTGGAGCTGATTCCAAAAGTGCCTACCTCTGGTACCAAGATGCAAACACAAGAGACGAAGGAAATAATCAAAACATGAAGTTCTACTGATTTTAAACATTATTTTTTTGTATAAATTCGAGGTACACAAGAGGGTATCCAACAAAGCGTATATATATATATATATATATATATATATATATATATATATATATATATATATATATATATATATATATATATATATATATATATATATATATATATATTACAATATAATGTATATAATTATACAGCTATCCTGTAGTGGACCACGATACTTGGATGTATCCTGCGAGAGGTTAAGTTTCAATCGAATTTCCACTTACATACTTTTTAACTGCTGGGCTGCGTGTATAGGAGGGGAGAAGGCTGTTCGGCCCCATGCAAGAGCCTCACTCCAATTTAACCTGGTTTGTAAGAACAGTCGCACAGAAGGCGTGGTCCAAATTAATTGTGGGAGCGGTGGGAATGAACAGAAATGTAATCTTCCCCTGGGGGGAACAGAGATATGATCTGCCTCTGGGGTAAACATAGATGTGATCTGCTCCTGGGATGAAGAGAGATGTGATCTACCTCTCGGGTAAACAGAGATGTGATCTGCCCCTAAGGTGAACAGAGATGTGATCTTCCCCTGGGGGATCAGAGGTGTGGTCTGCATCTTGGGTGAACAAAAGATCTGATATGTCCATGGGGTGAACAGAGATGTGATCTTTTCCTGGGGTGAATAGAGACGTGATCTTCCTCTGGGGTGAACAGAGATTAGATCTCCTCCTGGGATGAACAGAGATGTGATCTGCCCCTTGAGTGAAGAGAGATGTGATCTGCCACTGGGGTGAAGAGAGATGTGATCTGTGTGTGGAGTGAAGAGAGATGAGAGCTGCTACTGGGATGAACAGAGATTTGATCTGCTCTTGGAGTGAAGAGAGATGTGATCTGCCACTGGAGGAAACAGAGATGTTTTCTGCCACTGGAGGGAACAGAGATGTGATCTGCCTCTAGTGTGGACAGAGATGTGATCTGACCCTAAGGTAAAGAGACATGTGATCTGCCCCTGATGGAAACAAAGATGTAATCTTCCCAAGCGGTGAATAAAGATGTGACCTGCCCTCGGGGTGAACGGAGATTTGATCTGCCCCTGGAGTGAACAGAAATGTGATCTAACTCAGGAGTGAAGAGAGATGTGAGCTGCCCATGAGATAAACAGATATGATCATCCAATGGGGTGAATAGAGAAATGATCTGTCACTGTGAGAACAGAGATGTAATCTGCCCCTGGGTTAATCAGAGATGTGATCTGCTCCTGGCGTAAAGATAGATGTGATCTGCCCATAAGGTGAACCGAGATGTGATCTTCCCCTGGGAGAATAAAGATGTGATCTGCCTGTTGGGTGAACAGAGATCTGATCTGCCCCTGGGATGAACAGAGATGTGATCTGACCCTGGAGTGGACAGAGATATGAGCTGCCCTTAGGGTGAAGAGAGATGTGATCTGCATCTGGGGTGAACAGAGATGTGATTTGCCCCTGATGTGAACAGAGATGATATTTCCCTGAGGTAACAGAGATGTGATCTGGCTTAGGGTGAACAGAGATGTGAACTCCACCTGGAGTGAAAAGAGATGTGATCTGCTCCTGGGATGAAGAGAGATGTGATCTGCCCCTGGGGAGAAGAGAGATGTGATCTGTCCGTAGAGTAAAAAGAGATAGGATCTGCTCCTGGAGTAAAGAGAGATATGATCTGCCTATGAGGTTAACAGAGCTGTGTTCTGCCCCTATGGGAATAGATCTAATCTGCCTAGTGGGTGAACAGTGAAAAGATCTTTCCCTGGGGTGAACATAGATGTGATTTGCCTCTGTGGGGAACAGAGATGTGATCTTCCCCTGGGGTGAAGAGAGATGTAGTCTGCCCCTGGAGGGAACAGATATGTGATCTGCCCCTGAGGTGAACAGAGATGTGATCTGCCCCTGGAGGGGACAGAGATGTGATTTTCCTCTTGGTTGAACAGAGATCTGATCTACCACTGGGGTGAAGAAAGATGTGATTTTCCCCCCGGGTAAACAGAGATGTGATATGCCCCTGGGGAAAGAGAGATGTGATCTGCCTCTTGGGTGAAGAGAAATCTTATCTGCCCCTGGAGGGAAGAAAGTTGTGATCGTCCCATGGAGTGAAGAGCGATGTGATCTGCCTATGGGGTGAATGGAGATATGATCTGCCCCTGAGGGAACAGAGATGTGATGTCTCATGGGTAAACTGAGAACTATTCTGCTCCTAGGGTGATCAGAGGTGTGATCTTTCCCTAGAGTGAACAGAAAGGTGATCTGCCTCTGAGGTGAACAGATATGTGATCTGCACCTGGAGTGAACAGACATGTGATCTGCCTGTGGGATGAACAAAGATGTGATCTGCCACTTGAGTTAGCAGAGATGTGATCTGCCCCTGGAGTAAACAGAGATGTGATCTGCATCTGGGGTGAACAGAGATGTGATTTGCCCCTGAGGAGAAGAGATGTGATATTTCCCTGCGGTAAAAGGGATGTGATCTGGCTCGGGGTGAACAGAGATGTGATAACTACCTGGGGTGAAAAGAGATGTGATCTGCTCCTGGGGTGAAGAGAGATGTGATCTGCCCCTGTGTAGAGGAGAGATGTGATTTGTCCGTAGAGGGACAAGAGATGTGATCTGCTTAAGCGGTGAACAGAGATGTGATATGCCCCTGGAGTGAACAGAGATGTGATGTCTCTGGAGTGAACAGAGTTGTGATATGCCCCTGGGGTAAACAGAGATGTGATATGCCTCTGGGGTAAGAGAGATGTGATCTGCCTTTTGGGTTCACAAAGATCTGATCTGCCCCTGGGATGAACAGAGATGTGATCTGCCCTTAGGGTGAACCTAAATATGAGCTGTCCCTGGAGTGACGAGAGATGTGATCTGCTCCTGAAGTGAAGATAAATGTGATCTGCCTATGGGGTTAACAAAGATGTGATATGCTCCTGGAGAAAGAGATATGATCTGCTTAGTGGGTGAACAGTGAAAGATCTTTCCCTTAGGTGAACAGAGATGTGATCTGCCTCCGTGGTGAACAGAGATGTGATCTTCCCCTGGGGTGAAGAGAGATGTGATCTGCCCCTGGAGTGAACAGAGATGTGATCTGCCTCTGCAATGAACAGATATGTAATCTGCCCCTGAGTTGAACAGAGATGTAATCTGCCACAGGGGGGGGGAGAGATGTGAAATTCCTCTTGGTTGAACAGAGATTAAATCTGCCCCGGGGTGAAGAGAGATGTGATCTTTTCCTTGAGTGAACAGGGATGTGATCTCCCCTTGGAGTGAACAGACATGTGAACTGACCGTGAAGAAAAGAGAGATGTGATCTGCATCTAGAGTGAACAGAGATGTGATTTGCCCTTGAGGTGAACAGAGATGTGATATTTCCTTGCGATAACAGATATGTGATCTGCCCATGCTTTGATCAGAGATGTGATCTGACCCTGGATTGAACATAGATGTGATCTGCCTCTCGGGTAGACAGATATGTTATCTTACCCGGGGTTAAACAGAGATGTGATCTGTCTATGGCGCAAACAGAGATGTAATCTGCCTCTGGAGTGAAGAAAGATGTGATCTGGCCCTGAGGTGAAAAGAGATGCGATCTGCCCCTGTATTGAAGATAGATGTGGTCTGCCCTGAAGGAAAAGGGGTTGTGATCTACATCTGGCGTAAACAGAGATGTGATCTCCCCCTGGGATGAACAAATATGTGATCTGACTCTGGAGTGAACGGAGATGTGATCTTTCCCTGGGGTGAAGAGAGATGAGATCTGCTCCCTAGGGGAACATATATGTGATCTGCCGCTGGGGGGAACAGAGATGTGATCTTACTCTTGGGGGAAGAGAGATCTGATCTACCACTGTGGTGAGGAGATATGTGATTTTTCCCTGATGTGAACAGAGATATAATTTACCCCTTGGGGAAACAGAGATGCGATTTGCCACTGGAGGGAACAGAGATGTGATCTGCCTCTTTGGTGGAGAGACATCTGATCTGCCCCTTGGGTGAAAAGTGTTATTATCTGCCCCTGGATTTAAGAGAGATGTGATCTGCATCTGGAGTGAAGAGAGGTTTGATCTGCCTATGGGGTGAACAGAGATGTGATCTGCCCTTGATGGAACAGAGATGTGATCTACCACTTGGGTGAACTGAGATCTGATGTAATCCTAGGGTGAACAAAGATGTGCTCGTTACCTGAAGTGAAAAGATGTAATCTGCCCTTGGGGAGAACAAAGATGTGATATGCCCCTCGGGTGACCAGAGATGTGATCTGCCCCTAAGATAAACAGAGTTGTGAACTTCCCCTGGGATGAACAGAGTTGTGATCTGCTCCTTGATGAACACAGTTTTGATCTTCCCCTTGGATGAACAAAGGTGTGATCTGCCCCTGGGGTGATAAGAGATGTGTTATGCCCCTGGGGGAACAGAGATTTGATCTGCCCTTGGAGTGAACAGAGATGTGACTTGCCTATTAGGTGAACAGAGATGTGATCTTTCCCTGGTGTCAACAGAGATGTGATTTGCCTCTGGGGTCAAGAGAGATGTGATCTTCACCTGGGGTGAAAAGAGATGTGATTTGCCCCTGGGATGAAGAGAGATGTGATCTGCCCCTGGGTTGATCAGAGTTGTGATCTGCCCCTCAAGTGAACAGAGATGTGATCTGCATCTGCGGTGAACAGAGATGTGATATGCCCCTCGGGTGACCAGAGATGTGATCTGCCCCTGAGATGAACAGGGTTGTGATCTTCCCCTGAGATGAACAGAGTTGTGATCTGCTCCTTGGTGAACACAGATGTGATCTGTCCCTGGGATGAACAAAGGTGTGATCTGCCTTTGGGGTGATGGGAGATGTGTTATGCCCCTGGGAGAACAGAGATTTGATCTGCCCTTGGAGTGAACAGAGATGTGATCTTTCTCTGTGGTCAACAGAGATGTGATTTGCCTCTGGGGTGAAGAGAGATGTGATCTCCCCCTGGGCAGAACATAGATGTGATCTGCCTCTTGGGTGAAGAGAGACCTGATCTGCCCTTGGGATGAAGAGAGATGTGATGTGCCCCTGGGCAGAACAGAGATGTGATCTGCCTCTTGGGTGAAGAGAGACCTGATCTGTCCCTGGAGTGAACAGATATGTGATCTGCTCTTGGGGTAAACAGAGATGTCTTCTGCCCCTTGGGTGAACAGAGATGTGATCTGCCCCTGAGGTGAACATAGATGTAGTCTGCTCCAGGGCTAAAGAGAGGTGTAATATGCCCCCGGAGTGAACATATATCTGATCTGCCTTTGGAGTGAACCTTGATGTGATCTGCCCCAGGGAAGAACATATATGTGATCTGCCCCTAGGGTAAACAGAGTTGCGTTCTGCCCCTTAGATGAACAGATATGTGATCTTTCCCTGGGGCTGAATAGAAATGTGATCTTCCCCTTATTTTAATAGAAATGTGATCTGCCCCTTGGGTGTACCGATATGTGATCTTCCCCTAGGGGAAACAAGAGATGTTATCTGCCTCTAGGGGGAACAGAGTTGGGATTTATATCTGGGATGAACAGAGATGTTATCTGCCCCTGAGGTAAACAGAAATGTGTTTTTCCCCTTGGATGAACAGAGGTGTGATCCACTCCTGGGGCGAACAGAGATTTTATCTCTCCCTGTGGTGAACAGAGATGTGATCTGCCCCTCGGTTGAACAGAGATGTGATCTGCCCCTCGGTTGAACAGAAATGTGATCTGCCCCTGAGGTGAAAAGAGATGTGACCTTCCCATGGGGTGGACAGATATGTGATCGTATTTAGGTGAACAGAGATGTGTTCTGCCCCTCGGATGAACAGAATTGTGATCTGCATCTGGGGTGAACAGAAATGTTATCTACCCCTAGGATGAACAGAGGTGTGATCTGCCTCGGGGTGAATAGATATGTGATTGTCCCCTGGGTAAACAGAGATGTGATCTTTCCCTGGGATGAACATATATGTGGTCTGCCTTGGGGTGAACAGAGATTTAATCGTCCTTTGGGTGAACAGAGATGTGATCTTCCCCATGAACATAGATATGATCTGCCCATGTGGGGACAGAGATGTGATCTGCCTTTGAGGTGAACATAGATGTAATCTTCCCCTGGGGTGAACAGAGATCTGATCTCCCTTTCTTATGAACAGAGATGTGATATTCCCTTGGGGTGAACAGATATTTGATCTTCCCTTTGGGTGAACAGAGATGTGATCTGCCCCTGAGGTGCAATTAACACCAACTTATCACTCAGATACAATGTAATCTAAGCACTTTTTAGGATTTAACCACTGCATGTTAACAATTCTAACAATACAGCATTCGAACTTGGAAATTAATTAAAGAACGCACGGTACATCTTAGGAACTAACTCACAGGGACCATAAAAGAAACATTTAAGAACATAAACACGAATATGAGATATCGCAAAAAAAAAAATCCTACAATTTCTAAAGTGCAAATGAGAAGACTTTGCAAGAATAAAGGAGATAAAATGGGCACAAAAAAATTTAAACTCGACACCTTTATACATAAAGATACACAAAAGACGACCCTGTACGTAGTAAGAAGAGACCCGCATAAAGAATAATACAGCAAACTCGAGCGCTGGACCGTGATCGGTGACATCTTCTTGTGGAGGCTTCCATGACAGCGGGATGATTCGAGCTGATGCTAGTATACAATTTTATATCCACTGCTGTGTTACATTAACCTACACCACTCCAATGTTACTCAATTACCTTTAACATTCGCATATGTTCCATTACTTACTCATTTATCAACTAGTTACCTTGTCTTATTCTCTTATGTTTTTATAAAACACTACTTAACAATTGTATCTAACGGCGATTAAATAATTAAATGCTTGCTACATACATATGCTTAACTTTACCCACCACTTCAGCTGGAGTATTGTTACATACATCTATAGCAAATAGTGGTGGTAAATGTATCCTAAATTCCTACATCTCTTACAAATTGTGGTAACTCTATCATAAACTCCTACACCATCACAAATAGTGGTGAATATATCACAAATAGTGGTAAATTTATCACAAACATTCACGAATCTACCACATATAGTGGTAAATCTACCATAAAGTGCTTCATCCATCACAAAGTGTTAAATTTATCATAAAGTGCGACATCCATCACAAATATGGGTAAATATATTACAACCAATCACGAATCTACCAGAAATAGTGGTTAATCTATGTATAGTAGTAAATCTATCATAAATCGCATCATTATTTTTCAAGAAATTAGAATAAACATTCACCGAGAAGAGCACATTTATTGAGAAGGTACAACCCATTAATTCTTGGATCAAAGGCACATTTAATGAGACGATACATCGATTAATTGCAAGGGTAAATGCATATATATTGGGCTGGTACACCTAATTAATTATATGAATAGAAGATCATTAATTAGAAGAACAAAGAAAAACTCGGTTTGTTTAACTTAGATCGAATCATCACGAAGCATAAAGTCCCCAAATGGAGTATTATTTTAATGCGATTTCATCAAACTTATAATTTAGAGATCTTATTTAACGTGATTTTAGCGAATTATACTTTGAGGATTATATTTTAACGGGAAATAATTTGGTGGGGGGTTTTTTAGGATCTTACTTTAACGTAAGATAATTTGGTGATCTTATTTTAACGCGATTTCATCCCACTTATAATTTAGGGGTTTTATTTTGGAACTTATTTTAATACGAGATAATTCTGAGATTTTATTTGGGGATTAAATTTGGGGATCTTATTGTAACTCGAGATCATTCGGGGATCTTAATTTTACGCGAGATAATTTGAGGCTTCCATTTAGGGGTCTTGTTTTAACGCGATATGATTTGGGGATTTTATTTTAACGCGATATTATACCACTTATAATTTGAGGATTTTATTTGGGTATCTTATTTTAAAGCGAGATAATTTAGAGAGTTTATTTGGCAATCTTATTTTAACGTGAGATAATTTGGGCTTTTATTTGGTGATCTTATTTTATTACCACTGGATATTTAGAGGTTTTATTTTAACGCGATTTCCCACCTAAAATTTGTGGAATTTATTTGGAGATCTTATTTTAACTTGAGATAATTTGGGGATTTTATCCCACTTATAATTTAGGGATTTTATTTTAATGCGATTTTATCCCATTTATAATCTGGGGATTTTATTTTAGCGCGATTTCATTTCTATTATAATTTGGATGGGCATCATTCCTCACACAATTTAAACTAATGTACCTTATTTTACTTCTGACTTTTTGAAGAGGTATTTTTTAATCAAGACGAAAGGGCTTGGAATCCTTTATTTTTCTTGTCGGGAGTTATGCTTTATATCAATTATATAAGATTTTTTTTTTAATTTTTAAATTTTACTACCATCATGTTGTTTATTTTGGTATCCACGGGTGGCTTGGGATATCAATAAATTAATGTTACGGCACATTACCCTCGTCGTAGTTGTGCCCCTATGTTACTATTTATTACGGCGAAACTCCTCGTAGTTGGGTCACTAGGTTACTATGGACCTGGGTTTGTCCAGCTGCAGACTCGTAGCTTGTTGATTAGGACACCTTTGTCCTGCCTGTGTAGGACATACCTGATTACAGTTTCTTTCACTGCCACCTACTTGACGTTACCTTTCCTTCGACGTTCGTTACTCCAGGTGCCGTTGCGATGCTTGGGGGAGGATATAGAGAGGCAGGCTTCTACTTTAATTTACTTGCTTAAATGAGATTCAATCTTATAATACTGGCACAAGCTAGGGAGGTTGAATGGTACGGGGAACAGAGTTTTGATAGTACGAACGAGGGAAAGGTGAGGTGTGAGAAGACGGGGTCTTCTCAGCAGGGAGTGTTAGTCACCCTCGAAACTTAGGGTAACTCACACTAAATTCAGAGTGTTACTCGACTAAAATCTGACCTGGATTTAATCAGGAATTTATCTTAAGGATTTCGAGCGAACAGGTGGCCAGTCGAGAGATTCCTGCACAGCTACCTGCCCTTCTTTGGTTGGGCTTGTCTTTTATATACATAATTATTACATGATTTCCGGCGGAACTAAAGGAATCTTGAGAATCTAGAGGTGAAGCCTCCCGTGAGAACGAGTCATGGCTTGCATGGATTTTAACGGGAGGGGAATGCTGAATCAGCTACTTGGCGAAAATTGATGGCTCCTTTGCGTCGGTCCTTCAAAACTCTGTTCCTGAGAAATGATAATCATATATATATATACAACGTTACGGCTAGGGCAGTTTAGGGGTTAGTTACAAATACGAAACTCCCTTATATCAATTCAATACAATCTATTCCTAGCTTAGACAATACAATATAAAAAAATACAACGTCCTATATATAAAGGTGAAATATCCTATACATACAAATGAAAGCTCTTATACACACATGTGCATTCGTTTAGTTATGGAGCGAGGCCATGGGCAGCATAACATTAATATTCAATATAAACAATGCTAGATACCAACGAGGGATTTTCAGCTTGAAAGTTTCGAGAAAGTTGATCAGAAAGAGGATGGTACAGTTATAAGTGAAAATGTGTAGAAGATAAATAAATAAATTAGCCAAACGGGAAGATTACAAAGATAGCAACCTTGTAGAGCATTATTGCTAGATTTTATACACTGTGGATCAATTTTGGTATAGAGATAATAGATTTAATCAGGTCGGTCAATTTAGATATACAGTCATTAGATTTTATACAGGGTGGGTCAATTTAGATATACAAGGTGGATCAATTCAGGTATACAGTAACAGATCTTATAAGGGTAGGTCAATTTAGGTATACATGTATTAAATTTTATACAGGGTGGGTCCTTTTAGGTATACATGTATTGAATTCTATACAGGTGGGTCAAATTAGGTATACAAGTATTAAATTGTATATAGGCGGGATCAATTTAGGTATACAGTATCAGATCTTATACAGGATGGGTACCTTTAGGCATACAGGTATTAGATTTTATACAAGATGGATCAATTTAGGTATACAGGTATTAGATTTGATCAGGGTGGGTTGATTTAGATATAGAGTATTAGATTTTATACAGTGTAGCTCAATTTAGGTATATATTATTAGATTTTGTACAAAATGGGTCAATGTAGTATTAGATTTTATACAAGTTAGGGCAATTTAGGTATACATTTATCATATTTTATACAGGGTGGGTCAATGTGGGTATACTGTCTTAGATTTTTCAGGGTGGGGCAATGTAGGCATACAGGTATTAGATCTTATACAGGACGGGTCAAATTAGGTATATCAGTATTAGCATTTATACAGGTTAGGTCATGTAGGTTTACAGGTATTATATTTTATACAAGGCGGGCTAATGTAGGTATAGTGGTATTAGATTCTATTCCGTCATTAGTTCTTTCTATTTTATAGATATTACTTAGTTTCTCGGGAGCTCGCAATGTCCTGTATTTTGTCTTCTTTAAGAAAGGTGAAAATGGTCTTATTGCTGGGTTATAGGGACATGATGGTAAGTTAGGGGGCCGTTTATACTTTCATTTTAACCCAATATATCCCCAGTGTATGTTTAGGAATAATCTTTCTCCTTTCCTCAACCCACTACCCCGTAACCCATCAAACTTCGTAAACAACATAAGGAAATAATAATATCTCTTATAGGGTATCCCTTAAAGTTGGACAGGAAATATCGTATTGCTCTCCTCGTTTACAAGATCTTACCCCTCTTTGACTTCTTTTTCTGGGGTATGGTAAAGGGTAAGGTATAGGTACTGACTGGTCTCCTCGGTCAAAAGATATTAACCCCCTTTAACTTCTTTTTCTGGGGTATGCTAAAGGAGAATTGCATTTAATTAAAACTAAAGATATGAAACACATGAGGGAACAACGTATCATAGATGAGTATGCTCAAACTGAACCAAATTCGGAGTTAATGCATCGGATTCACCGGGTGAATCTCCCAAAGCGCATCGAACTTTGCATCATAAATGGTGGAAATCACATCAAAGATGTCATTTATTAATATTTCAATTAAAACAGGTTTACTCATTGTCTGGAAATACTATCGATCCTAATCTGATTGTGAACCTATAAGAGATCCCACCACAAACGGGTTGAGAAGCGGAAACCCGCAAATTATGACACCTCCTGGCCATTAATGGAGCACCATCGCTCTAAACATTAATGGACCATCATCGGTCAGGGTTTGCTAGAATGAATCCCACAAGTCATTCACTTATATCTGTTCGGAACGGGGGGGGGGACATAAAACTTATAACACTTATAGATATTTTGATTGTCCTGAAAAATGCACTATGAATATATGAATGCTGTAGTTAAATAATATGAAGAAATACCTTCGTAACCACCAAATTTACCAATGACAAAACCTTTGCCCAGTACTATAAATTGGATGAAAGAGAGACTATTTATTAGAAAGGTACACTTATCGGTGGCAGGAACAAGAGTACATTTTTAAGAAGGCATAACCATTAATTGTAGGAACACGAGTGCATTAATTGAGAAAATGCACCCATTATATTGCACGCACAAAACATTTATCAGGTTACACCGATTAACTTCAGTCAGAAGATAATATTTATTAGAAACACACATCCCAACTGCACACTTACTATACACAACAGCTTCCAAAATATCCTCTTTCAAACTTACGCAAGATGGATCAACTATAAGGGATCAAGTAAAGAAAAGCCAGCTTAAAAAAAGATGACTTCTTTACTAGGTCAAATTAAAGAATACTTATCTTTACTAATGGTTAAATGATCTAAAGATGGCTTACATGTATTAGGTAGAAAATGAGGCATAGATAACTTACCTTTACTAGTGTTTAGGTGAGATATGGATAGCATATCTTTACTAGTGTTAAAGTGAAGTAGATATAGTGTATTTTTAGTAGTGTTTAAATTAAGTATATCTAGCGCACCTTTACTAGAGTTTAAGTGAAGTAAAGTTAGCGTATCTTTACTAGTGCTTAAGTGAGGTATAGATAGCTTATCTTTAATAGCGTTTAAGTGAGGTATATATATAGTATCTTTACTAGTGTTTAAGTGAAGTATAGATAGCGCATCTTTACTACTGTTCAAGTGACCTTGAGATATTTTATCCGTACTATTGTTTGTCAGCTTCTATTTAGTGATTAAGTTAGCTAGATATGTCTTATCTCCACTAGTGGTTAAGTGAGTTAGAGATGTTTTTCTATACTAGTGGTTACGTTGGCTAGATGTAGCTATCTTCGCCAGTGTTTAATTGAGCCAATGTTGGTTTATCTTTACTACTGGACAGGTTATCTAGATATGGTTTATCTTTATCAATCTTTAAGTGAGCCAAGGATGGCTTATCTTTACTACTGTTTAAGTGATCTAGCGATCTTTGCTAGTGATAAAGAGCTAGAGATGGCTTATCTTTACTAGCGGTTAAGTGAGCTAGATACCTTTCCTAGTGGTTAAGTGAGTTAGTGATGGCTTATCTCTATTAGTGTTTCAATGAGCTCGGTTGTTTGTGTTTCATGACTATTTGTGTATTACATGACTTCATAATATTACTTATACTTATTTGGATTTTTAAAAATTAGGTAAGGTTAATAATGATAAGTCATTTATCAACTAACCGAGTAAAGATTTGCGTTTTAATTAGGAAAAAAATCTAACCTAACTACTCCCCATCTCCTTGTGAGTAATTTTTCTTTTTATTAAATTCACACATAAATCTTTGCTCGGTCAATTTATAGATGGTTTATCTTTGCTCGATCATCTTAAAGATGGCTTATCTTTACTAGCTCAATTTAGAAATGGTTTATATTTGCTAGTCATCACTGAGACGGCAGCTTATCTTTAATTGATCCACAATATTTTTGGAAATTGTCTTCCATCACAGAAAAAATCTAATTTTACGACACGACTCAGAAATAATAATAATTGGTCCAAAACTCAATTATTATAATAATTGAGTTTTTGACCAATTTTCATCTCAGATGTTGTAAAATCCCTGAACAGGCAGGGAAAATCATATATGAAGTTCAATGATGTTTTGCTATTTGTTTGCGGCCCTACAGGAGAGTTACGCACCGTCCCGACAAAGAACGTTTAAAAAATGGGCGGAGCCTTCCATGAGATGGGCGGAGCCTCCGTACGGGTGTGAGTAGGAGGGGCTTAAAGTTAACAAGGGGCGTGGCATTCAGTAGACCGTATGCCCCACAATATTAATATATTTAAACTTGGGAAAGATATCATTACTAAAGTACGTTTCTATGTGTATGTGTTATGTATGTGTAGTTGTAAGGGATACTTTTATGTACGAGTACACATGGCCAAAAGTAAATGAATTCAGTATATATTTATTTTAATACTTAGTTTGATCCTCTTTTGTTTTATTTACGGCCATAATTCTTCGTGGCATTGGTTTCACCAAATTTCTGACACTATCTTTTCCCCATCAATTTGTGAATTTTCATACAGTTCTGTTTTATTTGTAGTTGTGGTACTTATTGCTTTTCTAAGTGCTCTCTACAAGTGTTCTATTGTATTTAAGTCTGGGCTATGTGGTGGCCATTCCATAGGGGAGATCTCCATTTCTCCAATCCAATTCTTGGTGTGGTTGGGTGGATGGAATGGGGCAATGTTATGCTTAAATATAACTTCATTTCTTGTGGGCTGCAATTTCTAGATTGATGGCTCTCTAAAACTTGGGACAACATGACGGTATAAATTGTGAAATTTACTCTTCCCCGGCATAAAAACATCTACTCTGGATCTGATGAAGACATGCAGCCCCATATTTTGATAGAACATCATACTTTACAGTTGGTACCACATAAGCAGGGTGGAATGCCTTTCCAACTCTTCGTCACACAAAGGTAGCTCTAGAAATGCCGAAATCTACAAAATTGTTACAAAATGCTAAATTTGTCAATAATTTATATTCCAAGATATATTTAAATCGAATTACATAAATTGAATGTAAAAACAACAATACAATAGTTTTCTTACATACCTGATAGTTCCTTTCAGCTGACCAGGTAACTTTATATAGTTGTTCATGTGTCCAATTTTTTTTTTATCTTTGGCCCACTGAAGACGTTTTTTTTCTTTTGATCTTAGATATCAATGGCTTCTTTCTCGCCTTGCATCCTTTTAATTTTTACCTTTAAGTGTCTCATTCTAACAGTTTTGGTTGATATTTTTTTTTAACTTGACGCTTTATTTAACTCCCTGGCGTGTTCAGATGTTTTTCTGCTATTCCGTAGTGATGCCCGAATAATAGATCGATTTTTTCTAGGTATAGAACATAAGAACATAAGAAAAGAAGGAAACTGCAAAAGACCATTCATGGCCTACACTTGGCAGCTCCTGTTCCATTCAACACACAAAAGATTTCTTACAAGAGAAAAGTCATCAACATTGTCACCCTTTACAGGAGTTCGTCAGATCTAATCTACAATATACATAAAATGCATCCAGAGGATTATGTCCATTCATGCAACCGCAAAATAATCTCCCCACTCCTTAGAAAAATATATACATATATACATAAAAAAAAGTCAGTCCCATCTAGCAGCTTCATCCATATATTTATCTAATCTATTCTTAAAACTACCCAGAGAGGAGGCTTCTATCACATGTCTAGTGAGCCTATTCCATTCATCTACCACACGATTTGTAAACCAATTCCTCCCAATCTCCTTCCTAAACCTATACTTATCAAGCTTAAACCCATTGCTACGTGTCCTGTCATGTTCACTAAGTATAAGAACCTTACCCAGATCCCCTTTATTATATCCTTTTACCCATTTGAAGACTTCAATCAATTCCCCTCTGACTCTTCTCCTTTCCAATGTATGTAGATTTAGTTTTCTGAGCCTTTCACAATAAGGTAAGTTCCTTAGCCCACCAATCATCTTTGTCATCCTTCTCTGCACAGACTCAAGCAAATCAATATCCTTCCTATAATATGGTGACCAAAATTGTACTGCATAGTCTAGATGAGGCCTAACTAGCGCCAGATACAGTTTTAGAATGACTTCAGCACTCTTATTGCTTACACTCCTCCTAATGCGCAGTTTTTATGATCAATTCCGAAAAGTTTGATTTAATATGTTAAATATACAAATTCGTGATGGGTGCTTTATAATTTTGGCCAAGGGTGTATGCGTACATGAAGTCTTATTTAAGGTTGTAGAAATCTTATTTTTTAGGATTGATTGTATTTACAAAGATTAATTTAGGAGGGGAAGATATAATAAGCTCATTAATTTTCATGTTACTCAATATAGTTCATTTCATTTTTATTATAAGTTCTTTTGTCTTTTAATAATGATATTCTGTTATCCTCTTATTTTTTTAGGGATATTTTATTACTCTTCTTTTTTTAATAGTGATATTTTATTATCTACGTATTTTGCTGTTTGTTTAATAGTGATATTATTAGCCTCTTATTTTGGGGTTTTGTTAAATAATGATATTCTTTTATCTTACAATTATTGTTTGTTTAATTATTTGCTATTTTCAATTATCTTTATCTCCTATAAATAGGCATCTCTCGACCTAGCTTATCTCTACTAGCCTTAAGGGAAGGGCGGGAGCAAATCCTTACAATGGCGTATTATGTACGTGTACATAGAGTGTACGTGATAGGTATGTATACATGGCGTGTATATGTTATATATGTGTACATGGAGTATAAACGTCATTTATCTCCATATGGTGCATGGGGCTTGTATGTACACATAGTGTATTGGTTATGTATGTGTACATAGTTTATGCGCAGTGTATTTATTTGAGTTTGTATACATATAAGAAGGTATATTTCTATGCACGGGTAACTGAGCGGTGTGTGTATATGTATATATGTACAGGTTGGTAATAATTCCGCCTACATATGTTTAGGGTTCGTGGAAGCACGGATGTAGAGATGCATGTCTATACGCACATTTATACCCATGACGATGTTCTGCGTGACCTCGTAAATCTTTATACATATGTACGCATGGGTATGTACGCAAGTGTAGAAGAAAACGATCAGACTCGTGTAGGAATATCGAAGGCGTGTAAATCCGTTTGTGTATCTGTGTGCGTCATTCAACAACTCGGTCTTTCTCATTTATTAAATACACAAGAGGAATAAATACTTAATACATCGATTGGTATTATGGCTTTAAACTTGAAGATGCCATCTGTATACAGCGCTTCTAAAAGGTGAGGTCAACACGCAACAGCGCCACGAGTCCCCTCCTTCACACATGTAGAAAGTTAGGAAATAAATAGAGAAAAATAGCGATAATTAACAAAGGCACAGCAATGGGTGTAGGTATATACTGCCGCTCCCAAGGTGTATGCTTATACTCAAGGGTGTATACTGACAATTAAGGGTGTATACTAACACTCGAAGGTGTATACGTATAATCTAAGGTTTATGCTGACATTCAAGAGACTACTGGGTATTGCAAAAGTCATGTTACACTCGTTACGTTACAACGCTCACAACAAAGGACACAATGATAGTTTTGATGCAGTTGGATACGATTTTATTGTTTTAACATTGAATTATGTGTATAAATTGTAATATTAATCAATGTGACCGCCCTCGGCGAGGAGCACGTGCTCCAGGCGAGACCAAAAGGCCGCGCACACGTTGCTGACGAAGTCCTTCCTCATGCCATCCCACAGGCGGTTGATGGAGGACTTCATTTCGTCGACGTTGCTGTGGCGGACCTTGAAGGCCTTGCTCTCAACATGCGTCCACACGCTGCAGTCGAGGAGATTGACGTCGGATGACTGCGTCGGCCAGAAGTCCTTCGTCCAGAAGTTAATGTTTGACCCCAACCACTCTTGCACAGTCTTAGCCGTGTGGGCCGGGAAAATTTACTGCTGAAAGACGTACACTTCTCACCCAGGACAAGACTTTTGTGGTCAAGATGTCTCTGTAATCGGCTGCGGTGAACCTGTAACCAGCCGCGAATCCCACTGGCGCCATTTTCTCGCCATTCGAAGCCACGACGCCGAGCATCATCACGGAGGCCGAGTGCTTGGTGGTGGACACGTAGCGGACCTCGGAGACGTCATGGCAGAAGCTTACCTGGCGGTCTTTCCGCATGTTGATGACCGGATCGACCGTGAATATTTCCATTAAAAAAATAAGAATTCGATTGCAATGACTCTTCGAGTCAGTGAGAAGGCGACGACAGATCTCCCGACCTTGCTCTTTCATACGGTCTGTTAGCAGAGGCTTTTCTACGCACCTCAAGCTAGACAACTGTGGATACTGTGACCACCGAGATGTTCTCTTTCTTCAATTTGAGCTTCGGAGCACTTTCGAAGGCCTTCCTTACAGCCAAACAGTTGACAACTTGAGGTCTGTCTGAAAGAGTTCTGGTACTTCTCCACGACTCTGTGGACGGTCATCCGCCTGACGTTGAGCCGGTTAGATATGTTGGACTTGTTGTGGCCCACGTGCAGGAAGCATAAATCTCGATTCCTGCATACAATGCAAAGGAAGTTTTAATGACAGGTGCTGAAAAAGTAGAACTTTAAGTTTGTTTGACGGAACCTTTTCTATCACACACGTAAACCTTTCGAAAGATAAAAAAAAACTCAAGTGTAACAGATCCTTTGAAAAACCCAGTATAATGACATTTAAGGTTTAATCCTGACAGCGAAGTGTGTATGCTGACAATCTAACGTTTATATTGACACTCAAAGGTGTATACTGATAATCTAGGTTTTATGCTGACACTCATTTTTTTATGCTGAGTGTGTAAAGTCCAAGCGCTCAATCTAAGGTGCATGCTCACAGTAAAGGGTGAATAGTGACAATATAAGGCTTATGCTGAGACTCAAGGGTGTATACTGACAATCTAAGTTTTATGTTGATACTCAAAGTTTGATGGTGAAAATAAAGTGTGAAAACGAACAATCTAAGGTGCTTGCTGACACCCAAAGGTGTATGCTGATAATTATCAATGCTGTATTATGACAATCTAATGTTTATACTGACATTGTAAAGTGTAAGCGGACTCTTTATGATGTATTTTGTTACGTTAAGATGTATGCTGACACTTGGGGTGTTTCCTGACAACCTAAGGTATATACCGAAACTCAAGGGTGTATGCAAACAGTGTAAAGCTTACTTAAGTGGAAACTCTAAGGCGTATGCTGTTACGCTAATTTGTATGCTGAGACTTAAGTGTGTATACTGACCATCCAAAGTTTATGCTGACACTCAAGGCATTTTAGTGGTTTCGGTAAAGTTTTGTCACCTCTGGCAAATACAAGGGGTGGTCAATAAGTTTTGAAAATCGGTAGGGAAAAACAGAGGAAGGGGGATGGCTGTTTGTGGGGGTGTTAGGACAAGTTATGACAAGTCAGGACCTGCAGCCGCACGCTCCTGCCTCGTCTATTTAAGAAGCAGTAGCTGATCAAAGATCGTCACTCACAAATATTTCAACAATGGAGAAGGTTGAGCACCGCGCAGTGATCAAACTTTTGACCAAGGAAAAAAAAGAATGCAAAAGAGATCCATGAACGCATGGTTGCAGTGTACATCGACAGCGCTCCTTCCTATGCAACCATTGCTCGCTGAAATAAGGAGTTTCGCCATTGTCGTGAGTCCCTTGAAGATGATCGCCGTCCAGGTCGCCCGTCAGACGTGACCAACGAGGACAATGTGGCCCGTGTGAAGAGGATGATCCTCGAAAATCGACGGGTAAAGGTTGAAGAAATCGAGCGAGAACTTGGAATATCACATGGAAGTGTTATCAACATCATCCACGACAATTTTTCCATGACCAAGGTCTCTTCCCGTTGGGTCTCTAGAAATCTCACGCTCCATGATCAACTTCAACGTCGTCAAAGTTCGGAGGAGCAGCTGCTCCTGTACAACCAAGACCCGGCGGGATTCGAGTCACGCATAGTAACAGGTGATGAAACGTGGGTCCTTCACTGGGATCCCGAGACCAAGCTCGAAAGCATAGCTTGGAAGCACAGGGGCTCTCCGACCCCCATTAAGTTCCGGACTCAACCCTCAGCCGGGAAGATCATGGCCACTATCTTCTGGGATTCTGAGGGAGTGGTGATGGTGGACTATGCGCCTCACAGGCCAATATTACGCCGAGGAACTGGCTGGGTTGAAGTAGTGCATCCGTCAGAAGCGGCGCGGCAAGTTGACACGCGGTGTCCTGCTCCTTCACGACAATGCCCCTGTCCACAGGCCAGAGTTGCACAAGCTGCCTTGCCCGAGTGCGGATTCAAGGAGCTCAACCATCCCCCCTACAGTCCAGATCTGGTCCCTAGTGACTACATTTAATTCCCCTAGCTCAAGGCTGCACTGTGTGGACGCTGGTTTGGGGACGATGAAGATGTACAGCTCGCCGTCCAGGAGTGGATTGAACACCAGTCGGGAGATTTCTGGTTGTCGGGAATTCGAAGCCTCAAGGACAAGTGGCGCAAGTGCATTGAAGTCGAAGGTAGTTATATTGAAAAATAATAAAACACTTTTCCTCATATCTCGTTTCCTTATATCCGAATTGCAAAACTTATTGACTGCCCTTCGTACCTTTAAAACTCCCGATAAATATATGTAGGTCATGTTGCTCACGTCGCAAGTAGTAGTAAACCACAAAAACCATTCATCTAATTTCGCCAAAATTGAAAACTAATCTGCGAGAGTCAATTTTATTATTCCGTTTATGGCAGCTATTGGTTCCAAGTGTTACATTTTGCTATTCACGTATACTTCCCAAGCTTTTTTTTCTTTTTTCTTGCGAAGTTTCTGTAATCCAGTGAAAATTATCGTTAAAATAATTTAGGTTTTTTTAACTTCAGAATGAAAGCCGTGAGTTAGTTTTTCTGTGGAGATCTTTGAGGGCAAAATTTATTGTTACCTGATATGAGATTATGAAATCCCTAACAATTAGATAGGGAAGTTTTCTGTTTGCCGTGATCAAAGATCAATTGGGACATTTCTTTAACGTGAAGTTGGTTAGTGGGAAGAAAGCCCTCTTTTTTTCTCTCATGGGGGCCGATAAATTCGCTAGTCCCCAAGTTTTTATGGCATCATTTAAATTATCTGCCCTTGTTTCGAGGTTGAAGATTTAATGTTTTTAACGCTCTGAATCATTTTTTGTCCATTTCCCTCTGTATCTATGTTAAGTGAAATTGTGTTTAAGGTTTTCTTCGAGTGGAGAGGTAATTTGGGAAGTTCGTGCGTCTTAATTAATCGAGAAGTTAGACTTTGCTTCCAGTTAAGAAAGTCTGGTTTTTGTCCTTGCCTCAATTGCTGGTCACTTGTTTGTTTTTTGTTATTGCCCTAATTGTTGGACACTTGTTTGACTTTTCTTCTTGCCTCAATTGCTGGTTACTTGTTTGTTTTTGTCATTGCCTTAATTGTTGGACACTTGTTTGATTTTTCCTCTTGCCTTAATTTCCTTACACTTGTTTGATTTTCGCCATTGCCCTAATTGCTTTCAGTTAAGAAAGTCTGGTTTTTGTCCTTGCCTCAATTGCTGATCACTTGTTTGTTTGTTTTTGTTATTGCCTTAATTGTTGGAAACTTGTTTGATTTTTGCCCTTGCCTTAATTGCTGGACACTTGTTTCATTTTTATCCTTGCCTTAATTTCTGGGACACTTGTTGGTTTTGTCCTTGCCTTAATTAATGGACGCCAATTTTGCACCTATTCACCAAAAGTTCACTTTGTCATTTCTAAAAATTACCAATCTCCGTTTCCGGTGTTATTTAGCTTCAACATTTTAAATTTTATATTAATTTATAATTTGTTGAATTTTGCTGTCTATTGCTCCTTCAGATTAAGTTTGGGGCAATTAGGGAGAAATCGTTACTCAAGAAGTGGGTCGTCTGCCAATATTTTGGGGCACATCCAATTTGATTGGTTCTTTCCACCTCGTCTAGCATTGAGATTTTGGCTGTCATAAAGACAACAACTTTAAATTTCGGTCCCATAGAGATTAATATGTGGCAGTTTTTCAGGAATTGCAACCCCGAGGAGCACTACGGGGTATAGACTCTTTGCTCTGAAGTTTTGAAGATTGTCTAGTTAACCAACCACAAACTAGGGCTGGGTTCTATGAAGACACTTTCATCAATATTTTATCAATGTTATCTGAATAGTTCCTCCAAGGGTACTCGTCCAACGCAATTACTTCATGGACAAGTTCCTCTTACTCTACTGGATTTCTTTTTACTTGGGGACTCCTATTCACAGGAAGGTTCAATGGGAAGAGTTTTAATCAGGAACTAGTTTCGGAAGTGCCGGCACAGGCGCTTCACCACCCCTTTCTTCCGAGTGGGAGTGAGTGGAAAAGTTTCTCGGTCGAACCTTCATCTAACTCGCTCTCCTTCCCCAAAGGGTCCAAGCAAACTCCTAGGTAGAGGCCTTAAATAGTTACAATCCGGACGTGTTTGGCTAGGCGGGGTTCTTGGACACTAGTGTCTCGAATAATTTTACCATATCTTTCACATGTTAAATATGAATCACCCTATTTCCTTAGATAAAGCAAAACTTATACATTCCTGTAAAAAATCGTGGTCGTAAAATACTTCAGTATGCGCTCATAGAATAAATCCTAACTTTCAAATCAGCAGAAGGTACATCCCAGCCTAGTACAGGTCTCCATGCACAGCTAGTTAAGCAAATTGTACCCAAACTAATATTTAATCATCAGCCACTGGAAAGTAAGTCTACCCAATGTTTTTTGATTCGATATTTATTTTGTTAACAGTTTTTAGACAATTACCCTTTGCCTTGCCTCCTCTACAATGTATCCTCAGATTGTGTCTTTATCGTATTGTTTTTATATTTAAGAACGTAAGCAAATTATTCCAGCCCATCATGTTGAGATCCCTGCTTTAGCCAAATAGGTTGAAATAACTGTCAACGAAAGGTGTTGTAGATTTAACGATGGCAATGTTCTAGGACTACATATTACTACAACACAATACAAACAGAAAATGACAAATAGAATAAAAATGGCGAAGAAGATCTGATAAATATACAGATTTCGTAACCTGCTGCCACACAACATAAGAAAAATTTACATCATGTATGTCCGTGTAAAACTTATCTACCAGCCCGTAATAACACAAGCTGCAAGCCGACATTCACAAATGGCTATGAATGAGTCCAGAAAAAAAACTACCGTTGTTTATCTGCGAGAATGGATCACGCAAAGAGTACTCTACCAAGAAAACTAGAGAAAATAAGCAAGACACTAGAGAAACAAGCCAGAAAAACATGAGATACAATAGTCGCTAAAAATTATCCTTAACATCATAGCCTGGAGATAGAAGAACATAGAAGGGTTGAGGTCTCACGGATGGTAAAGTTCCCAAGCAGCAGAATATGTTGTCTTGAGGAAATATTAGCTTTATAGACATAAAAAGAGGTTAGAAAACAAATACATGGAAAGAATAGTACTTATATATATTTTTTTAAGAGCCCATCTGGCGACTAGTACTTATATAAGTAAAAGAGAAAGTAAGGAGTAAAAAAATAAAGAAAAAAGGTTAAGCATTAAAAAAAAATAAGAAAGGCCTGAAGGCTACTAGCACTTAAGTAAAAAATAAAAAATGTAAAGTGGGTCTAGATATAAAAAGAAAGAAAAGATGACTAAAGAGCACGAATAAACAAGCAAGGGATGCCTTCCTCACCAGGGAAGACATCTACAATCTTTTATAATTTATTATCTGACTTAAATCACAAATTTATTCTAAATCTTAATACATCATCATTATAAAATATCATTATTAGACTAATAATAAAAGTCTATGCACTTTTGAAACTAGTTTCTAAATAAAAAATATTCCAACGCAGTATAGTACTTAAAGGCCTTTCTTTCGCATATCAGTTTTCAACTTCATACGATTACATAGCCATGCATGTATATTTGACAATGTCCAGGGATCCTTTAACTTAAGGGTACAATTTGTTATCAATATCTCCCGTTAGTTGAATATCTCGTAATTTGAGCGATTTATAAGACGTATATCAGGGGTCCCTACGCCGCAGAGTACCGCGGGCCTCAGCGATAAGTCTGAGATGGCCCGATGGCCGCGCTAATAAAAACTGAAAACCACATATACAGAACAAAAATATTTAAAGAAATTATTAATGAGACACCTGTTACATTTCTCGGCACAAAGCTTATCAAAATCAGGGGTAATGGAACTAAAACTCAGCAAAAGAACCTCGTCTAAGTCGTCATCTGTGACTTGTGCACGGGTCTTCGATCATGTCCGTTTCATCTTGCTAAACAGCTGTGCGCACAAGTATGTTGATCCAAACATCGACGACACTTTCATTGCGTTCTGTACCAGGGCCGGTAATTGACGCGTGCAAACTTACAGAAGGTGAGAGGGGAGGATTCGTTGAACTCTGAGCGCAGCTCTTGATAAAAAAGATGTTTTAATACACTTTTGGAATGATGGAGGGCCGCACCGATGACCCAGGAAATGATCTGGCGGATCACACGCAATCCTAATTTTGACAAGTAGCCCGGGGCCGTGTGTGGCCCGCGGGTCATGAGTTGGAGAACTCTGAGGTATGGTAACAAAAGAAAGGACCGTGGGAAATCCAAAAATTTAGTGGTCGGTATTCAGAACATGTTCTCGTTCTCTCATCTTCGGAAAATGTTCTCTAAACTTTTACTTTTTATGCTCATATTTTGAGATACGTCATCTGTTATTCGAGATTTTTATAAGTTGGGAAAGGGAAAAGGGCACATATTTGAAACAAGTTTGTAAGTATGTATATTTATATGTATGCAGCTATGTTAAGTGGAGTTTATTGCTTCATACTCCTTGCTGTACTACTTATAAAAACCTTATTTAAATCCCCTCTCCTTCCCACACAATTTTACTTTTCACTTTCTCATATTAAAGCCTAAGAAGTTCCACATATTGTAACGAAACGTCCTTTCCTGTATTCTTTGAGTTTACGGCCTCAATCATTTAATTTTATAGATATTTTTTTCCAATGAAATTTGTCCGAGAAAGTTAAAATAAAACATGGATATCAAATTTGGTGTCGATAAGATTTGCTATCGCATTGTCCGTTAAATTCATTATAACTTTCTATTTACTTATTTGTCTTCCTGTCTGTCCTAACCCTCCTCCTTCATCGTAAAATAAACAAGCATTCACTAGCATATGTAACTTTCATTTATCATATATAAAAAAATATCAGTCATTTGTGCGCTACTTGGTTATAGAATTTCTTAAAATCCAATTAAATCTCAACTTTTGTTCTTAATTCTATTATTGGGTTAAGAGTAGAGCGAATCAAGAAACAGAGGTTTCAAACGTAATTTCTTCATCCGGAAGCGAAATTGTGACTACAACAGGTCGTAAATTTCCTCTTTATTGATTCTATAAGAATGCTATTATTGCGTCAGGTTAATTAACCCGTAATTACCTGAGGATGATTAATTTCTTTGAACAGTGACCTAATATTTCATATTATTATTAATGAATGTGACAGTCATAGGTGGGCGTTATCGCGATAACGATATCGGGTTATCCGATATTTTTTCCGCGTTATCGATTAATTGGTATTGCCGATACTTTTGGTTCTAAACTAGCGATAATCGATAATTTCAGTTCAGTTTTTGGTTCCAGTTTAGCACAGGGTCGAGCCGCGCGTGCCTTGGAGGCAGAAATATGTAGATCCGAGCTGGAGGAGGATCCTCAAAACCTATGAGGAGATGAAGGAGAGCCTCACCAGGTAAGAAACCAAGAAACAGTATTCAAATATTCTTACTATTGTATTATAAAGTAACGCTATATATAGTCAATAATTAATATTGTATTATAATTTTGGATTTATCGATTATCGATTTATCGGTTATCGCGCCCACCTATGGTGACAGTTAACTTTTTGTGGGGTTTATTAAATAATGTAGTTGATGGCTACATGGTAGGGAATCCTTAAGATTTATTTTTAGTATTTTTTAATGTAGGAAAATACTTATTTTACCTTAACAACCACCTTGTTCTTTGTGATGTTTCATTGAACACTATTGTTTCTTGAACTCCAGTACTTTTGTCCTGGATATGTAATCTGAGCACTTGCAAAACGAACATTAGAGGTGTCCGTTACACCTTACGGTAAGTGACTGGTCAAATTATTATATTGTTCTTATTAAAGGAAGTTTTAGTGTCACTTTGATATTATAATAGCCTCATTAAAATTTATTAACTGTGAATTCTTTTTAATATCGGCTTATGTTGAATTTTTCTTTCTCCATACCATCATTTTAATGGCGATGTTAAATTTCAATTTCTCAGTTAGGAATGCATTTTCCATTTATTCTAAATATATTTTCTAAAAAAAATTTAGATAGTCCCCATATTTATATATACGAACACCTGGTCTATTTTATTTTAGTTTTAACAGAACGTTTCCTAGAATAATTAAAGTCAGTCTTTTAAAGTTGACAACTAAAATTCAACTGTAAATAGATGTAATCCTACGAATATTGTTTACTTGAAAAAGAAAAGCTGAAACTAAGTTGGATGGGGTCTTACTTTGTGCTTGAGTGTTTTTTGTTATGTTTTGTTCTTTGTTTTTTATACATGAAAGTTGCTAGGGCAATTGCTAGTGGCTGTAGAATTGAATTATCGAGTGAGATGATTCGAAAGTACTCTTAAACTTGTACCATTAAAAAGTCGATCTCTTCGATAGAGCTTTTATTTGTATCTATCTCTGACATATTTTAATTACGTGTAACTTTCTTAATTTTTTATCGATTTAGATAAAACTGTTAAACTTTAAATGTGTTGATAAAAAGTTTTAATGAGACACAAAACTTTTTAAATAATGCATAGGAAATGCAAATCAATCACAATTTGAAGTTATAAGCAATGAAATAGTATCAGAGTTAAGGAAGACATCCTGCAACATATTTATATAGTTTGAAAGGAAGTAATGGTGTTATTTAAGACCAGTAGTTAAAATATTCAATAAATCATTCTAATGAATCGTCAAACTGAATTTAAAATACGAAATGTTAAACCATTTCTTCTTTAAAGACAAATTATTTAATGCTTTAACTATTATGACCTATATGTGGTAGTGAACGTTATTTTTTTCATTCATTTTTCAAAAACCAGCTCGAATTTTTCTACTAATGAATCGAGGATGCAATCCATGAAGAAAATTAGATGTAGTTTAATAAAATATTTGAAACAATACCCTATAAACTGAATTGTATTGCAGCAGTGTGAAGATGAAAAAAACTATAATAACTGGTGTAGCATTAAAATTACAATGTATAAAGTGCTATGTCACACAAATGTATTTTAAGAACATTATTTCTTATTATATATACGGATACTAAGAAATTAATCTCCTCTTTATAAAAATAAAAAAGGTTATTAGAGATGTTCAAATTGTTCTAAATTTGCCGCACACTGTTTAAAAATAATGCCTATGAAATTTATAAGCTGTTTTAATGCCTAGGCCTTTTTAAGCTTACAGTGACTAAGCCGTTTTAAGTTAGTCAATGCCTAAGTCTTTTTAAGCTTACAATAACTAGGCCGTTTTAAGTTAATAATAACCAGCCCTTTTTAAGCTTACAGTAACTGGGCCATTTTAAATTAGTAATGCATAGGCCTTTATAAGCTTACAGTGACTAGGCCGTTTTAAGTTAGTAATGTCTCGGCTTTTTGTAAGCTGCACAAATGGTGTTTGGATATAACATCAACTGGCTGAAGGCCATAGTTTAATGGGAATATTGATTCCTATTGGTTCGGAATACCCATAAGCTTTTGGGGACAGAATTAAATTGTTACGGGAGATAAAAAGAGGGTTTTTACTGCAAAAATAAAGCCCCAAAACAATAGAGTGATCGCAAAAGAATCCATTCCTACTCCTAGACATAGTTCTCCAACAGCAGAAGGCTATGCATTACTATTTGGGGATTTGAAAGGAATTATTCATTATGAGCTCCTCAATAATATACATACAGTTACTGCATATTTACAGTACACTATATGTTTAAAAATTGCAAGGTTTAAATGAAGCACTTGTCAACCGTAATGGTGTCCTCCTTTATGATAATATGCGCCCACACGTGATACGTTTGATCCAAAATAAAAACCATGTGCATATCTTTCATCACAACTGAATATATTTTTAAAGTATGGGAATCCATGCTGAGTTATACCGTGGGAGAACATTGTCATTAATGATGTAAAATTCTTTGCAGAATGTTTTTTTTATATTAAAATAATTTTACTTTCATTATTTAAATTTATGACATTTATTTCTTGAAAACAAATCTTTGATAATGATACAGATTTTGATTTGATTAGCACAGTATCTAAATTTACAGAAAGTGCGAAGAAAGAGCAACTAAGGGCAAAGGAATGAAACTAGAAAATGAGATTAAATGGAAAGTTCAATGGAGAGAAATTAATAATTAAATATAAATTGAGCCCCATTCTAATCTCAACCAGAAAATCAGTTTCTTAAAAAGAATTTTTAAATATAAATTATACCCCATTTTCATCTCAACCAGCAAATCGGTTTCTTAGAAAGAATTTTTAAATATAAATCGAAGCTCATTTTCATATCAAACAGCAAATCCGTTTCTTAATATAATTTTTAGATATTTTATTGAATCCCATTTTCATATCTACCCGTGAATTGGTTTCTTAGGAAGAATTTTTAAATATAAATCAAACCCCATTTTCATCTCAACCAGCAAATCGGTTTCTTAGGAAGAATTTTTATATATAGATTGAACTCCATTTGCATATCTACCAGCGAATTGGTTTCTTAGGAAGAATTTTTAAATATAAATCGAACCCCATTTTCATCTCAACCAGCAAATCGGTTTCTTAGAAAGAATTTTACATATAGATTGAACCCCATTTTCATATCTACAAGCGAATTGGTTTCTTACAAAGAATTTTTAAATAAATATTGTCACCCCATTTTCATCTCAACCCGCAAATCAGTTTTTTAGAAAGAATTTTTAAATATAAATTGCGCCCCGTTTTCATCTTGACCTTCGAATTTGTTTCTTAAAAATATAAATTGCATTCCATTTTCATCTCAACCCGCAAATCGGTTTCTTTGAAAGAATTTTTAAATATAGATTGAACCCCATTTTCATATCTACCAGCAAGTTGTTTTCTTCGAAATAATTTTTAAATATAAATTGCACCCCAATTTCATGTCAAGCAGCAAATCGATTTCTTACAAAGAATTTTCAATATCAACTGAACCCCATTTTCATCTCAACCAACAAATCGGTTTCTTAAAAAAAAATATAAATTGAATCACATTTTCATCTAAACTTGCAAATCGGATTAAAATAAATTTAAATATAAATTGTACTCAATTTTCATCTCGACCAGCAAATGGTTTCAAGAAAGAATTTTAAATATAAATTGCACCCCATTTTTATCTCAGCCAGCAAGTTAGTTTCTTAGAAAGAATTATTAAATATAAATTGAACCTCATTTTCCTCTCAACCAGCAAATCGGTTTCTTATAAATAATTTTTTTAAATATAAATTGAACGCCAATTGCCATCGCAATCAGAATATCTGCTTCCTTCAAGTAATTATTGTATATGAATTAGAACCTCTTTCCTATCGTCACGAAGAACCCATGGCTACCAATGCATTTTGGATGATACAAAATAAAGGAACTTTTACCCAAGTTAAATTGTTAATTTAAACTTCGTGCTATTGTGTGCCTTATGTGTATTGGTATGTAAATAATAGATAAGAAGACGAAGAGGGAGAGACACAGGTGAATTTGTATGTATACACACAACTTTTTCATCTCTTTTTATATGTTACGTCATCTCCCTCCCTCGCAAGTGTACGAGATTCATCCGATCTTATAATAAAAATTATACCAAGTTTAGAATGACCATCTCTGTTAGCTCAAAAGCACCATCAGGTCGGTCCTCGTTAGGAGAGGTGGGGGATGGGGATGGTGTCCGAGTAGTGTTGGCGTTTAAGACACGAAAAAGCG
>OZ018331.1:125626604-125724104 GCA_963969495.1 Ceratothoa steindachneri
TATTATTTTGTGGACATCTACTCATTATTCAAGGGTTTATTTAGTTGCTATCTAGGCTATTATCTAGTGCTAAATAATAACTATCTAGTCATTACCTAGTGAATAAAAAAACTATCGAGTCATTACCTAGTGGCTAAATAATAACTATCTAGTCTTTATCTAGTGGCTAAATAATAACTATCTAGTCATTACCTAGTGGCTAAATAATAACTATCTAGTCTTTATCTAGTGACTAAATAATAACTATCTAGTCTTTATCTAGTGGCTAAATAATAACTATCTAGTCATTACCTAGTGGCTAAATAATAACTATCTAGTCTTTATCTAGTGACTAAATAATAACTATCTAGTCATTACCTAGTGGATAAATAATAACTATCGAGTCATTACCTAGTGGCTAAATAATAACTATCTAGTCTTTATCTAGTGGCTAAATAGTAACTATCTAGTGGCTAAATGATAACTATCTAGTCTTTATCTAGTGGCTAAATAATAACTATCTAGTCTTTATCTAGTGGCTAAATAATAACTATCTAGTCTTTATCTAGTGGCTAAATAATAACTATCTAGTCTTTATTTAGTGGCTAAATAATAACTATCTAGTCTTTATTTAGTGGCTAAATAATAACTAACTAGTCTTTATCTAGTGGCTAAATAATAACTATCTAGTCTTTATCTAGTGGCTAAATAATAACTATCTAGTCTTTATCTAGTGGCTAAATAATAACTATTTAGTCTTTATCTAGTTGCTAAATAATAACTATCTAGTCATTACCTAGTGGTTATCTATTCTTTATTTAATGACTATTCAGTGGCGTTTGAGTCATTATTCAGTAGCTATTTAATGCCTATCTATTAAAATTATAGATCCTATTTTGTACCTATTTAGTTATTATTTGGTACCTATTTATTTGCAGGTTCTGTTTAGTGTAAAATATCACTAAAATCCTCTATTCTATGTCCCAAGCTTTTAATAGACCTAATTCTGAGCGCTTTTTCTTTTCCCTCCAACGCGGTTGCAATATTGTAATTATATTAAACATTTATAAAAAGACCAAAATGTTGTTAACCTATTTTTGTTACCAAACATTTAAAAGTGCATACAATAGGTAGCTTATGGTGGAAAAGGGATTTATTTTCTTCATTATATCTTACGCCTGTAATAAAAGCTGAAAGATTGTTGGCAATATTTAGAATAAAGAAGAAGAAGAGGAAGAAGAATAAGATGAAGAGAACTGAACACTAGAAAAGATCTTGAATTGTTCTTTAAGGTTGTCTCCTTCCACCAAAAAGCTCGAAAATTAAATTAAATTCGAGCTGAATACTATTTATTTTGAAAAGGTATGTTCACAATCTACATTAAGGGCTTTTAACTAGAAGTCTACGTCTAGAAGTACGTCACATAATTATCAGCGTGGCTACAAAAGATTCATGTAAATTACTATGATTTTACAAAAGAACCCTTAGTTCACAGTTGACCACTCAATGCCAGTCTCAATTTCGCAAAGGGGATATTCGTAGTATAAAGAGAAATAAGAGAGATTTTCGGTTTATTGTAGGTCATGTGGTTTTGGCGAAAGAGAACTAGAAGTACGTTACACAATTAGATGCTTGCCTACGAAAGATTCATGAAAATCATTCGGAAAAAATAATGGTCTCTCATAATTGGACCGCCTATTGAATACTTCAGCGATAAAAACTTGGCTAAAGATAGTCACCATAATTTTAAAAATATGACTCTTGTTTGCTAACTTCATTGAGTTTTTTCGACTTGGTAAAGTATGTGCGCCGTAAGAGCGGGAAGTCGATGAGAGCGCCGTGGGTTAGCCCACTAATATTAAGCTTAATTAAGGACCGAAATAGAAAATTTCAAATACATAAGAACAATGAGTCATTTATAAGTCGGCAAAATTACATAGATTCTCGAAGAGAAGTTAAACGGGCGGTTAGAGATGCGAAGCGGAAATATGAAATAAAACTGGCGAAGGATTCAAAGAAGGAACCGAAACGGTTTTACGGCTATGTAAACAGTAGGAAACCCTTAAAAGGTTCAATAGGGCCGATTAAAGACAAAGATGGTCGTTTGACGGAATTTCCGGCGGAAATGTCTAAAATTTTAAATGAACATTTCACAAGCGTCTTTACTGTTGAAGATTCGTCCCAATTAGGATCGTTAGTTGAAGAAGTAGATAATAGTGATATTTGCATATCCGATATAACGGTTAATGAAGTGGAAATTCTTAAATATATTAACCTGATGAAAAAGTCGAAATCACCCGGGCCCGATGGCGTTTACCCCACTCATTTAAAGGAACTTAAGAATGAGCTTGCGAAGCCGTTGCGTGCAATTTTCAATCGCTCATTAGAAGATGGCGTAGTCCCTGTAGACTTCAAGCGTGCGAACGTTACACCAATATTTAAGAATGGGAATAGATACGAAGCAACGAATTTTCGGCCTATTAGTCTAACTTCGGTAGTTGGAAAGCTTTTAGAATCGGTAATTAGAGATAGAATAGTGTGCCACCTCGAGCTAAATAATCTGATTAAAGATTCCCAACATGGGTTTAGGCGGGCGAGATCGTGCTTGACAAATTTGCTCGAATTCTTCCATAAAATGATTTGCGTTTACGACGAAAGCAAAGCTGTAGATGTAATCTATCTAGACTTTAAAAAGGCGTTTGACACCGTTCCGCACGAGAGATTATTAATGAAAGTTAAAGCAATCGGTGTGAAGGGTAAGATATTAAATTGGATTAGAAATTGGCTGAAGGATCGTTCGCAGCGAGTAGTTATAAATGGTGAATGTTCTGATTGGGTCAACGTCAGTAGTGGAGTGCCACAAGGCTCCGTTCTTGGCCCATTATTGTTTCTAATATATATAAACGATTTGGATAATGGCGTATTTAGTACGATTTCTAAATTTGCTGACGACACGAAGCTGGGCAACCGTGCCTATGTAAGATCGGATGTAGAAAAATTACAAAAGGACCTAAACTTGATTGTCAGATGGGCGGATAAGTGGCAAATGCAGTTTAATTTAAGTAAATGTAAGGTGATGCATTTGGGTTGCCATAATTTGAGGGTAGAGTATACCATGAAAGGCCAGGTCCTCGACGTAGTTAAATTGGAAAAAGACCTGGGAGTTTTAGTCTCGGATGACTTCAAAGTCACGAAACAATGCGCGGATGCATGTAAAAAAGCAAATCGTGTGCTGGGTTATATCGCGCGTAATTTCACGTTCAAATCCAAAGAGATAATTTTACCATTGTATAAATCACTTGTGCGTCCACTGCTCGAATATGCGGTTCAATTTTGGGCTCCATACTTAAACAAAGATATCGCGTAATTAGAAAGAGTGCAGCGTAGGGCTACAAAATTAATTCCCGAGCTGAGAAACAGGCCCTATGAGGATAGACTCAGGGCATTAGATTTGCCATCTCTCGAAGGCAGAAGATTACGTGGCCAGCTAATAGAAGTATTTAAAATATTGAAAGGATTTTCAAACGTTGATTATAGGAATTTGTTCGAATTGGATCATAGGGGAAACACTCGGCAACACGGATTAAAATTAGTCAACAAGCGATTTAACACTAGTATAGCCCAAAACTATTTTACGTTTAAAATTACTCAAGTTTGGAATAGGCTACCCACCCACGTAGTGGATAGTAGGTCGGTAAATATGTTTAAAAACCGTCTCGACGCGCACTTAAATAGTATAAATATAACGTAGTCTGAGCACAGTAAAGAATAACGTCTTTGCAAAAGGAGTTTGGAGCGGAGGAACAACGAGAGTAAAAATGATGACTAAAAATGATGCCAGCGATTTCTCTTGCATGTGTAGTTTAGATATCCATTTTCTTTTCCGCCTATCCTATAACTAGATTTTCACCACTAGCAGTCGAGGGCTGCGGAAGTTGAGAAGAAAAACTTTCTATCACCCCCCCTAGGTTGAAGTAGTTAATATGCATGACATTGTACACATGTAGATAAGTGTGTACAGTAGATTATATATTTAAAAAAAAAATAATAATAATAAAAAAAATATATATATAAAGCATGTTAGAGATACACTCGTAGATAAGTGTGTATCGTAGTTTCGGATGTAGTGTAGCGGACTAGCCTCGAGCGGACCTTAGGGTCTTTGCTGGTCCTAGATTCTGTAGTTCTGTAGTTCTGTAGTTCTGTAGTAATGCTAAGTATCTTCAAAATACAAAGCTATTGACATAGTTTAACTCGATTATAGCTTTCATTTCAGTTTGTATTTTATTGTTGTGTGTTAATAAAACTAAATTCCATCAGAAAAATGGAAAAGTGATTCAAATAAAGGCAACGTAGATTAACCGAACAAATAAATAGTAAGATTTGCATGATGGCCCCTGGCAAAAATGAAACGATTTAGTGTTCATTTTTTAGGTCAGAGGCTATTTGTAAATGCTATCAATGGCACAACATAATGTGTAATTGCTAAAATTCCGTATGGCAAGTAGTTTTGACCTACGGTAATAAGTAAAGTAATATAAAGGATCTTAGCATTATTTAAAATTACAACTACCCCATCTTTTAAGGGACAACATTTTGATACCACGAAATGCAATATATTGTTGTCTTTTATCCTTAAATAAACTTTAGAATCAAGGGTAGCATTCATATATTTTGAGCCTCTAATGTAGAGTTAAACAAAATGAAACGGATTCGTCATACGCCATAGATATTTTGCGAATAGATGTATTTGAATATAGAAAACCACAGAGAACTTTTTTCATTAAAATAGAATACACTCAGTTGATGAACGATATATGGGACAAAATAGGTACCTTCCTCTTACGCCCAAACCACATGACCTGCAAGAAACCGAAGATCTCTCTTATTTTCCCTTATGCTACGAATATCCGCTTTGCGAAATTTAGATTGGCATTGAGTGGTCGAAAATTTGAACTGGATGCTCTTTTGTAAAATCAGAGTAATTTGCATGAATCTTTGGTAGGCTCGCGGATAATTGTGTGACGTACCTCTTAGTTCTCTGCTTCTTAATCTTCTTATAATTTGAATAGAGATATTACCGTGGTTATTTTAAATCAATGTTAACTATTTTAACTGAAGAAACAAGGAATTTTCGGTTTAATTGGAAAGTTAAAGAATAGAAAAAAATTTGGAAAATTTCCCAAGCTTCATTTTATTTAGAACTAAAAAAAGCTTCATATTTATTAAGTAACTTAAATAGTTGATTTTGGCCAAAGATTTTCTTCAATGACAGTGTAGAGAATAAATAAAGCACACTAAATTATGGTTAACATGTTGCCTTGAATGAATTAGGTAGGAGTTTTTGTAAACATAATAAAAGAGAGGAGAAAATATAGTGTTCAATTAGGTATATCTATTAATACTAATACTTAAAACCACAAAAAAAAAGTAACACATCTTGCCGTTACTACCACAATCAGACTGAGTACAACACATGTTCATAACATACCCGATATCCACCCAACTTAAACGATAGACAATCGGAGTGCCAGATGTTTGGAAGAAGCTCATGAAGGTGGAACTCATCGAGGTATTGTGCTTAACTAGAGGAACGGAAGGCAGTGGCTTTATATGTACAGTTGTATGCACGGGACAGACAGATAAAGAAAAAATAGGATAAATAGATAAATATGCGTATAGTGCAAGAGGGCAAGGATACAAGTATGGAACAGCAACCTGTTATAAATACTTGCCATAGGGGTCCTATTACACAGCCATGGAACAAACTGGTAGGAACAATATGGAAAGAAATATACCCAATAGTTGAAGCAGCAAAGATATACAATCCAACGCGAAAAAAATGAATGAATAAGCAAGCATATATATATATATATATATATATATATATATATATATATATATATATATATATATATATATATATATATATATATATATATATATATATATATATATATATATATATATATATATATATATATATATATATATATATGATTGCATAAAATACCGAAATATTGAATAGAATATTATTTCATGCCGACAAAAACCTCGCAAGAGGATTTCAAGGTTACGATGAAAACCGTGCTGCAGCTGACATCTAGAAGAATGCGTTGCTTCCCTTACTCGATGCACGATTTGCGTCCTATATCGACCTGATTTCCTTCAGGAAGCTACAAATGTATCATCCACATATTTTATCTCTCCCCATCTTCATTACTTTCTATACAATTCTCTCCTTATAATCTTCCTGCAGGTAATGCACTCATGGGTTTAATTTTTAAACGTGTTCAATAATAACGATGTATTATCCCTATTTTCTGAGAACCATAACGAAGAAGTAAATAGTCATTATTTTAAATGACAATGGTAAAGACGCAAATGCTATTTTCTGCACACAATAACGAATAAATCACGAATAAATAAATGCTCACTATTTTGCTCAAAATGAAGAGGGAGTTGGTCACCAGATAAGCGAAATGACCCTCCAAATAAACGAGAGAAGGGGATTTTATTGCTCTCTCTTATCATTATGAACAAAAGCATTTATAAATACACAAGTCTACGGAATCGGTTCGCGAGATTTCAAAAGAAAAGGCGATGTATTTTTTTTTAGATTATAAGATTTGACATTCCTTTTTTTTTAAAAGATCTCTTCATAACAGCAAATTACAAGCAATAGCTACGTATGAAGGTCAAATACCAATAATTTGATGGTTGAAAATCTTATTTAATAACTATTTAACCAACTTAAATGCTCTTCTCTGCGAATCTACATTTAACAAATTCTGGGCTAAGATTGTTCCGTTATTTTACATTTTTTTCCAATTTACAAAGGACAAATGGAGTACATATCCCGAATTATTAGCGACTTGTGTAAATAGTTAAGTTAAAAAGAATTTTATTTTTTATTGGAGGGATGGGGGAAGATGTACCTTTTATAGCGTAGTATAACGTCATACTTGACCCGTTGGTGGATATATCCAAAATAAAAGAAGGAGAAAAGAGAAGAAAAGAAATAAATAATAGAAAAAAAGAATTTAAGGATTCATTCGTAAGACGCGTAAACGATAAATGATGTGTATTTGAAGCCTCCAAAAGATACCGGTAAAGAGTACGAATACTTACTTGTAAGTACGAACACATACTCAGATGTCAAAACGCATAGTCGGATTAAACGACACATTCAGATATAAGAACGCATAAGGTCAGAGTAAGAAACACATACGCGGAGTTAAAATATATTCGGAGGCGCGATTATTTATGCTCATAGGTAGAAATATACATTCGTAAGTACGAACATATATATTCATGCTTTGAACACATATCCGTAGGTATGCGCGCATATACGAAGTTAAAACCACCTACTCGAAAACTCTAGCAAATATGTTCATCGGTATGAACACACCCTTCTTAGGTGCGAATACTTACTCAAGGTGCGAACACATATTCGATGGTACGAACCCTTACACGGTGGTGAAAATACATACCTGTAGGAGCGAACAAATATGCTCGCAAGTGCGAAAACCTATGTTCTTACATGCGAATATACACGTCCAGGGGGGCGATGACTCATTTGGATGTACGAACACATACGGAGTTGCAAATATACTCAGAGGCACAATTGCATATGTAGTTAGGAACATCTTTTTAACTTGCTGTGGAGTTCAATGAAGCTTCAGGTTCACAAATATCGCCCAAAACGATTGGAAGTAGACGTAAAGATCAAGGCTAAAAGGATGTAAGGCGAGAGAGGGGGTTTTTATATCTGAGATCAACAGAAAAAAAACGTCTCCCGTTAGCCAAAATCGCAAAATTTGATAGTATATTTTAAATATGTAAGAAAGAATATTTTATTGTTTCTTTTCATCTAATTTATGTGATTACATTCAAATATATCTTGAAAGAAAGTTATTTAACAATTCAATATTGTAGTAACGTTTTGCATGAGTTTAAAAATGAAAAGTTTTATTCGAGCAGGACAACGTCCCATGCCATTATCAAAACACCCCAAGCATTAAATTGGAGAAATAGGATTGACCTTATGGAGTGTCCACCACAGCTACCAGACTTAAATCATGTATAACATTTGCCGGTACTACATGTAAAATCAATCAGAAGAATCACATGCAAATAAACGGAACTGTATGCAAAATTACAATTTGAGTGGGGAAAGATAGCAGCAGAAATTTGTAAAATTTGGTGAAATCTCTGCCACCAAGAAATATGGCTGTAATATATATATATATATATATATATATATATATATATATATATATATATATATATATATATATATATATACATATATATATATATATATATATATATATATATATATACATATATATATATATATATATATATATATATATACAAAAAACTCTCACAGTAAAATGTAAAGAGGAATCAAAGTACTTTCGAACAATATTTTTCAGTTCACTATCAAGGAATAGATATAACTCGAATATTTTTGGATTACCCTTTTCATTTTCTCGAAGGTGTTTTTGCAATTATTGCTTCCCTCACGCGCTACTTTTCGAGTGTTCCATAATATATATATATATATATATATATATATATATATATATATATATATATATATATATATATATGAATAACGTTACAGCCATGAGGAAAATGAAACAACGGAGAACTGCGAGGCCTTTCGACTAATGGTCCTTTACTGCTCAGTAAAGGACCATTAGTCGAAAGGCCTCGCAGTTCTCCGTTGTTTCATTTTCCTCGTGGCTGTAACGTTATTCATATATATATATATATATATATATATATATATATATATATATATATATATATATATATATATATATATATATATATATATATATATATATTATATGGAACACTCGAAAAGTAGCGCGTGAGGGAAGCAATAATTGCAAAAACACCTTCGAGAAAATGAAAAGGGTAATCCAAGAATATTTGAGTAACGTTATTCATAAATTCCTCACGTTCCTTATTTTCGCCGTTCAGTTATACATATATATATATATATATATATATATATATATATATATATATCTTTCCTTAACTTACCATGAAAAAACCTTACCTAAATACCACCCTGTTTCCACCTTTTGACACATTTCACCTTTTTTATAAAACCATAACAATTCTATTTGTTAAGAATCCACCTAAAAATGTAGTCGTGGGGAAGGGGGGGGGGCGTGAAGCATATTACGACAATCACTATTAGCATAAAAGGTACCCCGCTACAATGTAAATTTTTCTATATAATGAATAGCAAATGTTTGGTAAGCTAACAACAACTGTATGGCCACATCTTCTTAGCAATCTTTCATTCACGGAAAGTTTTCGAAAAATTCAAAACCACAAAAGAATTGTGCTCAATTTTTTTTTTCAGCCAAGGAAATCTCTTATATCAGTCTTTTACAACAATCCTTTTACCTCCCTACTTCCTCACTATTTTTAATCAAATGATCTCCCTTCCCCGCACCTCTCTTTTCATTCCCTTGCCAAAAAGTGGGTTGTTCACATGGAAATCATCGACGTAAACGCGTTTCCAATGACTGACTTCATCTAAACTGCCTCCCAGATGGCTCCCGGATCGATAAAATAAAGTGAATTTTGCATCAGCGCCCACTTAAGGTAAAAAAAAGGTGTCTTTGCTGCTCCATGCCGCGTAATTCCTTGGGCTGTGAGCAAACATGACGCCAGAGTGACCACCTACTTGGATCTCTGTAACGTTCCTCATCAATTCTTGAAGGCAACCATTAGGATTTCTAAAATTCTGTCCACGCGTTTCAGCTCCCCCCATCACCTCTTTAAATGACACCCGCCATATTTATGCTACTCGAATAATACCAATAAGCAGCCTTATTCTTCTCTTGCACCAATTACGTTTGGTAAACAAAGAGCGAATAGCTACAGCTAACTATTTTTCTTAGTTGAGGAAAAGACACTAAACCGAGGGAGGTAAATATGGAAACACCGTATCATCAGCCAATCAGGTGAGACTAAGTGAAAAATGGACCAATCAGCGTCCCCTTTCGGAGTGACGATATATCACGTGTTATCATGGGACTGGCCAACGAGTTATGACACGATATGGTGTCTTGTCCACCAAGATATGCATATTGGCGCACATATTTCAACTTTTCCCTTCGCAATGCCAATTTTGCGCTAGTCTCTTTCTCTGGCGGTGGTCAGATAAGGATAACTGCTTCGTGGGAAGGTGGGATGCTATTTCACATCTATCGTTCGCATCAAACCATAAAAAAGGAACAATTCTCATAACAAAAAATATGAAACTGTATCTAAGGTTGGAAAAACGTTTTCAAATGATTCGTTCAAGGGAAGTTTGCGCGGTTTAGTGATTTAATGCCATTTTCAAACATACCAGGGTTTTATGGTCACTTGACCCCATCACTTAATAGCTGATCTTTTTGTATTTTCGCTTTTCGACAGTATACGTGCGTAAATTGCTTAGTTCCTTAAAATATGAAGACTTAAATGTATCCACAGAAAGCAGAAATAAATCCCCAATCCCTTATGATAAAGTATGGCTAAAATAAAAATTTATTGGTTACAAAAATATTCCCCAAATAGCCCGTTAAATTTGCACTAAGTAGACGATGAAATAAACCAGGAAATGAAAACGTCCGACTACGATGGATCTATCTGATGAATCTAACTGCAATCGTAACGTTATCCTCATTCCAGAGCCAAGCTGTGCTAAGATAAGCCCAAATGCTCCCGATAAAGTTCGGATTTAAGTCGATTTATCCGCTAATGTGGGAGAATGAAGCGAGTCTATAAATTTAGGATTACATTCCTAACAGCCACGTCAGCCGGCAATGGGGAGCTATTTTTACGTTTTACTCTTGAAAATAACTATTATAAGTCCTTAAGCGTTACAATATAAGTGTTTATTACGAGAAGTTCAAACCATTAAAAAGTGATTATTAGCCCAGAGAGTCAAAATTAATTGTCGAAAGAAGTCTAAGGTATTTACAACTCACGTTTCAATTCGCGCGTCTTATATTCATTTATTATATCTCGCACTATTAAGCACAGAAAATTTCTTATCTTATTACTGATCACAGCCGTAAAACGCTTTTGCGGTCATTAGCGTAATTAAAAGTCTTAAAAAATACTTTTCTAAATTGGAAAGTATTTAATTACGGATTTAAGGGAAAAATATATCGATTATACATGAGACCCCATAACCCATTCTTAGTCGAAAAACGTACAAAAAGACCAAATTACCAGATCTTTAATGTAAATTTGTTAGAATAATTTTAAAAGATAGAGATTATTTATACTAAATAGTTTTACTTAAAAAACTCATGTATAGAGACTAGTCAATATATCTGGTGGTTTTTCGATTATATTTATTAGCTCTAAAAGGATATTTGGAATATAGGAATTTTAATTAACTAAAACCTTTGTAAACAGTTCATCATCATCATTATATCTTTCGCTTTTCTGTTTCCTTTTTTTTCTTGTGTCTTTTTATCTCCTTTTAATCTTTCTCTATTTTTATTTACATTTTCTCTTTCTCTATTAATCCTCTTATCTCTTTCTCTATTTCTCCCTCTCTCTCTCTCTCTCTCTTTATTTCTTCTTTCACTCTCTTTCTCTATTTCTTTCTGTGTTTCTTTTTTTCTCTCTTACTCTCTTTCCCCCTTTCTCTCTTTTTCTTTCTCCCTTACTCTCTTTCTCTCTTTTTTCTCTCTTCTCTCTTTTGCCTTCTCTCTTTCTCTCTTACCCTCATTCTCTCTTTCTTTCTTACTCCCATTCTCCCTTTCTCTCTTACGCTCCTTTTCAAACACTGTTCCTATTTCTTCTTCTTTCGAATTCATTACATTGAAATTATGTTAGGTTAGGTTAGGTTGGATTTGGTTTTCTTAGGTTAGGCCGGGTCATGTCAGGTTGATTTAACAATACTACAATCACTATAAGCTAAGTAAAGTGTAGCATGGGCAACCATTCTCCGGTTGTCATCTGTATGATTTCGTTACTTCCCGGCCCCAGTGCCTCTCGGGTGATTTCCGGCTATATATCTTCTTCACATTTTCACTTCACTACTTTCTTTACCAATCTTTTTTACAAAATGTGTGTGGCAGTTGCCCTCGTTGGTTATAGGTTTTAAAAAATCCACTAACCTCATCGAGTGGGCATCCGGCTGAGGCGAGCAGGTGGTGAGACTGAGTCACTAACAGTCTCAATAGTCGGTCTTTGATGTCTCTGGAGCATCGAAGTCTCGGAGAGCTGAAAAGAGAGGAGAAGTGATTAGACCCTGACTCAGGAATGTCTCTGAAACAGCCCCGAGGGGTGTTTCAGCGGTGATCTTCTGGGGCTACCGCGTTTTTGTTATGAGGATTACTGAGTGGGACAGTAGAACTACTAAATTAGTTTGAGGGGTTGTTTATGTACAAATTTTACTACCGACCTTCCGTCTCCGATATCCATGTTAATATTAACTATGTTTTTTGCCAGAGTTTTACCACTTAATTCCACATCTGATGTCAATAACTGTGGAGGCTATATATTTAGGCGATTTTCCCGTGCGATGTCTATGGCAGTTTTGTTTCGAGTTTACCCTTCTGTTCCGGATCTGCTAAGGCTATCTCGGCAAAGTGCCCGTCCTTTGGGCGTTTTACCACTAATTGCACAGCCGGATGCCTAATTCAAGAGGCTAGGAAATCTTTTCGTACGGTTTTAGCACCAAATCCCACCATTCGATGCCGTATTATCTCAGTGAGATGGTATTTACGCATGCATTTACCACCGATTCCCACTCTCCGATATTAAAATCAGTAGAGGAGAATATTGTTTTGGTAAAATGTTTACCACTGGACATTTGTTATGCCAATCGCAGTGGAAAGTGTTTAAAGTAATTCAGAGTTATAGTTGGTACAAGGTAGCCCTCTAAAAGTTAATCCAAATCATGATACTCATCCGTTGACTAACCATACCCAATGTAGCTCAACTATGCTCCACGTGTGAAGTGAATACCAGGGGCATATTTTGACCAAGGTTCTTTACCTAGCGTAGGGACTGAATAGGTCAAATAATTATGGTTGTTCGGAGATTTAGTGAATATAAAAAGAATCTTTATTAGTATTTAGAAATTTATAAGGAAAACTAAAGGAGGCATATATGTAAATATATATGTAAATATATATATATATATATATATATATATATATATATATATATATATATATATATATATATATATATATATACACGAGGGGAGGTCAATAAGTTTTGCGAATCGGTAGGGCAAAACAGAAGAAGGGGGATGGCTGTTTGTGGGGTTGTTAGAACAAGTTATGACAAGTCAGGACCTGCAGCCGCACGCTCCTTACTCGTCTATTTAAGAAGCAGTAGCTGATCGCAGATCGTCAGTCACAACTTTTCAACAATGGAGAAGGTTGAGCACCGCACATTGATCAAATCTTTTACCAAAAAAGGCAAGAATGCAAAAGAGATCAATGAACACATAGTTGCAGTGTACACCGACACCGCCCCTTCCTATGCAACCATTGCTCGCTGAAATAGGGAGTTCCTTTATGGTCGTGAGTCCCTTGAAGATGACCCCGTCCAGGATGCCCATCAGACATGACCAACGATGATAATGTGGCCCGTGTGGAGAGGATGATCCTCGAAACTCGAGGGGTGAAGGTCGAAGAAATCGAGCGAGAACTTGGAATATCACATGGAAGTGTTATCAACATCATCCACGACAATTTGGCCATGACCAAGGTCTGTGCCCGTTGGGTCCCTAGAAACCTCACGCCCCATGATCGACTTCAACGTCGTCAAAGTCCACAAGGCGAGAGTTGCACAAGCTGCCTTGCGCGAATGCGGATTCGGGGAGCTCAACCATCCCCCCTATAGTCCAGATCTGGCCCCTAGAGACTACTTTTTATTCCGCTAGCTCAAGGCTGCACTGCGTGGACGCCGGTTTGGGGACGTTGGAGATGTCCAGCTCGCCGTCCAAGAGTGGATTGAACAGCAGTCTGGAGATTTCTGGTTGTCGGAAATTCGAAGCCTCAGGGACAAGTGGCGAAGTGCATTTAAGTCGAGGGTAGTTATATTGAAAAATAATAAAACACTTTTGCTCATATCTCGTTTCCTTATATCCGAATTGCAAAACTTATTGACCGCCCCTCGTATATATATGCTTTTTTTGCGATTTCAAGTGTGTCTGTATCATTGAGCAAAATACCCAAATAAGGTTTTAAGATTTTATAAGTCAGATATTTTCTTTGGCGTAAAATTTAAGTTATTTTTGAAACACAATATCAACAAGTTTACCCTCGCACAAACTTAAGTGATCAAACGTCTACTCTGCTACTATATTGTTTATGAAACCAAAATAGAAAAATACCATCTACACTAAAAGAACATCGCCAAGAACGCGATAGAACTGAAACAAAGACTTTGCTGTTACTTTCTTCTTTTGCTAACAATCGTCACCCATGGACGAAACTTCCTCAGTTAACATGGCATCGCACCAGAGTGGCACTTGTAAGAACAAATTAATAGGACTAAAATGACTATAAGAACCTTATATTGGTTCTTAATCCGCTGAGGTAATCAAGTAATATGGCGCTGAAGAAGGCTCCAGAACGTCCATCTGTGTACAGTATGAAGGCAGAAACGTTTGTACGTGCAGAGTTAGCTTCAGGATCGTATGGTCACTGGTATAAAACCTGTTCAAGAATGACAGCAACTATATGTGAGTGCATGGGCGAGCATGTTGCACATAGATTTGTGTCCAACAGTCTTGGCACAATGATATATCACCACCCACTCACCATAAATTTATGTATATATTTGTGTATGTATTTATGTATTTATTCGAAAACCACAATTCAAATTATCTAAACAAACACAACATTGCAAATTCAACACAGTTCTTATAATATCACAACGATACATAAACTTATTGAATAATAGTTTTCACTGATATAGTGACAGCCTTCACCCTTAAATAATCAGTTGTACTATTTACACCAAATAATGCGAATTAAGAATACCCAAGAATCACACTCAATGGAAACCCCATACGTTAAATCAAATTCTCCGCCATCCTGCTAATCACACTCAAAATAAACATGATTTTCACTTCACATATCATAAACATAACAAAGCCACAAACAAAGTAAATACTAAAGGAATTTAAATATTATTCGTCCTTGTGCTTGATTTTAACTTCGTCACTTGAGGAGTAAAGGAGGAAAATAGATCATAAGGACACACAAAAGCATTAACTACTCGAATATCCGTCTGAATATGCAATGCAAAGGCAAAGAATCTAATTTTAAACCATAATAATAATGAGAAAATAATTTTACCACAAATGATTGTGTATTTCCATCCAGTTACTACGGATTACATTCTCATTTAAAAAGAATCAATATTTGTAAGCCAAAATTTAACTAAACCTTCAATCAAAAAATATACTAGAGGGGCACTTAAGTGGCCTGGAACAACGTATGAAGTAAAAACAAACTCATTGAATCAAACCGAAAGTTATTAGATTTTTCAACTTTTTGTAATAGCTAAGAGATACCCCACGACAGCTGTAAAGAAACGTCGACATTTGCCTTAAATAAGCCGATGCACCTCATTACCACATAATGTATGACTAGTGCTCAGCTAGCGACTCATAAACCTCGCCTAAGCTGTCGAGTGACAGAGTGGTCTGAGGCGCTTCTCAATTCATCTCGTCACGCTGTTTAATCTTTCGCATCTCGCCACGCACATTTATTTTTACTTTGCCATCGGTCCTTTTCCTATCTACACTTTTCGCTAAGGGACATATGTGCAATTAGATATGTAGTATTAAATTTACATCACTTGAAAAGTTAAAGAACAACGAGGAATTGAGCAGAAATGTGCCAAAGAACCTTGTTGTTGAAGTCTGGCAATCAATGAATCAAAGGGGACAATGGTCCATTGATTTATGAGGTAGCCAATTAAAGTAATTTAGTATTGTGTGTTTGCATATTTTAGATATAAAAAAATTGATTAAGGATTGAAATTTTAATATTTTAGAAATAATTTATAGGTAAATCCAACGAGGGAATCTGCTTCGGAAAGTTAATTAGGAGAGATATGTAAAGAGGTGGCGAAGATGTAGGTGGTGAAAAAAATGGGTAGAACATATATAACCACATATCCTCCTACGAATATTGATGACGGGATGGCACTTAATTCAGGCGTTTGTGTTTGGATGGCACGAAATCCTCCATATATCCGCTGATGATGGTTGCCTACTCCAACTTTAGGCTCCTTCGCGTTGAGATTGATTGAAATACATTTTTGGGGGTTCGCCTTTTAATTTTTTTTTAAATGTATACATATAATATTTACACATATATTTACTCGACCAAATCTGACCTCACCCCCCCCCCCATCACCCTGTTGCGCTCCTATAAACACTTTACTACCTTTTATAGTCAAGGCAAATTTGCACGTCACCAGAAAATCGCAATAAATATTTTCGAACCGATTTTATTCACCCTCTCGCTCATCAACGCAAGAGTAATAGTAGTGGTTCACGAAACGTCCTTTAACCAGGCAGATCCCAATCTATAATGAAATAGACATAAAGGTCAGTATGACAATTGCTGGTGAGCCCGAGGGCACCAGGGACGGTCCTCTTTGGGGTGAAGTGACAGGGACTATTGTGTTTTGACACCAAACAGCGTTCTAGTGGACCATTTGTCGCCTCAGAGCAGAGGACCCTGTTCCGCATCAGAGGTATGTGGATATAGATACCCGTCGGCAGTATTCATTGGAACAGAGAGTCTGTGTTGTGCTGCGAAGACGGTAGAGGAAAAAAGCAGTGTTGTAATTGGCTATGTGTGTGGTGAGTAGTGTAAGATCTACCCACCAGAATACAGGACTGAGCGCAGCGCGTCCACCAATTGGTAGCCAGATCTCTTCAAGTGCTGACGTTTGGGTCCGCTCCTGCCGGGATCAAACCCAGTACCGGGACGTTAGGAGACCAACGCCGTATCCACGGCTGCTGATAGCACTAGCCTTGTCCTCCGGTAGTTTTTTGTAATAAGTTTTTACAATAAACTTATTTCAATTGTAAGGTTCCATTAAGAACCTCACATCAAGAATTTTCGTCACTAACTCACAGAGCTAGGAATTAGGTTAAATTCCGCGCCTGCTGCCTTCCTTAGATGTAGTCACCGTTTATCAGGTTCCCTCTCCGGAATCGAACTCAGATTCCTCGTCACCCGTTAAAGCCATTGTTATCACTTAGCTTACCATCTGGCTGGTAGGACAGAAATTGCATAAATTAGCGTTGGTACTTTGACCATTGTGCTTAGCAACTTATATCCAGAGTCATGATTCCGCTCATTATGGACATGAACTAACTTGCAATAAAGTTCACTAACTCAGTTGGTACTACTCAACCTTATTTTTGCAATAAAAGAAGATTTGATTGAGAATACGAGTATTAATGTCGGAGAGGAATTTAGTAATAGCGACCACCGTGCAATCACATTTACTATAAATTTCACTAGAAGCTATATAATTAGTAGCAACAAAAAAGTCCCTGACTTTAGAAAGAGAATTTTATTAAGCTCAGAACAAAATTTAAGCAAAAAGACTGAAGGAGTTTGCGTGACATACACGATATAAACGCTAAATGGCCATTTGTACTAGTTCTTACTTTGAAGCGGCGAAAGAATGTATACCTTTAAAAGATCGATGCTCGCCACACAAAAATAAAGATAAGTGGTGGAGTAGTGAAATAGCTAACTGTTTACGAGGTAGAAACGTCCATAATAGATTATAAATTTCTGACTATGAGGTAGAACGCGCCAAGTATAGAGACTTACAACGTAAATCCAAAAAGTTAATCAAACTGAGTAAAAAGTATTTGGAATCACACTTAGCGAATCAAAGTAAAATCCACCTGAAAGTGTTCTATAGTTATATAAGACAAAAGAGAGAAACAACTATCGGACCACAAATTGACGTGAACGGAGACTTCACCACGAACGAAGGGCAAATGAACTGTATCTTGAACACATTCTTAACATCAGTTTTTACTATAGAAGATTTTAGCGATATCCCAACACTGGCAGCGGTCCAAATATGTAACAACGAGGCGTTAAGTAGTATCAGCATTGCAGAAGGAGACGTAGTGAGATGTATTGAAAAACTTAAGGGAAATAAGTCACCCGGCCCGGATGTGATCTCCGCTCGGTTATTAAAGGAAGCCAAAACTGAACTAGCCAAACAGCTGTCGGTACTTTTTAATTATTGGTTACAGACCGGAACACTACCCTATGAATCGAAGCTCGCTAACGTAACACCAATATAAAAAAACAGTTAATCATTACCCAGTAATTATCGCCCAATTAGTTTAACCTCGGTCCATTGCAAAATCTTAGAAACACTTATACGCAACGAACTCGTTAACCACTTGGAAGAAAAGAAGCTACTTACTCGTAAGAGACACTCAACACGGCTTTCTTAATAAATGCTCTTGCTTAGCGAATCTATTAGACTTCTTTAATGACATTTTTAATGAATTCGACGAGAGTAAAGTGGTTGACATACTTTACCCTGACTTTCAAAAGGCCTTCGATAAATTTCCACACAAACGTTTACTAACTAAATTAAAAACACACGGAGTTCAAGGCGCCATAGCGAGGTGGGTATAAAACTTGTTGAGCAATCGTAAGCAGCACGTAGTTATAAAGGAAAAATCATATAGATGGACAGACGTTACTAGAGGGGTACCTCAAGGGTCTGTTCTGGGACCAGTTCTATTTCTAGTATATATTAACGAATAAGACAAAGGCCTTTCAGGCATAATATCCAAGTTTGCTGACGACACCAAAATTGCGAATTCAGTATCACTAACGCACAGATTAATGAAATGCAAAACAATCTCTACAAATTGTTGAACTGGGCGCAAACGTATCAAATGCTTTTTAATACAGATAAATGTAAAGTCTTCCATACCGGATACTGTAACGGCAAAGCAAATTACTCACTAAATGGTACTCAACTCTTAAGCGTAGACAGAGAGATGGACCTAGGAGTAACAATATTGAGCGACCTAAAACCCAGTCAGCAATATTCAGAAATCCTTAAGAAAGCAAATGAAATAATTGGATTCATTGGTAGAGCGTTAGAATATAAGTCCAAAAATACAATCCTTACTCTCTATAATTTCTTGATCTGTCCCATTATGGAATACTGCGTTCAAGCCTGGTGCCCGTACTATCAGAAAGATATAGCAAAATTAGAACGAGTCCAACGAGGGCTTACTAAATCGATACCAAGCTTATAGAACAAAACATACGAAGAGCGACTTAGAGAACTAAATCTTTTTCCGTTAATTCAGCATAGATTAAAAGGAAACGTAATTTAGGTCTTTAAAATGATCAAAAGCATAGACAATATGGATTGCAATAAATATTTCACAGTCGACCAGTCAAATAACACGAAAGGAAATGGCTGCAAAATTATAGGTAAACATTTTAACTCGCACGAATTTAAGAATTTATTTTTTAACCGAATCGTCAACTTATGAAATGGTCTTCCGCGTAAAGTAATAGACTGCAATACCGTAGATACTTTCAAACATCATATAGATAAATACTTTGAATCTAATCCCCGACTAACAGCGTTTTCTAGCAAATAGCTAACTCCCTAGCCTTCAGGTGACAAGTTCACCAAATTTCTCCTACTTTCCATCTCCCTGAAATAAATTTTACTTCGGGATTTTTCCTATCTTTCCTGTACAACTAAAACAAGGTGTACCCTATGTCTTCCTTATAGTCTTTATCCCAGGTCATCTATTATGGACCACAAGGTCTGTTTTGACATGTTTATCTATGTAACTATGTAACTCTACTGGGCTACCGAGAGCTTTTCCACGTAGGAGTCATTTCCCTTATTAGATTCCAATAACACTTTTGGTTTCAATACCGTTGTGTATGTCTCTCATGGGGCTACCCAGAATTTAGCGTGGAATTTAAATCGTGAATTTGTATGGCAGATAGCAGCAACCCCAGAGTTGAACAATTTGGAAAAAACAGCATAAATGCGAGTAGTAAAGTACTACCATACAAGAGAGGAATTTTGGCTACGAATAATCGCCTTTGAAACGTGAACAATATATTAAGATTAAGGCAAGAGAAGGGGCATTGAAAGAACAGCTTTAGAGCAATTAAAGGACAAGAGAAGAGAAATAGATAGGAAAGACAGATCAATTTCACTGGGACGGCTGTAACTCAGCCCACCTGTCTATCGACGCACCAAACTTGATGGGAAAATAAAAACACCTAAAATCTCGCTCCAAAAATGGAGTCTATAAATTATCACTGGAGTAAACTGGAAGAGAATTTGAGAAAGAGATGGAGCGAATCAAAAGTACAGCGAGTAGTACTTGTGTGTAGAAGAACCGCTTAGTGGAAAGTAATGATATCATGACAAATTTTATGCCATTATCACATAATCCATGCCATCGCCACCCACGACTAACTTAAAATACTCAAGAGGTGACCATTTTAGGCTGCAACTCGAAATATTATTACTAAATTACTTTTGCCACAGAACCCAAAATGTGTACACGACTCGATTCTCACACAAACTAATATATACATCATTACTTGACGGGGACAATAAATTTAAAAATGTTCCATAGGAAAGATAATAAGCGACTTCCAATTGTATTAGGCCATCCATTAAGTAAATTAGCAATTTCCGTTCCGGAAAAAGTATTCTCAAAAATGGACTCCATTTAGGACGACCAGGGAAATTTGATCAAGATACATTAAAAATAACAGTAAAGGAAACAATTGGCTGCAAAAAACTAAATTTAAATGATTCTACTGTGCATCATTATTGTGGCAATGGCTCCCTCCCGACCTGTCATAGGTAGACTTCCAACAACGAATCAACATTTGTTCATCTCTCCTTTCTCAATTAAAGTGTGAACCATATTAGAGTAGGATTGATACAGGAGACGAAAGGTGGGTCACTTAGAATAATATTAAACTTCCGAGACAATGGATTAGTCCTGGGGAAAAAAACGATACCCCAGTAGAAGCAGGAGCTTCATCCACGGGAGGTTTCCTTATGCGTTTGGTGGGAGATGAATGGCATAATCAATATTAAACTCCTTAACTCAAATCAGACTATCACTACAGGGGATTAATTTGCCCAGATGGACAGTTCACATGCAGCAGTTTAAGAAAAAAGGCCAGTAATCAAAAGAAGAAGGGTGCTCCTTCATGAAGACAACACGCGACCTCATATCGCAAGAGATACCATACAAAAGTTTGACAATTTTGACTGGGAACTAATGAGCCATCCTTCATCCCACCCTAGTAAGCCCCACCAAAATACATCTTTTTAGCTTAGCATATCATGTAAAAAGAATGAAGAAGCCAACAATAGAAAAGGTCGAAACAAGTTTAAAGGAATTTTTAAAACCAAAGTCAAACGATTTTTGCAAACATGGTATTGAAAAGTTAGTAGAAAGATGGAGAGTAGTGGTAAAAACTAGGGGTAATTATATTACTTATTAAATTAATCAATAAACACTTATTTAAATATAAATAACTACAAAAAGTTGTTTGCTGGAACTTTTTGGAATAATTGAGGATAATTTAAAACACAAATTTCTGAGCATAACGATTCGAGATTTGTCACTCTTAATTTCCTATATTGTTTTCCGCTGCTGCGACGATAGTCTTGAGCATTAGATTCCCGTTGTCATTACGAATTCGCACAGGCGTTTAGTTCTTAGAAGTCCTGCTTATTGTAACTTAGACTTTTGGGGGGTTTGTTTTATAATCCAGTGCGGATTATCTAAAAAAGAAACTTCTCTGCATTTTGTTTCCTTTTTATAATCCAGTTTGGATTAATTATCAAAGTAATTTACGATATTCTCAAAGTTTAGGATTACAATTGAATCTGTAAATAATCTGTCTCCAGTATGGAGAAACTTGTTTAGGAATCTTCAATTAGTTAAATTGGTCCGTAAGGATATATATTATATTTGAGACTGGTTTCCAGTCTTTGCACCCAATATTATGGGAGAGACTTTTCCGAGTACACCTGGATCAATGAGGCTCAGGTTTCAAAGAGCATCCTTTTGAGAAGTCTGTTTACCAGTTAAACCAACTAAAAACTTTTCGTTGTTGGAGTTTTCTGTTTATTTGGAGTGAATACCTCTGAGGCAACTCCTCTGCAGATATCACTATTAGGTTTAAATTTAAAGGGCTTTGAGGATTAGGTTTTGTTCAAAGTGTATGTTTGATGGTAGATTTTATTCGCCGAGAGGTAGTTTGTATTCCTTCTGATTGGATTGTCCTTGGAGCACGTTAAACACTTTGCTGCTTAGAGTTAGCGCTATTTTTTTCTCTTTGCTCCTTCTGGCTGTATCTCAATTCAGTGAAGCCTTTAGAACTTCTTAGTTATATTTTTCACATAAAGTAATTGCTTCAATCTCAGTTTGAGGGAGTATACTGCGTTATCCAGTAAGGAAGCACCTGATGTGTCTCATCAAGAGATATCTTAACTCCTTAATTTAAATATTGTCCTTAAGATTATGTAAAAGTTGGTGTTACACATGCTTTAGGGTAAAATTTGTATGCAGGAACGAAATTTGCTTTACCTATTGATGGTCTGTCCCAGATATGGCCAGCGCTCATTTGTCACTTCCTTAAAGTTATCTCCACTCTTTGGGTCCTTATGGCTATCTCGACTTAGCGAAGTTATTTGTGCTTCTAAAGTCTAATTTGTAATTATTAAATTCAAGATTAGATAGATAGAAGCTTGAAGTTTACGTACCTATACACATCAAACACTTTGGTAGGCTTTTCTTTAAAGTTGTTGCCAGTTTATTGGCTCCTTAAAGCTTTATCAATTGACCGATATAATCTATTGAGTGTCACGACGCTCTATTATAAATTTGCCTGTTTCTCAAATTTTTGGTCTGAAAGCAGTGGCTGGACGTCCTCTTGTCTTCGGATATTTTTTTTATTGACCTCATTTAATTTCTTTTCTTAAGTGATTAATCCCCCGGGCCTTTGTTCAAATTGTATTTAGGTCAAATATTAATTGAGTTAAGACCTCAGATACCCCCTCCATATTTTCAATGTAGTTAAGAGCCTCATTAGTTGGATAGTAAGTCAGAGTCCGGCCTCTAAACCTTAAGGATTGACATAAAGCGTAAGTAGGCTTTCTAGGACCCCTATACTTGGAACAAACCCAGAAATTGATTTCTGATTATTCAGTCGAATGGGATTAGTGTCCTCATCCTGTTTGGATTTACGGTTACCAGGGATTTATCTGTACCCGGGTTGTTTAGAATTTACGACCCTAATGAACACGAGGGAATATAGACCCCTAGTGTATTAGGGAAAATAGGGATTTTCTAGTTTACTCACCGTAAACTAGGGTTAGGTTCTTTAGAAGACCATATTTTGTGGTATTCGATGGTATTGAGGAGTTCTGTGATGATACCCACGCCAGTAGCGCTATGATCTTTTTACATTGACTTCTATTCATAAAATAATGATAAACATAGAAAAGAAAATAAAGTTAACATGAAAAGAATGCCGCATTACTCATGAGCTTACCTAATATTTGGTTGGCCAGAAAGTCCTGACTCACTTAGGAAGCAGAAAGAAAACAACAAACTTTCTGGAGCAACACCGACATTTTTTCTTTAAAATAAACTCACATCATTCTCAACAATCTTCTCTCAGCCATCAGCCAGCATCCGAATCAGTCTAGTACCAGTCAGCTTTGAATAAAAAACTATAAACAAGCTTCCACTTTCCAAGTGAGTCAGGACTTTCTGGCCAATTATCTATAATTTTCTTTAAGCGATCAGCCATCATCCGAATCAGTCCAATACCAATCAGCTTTGAATCGAAAAACTGTAAACTAGCTTCCGCTTTCCAAGTGAGTCAGGACTTTCTGGCCAATTATCTATGATTTTCTTTAAGCGATCAGCCAGCATCCGAATCAGTCCAGACCAATCAGCTTTGAATCGAAAAACTGTAAACAAGCTTCCGCTTTCCAAGTGAGTCAGGACTTTCTGGCCAATTATCTATGATTTTCTTTAAGCGATCAGCCAGCATCTGAATCAGTCCAATACCAATCAGCTTTGAATCAAAAAACTGTAAACAAGCTTCCGATTTCCAAGGGAGTCGGGACTTTCTGGCCAATTATCTATGATTTTCTTTAAGCGATCAGCCAGCATCCAAATCAGTCCAATGCCAATCAGCTTTGAATCGAAAAACTGTAAACAAACTTCCGCTTCCTAAGTGAGTCAGGACTTTCTGGCCAATTATCTATGATTTTCTTTAAGCGATCAGCCAGCATCCGAATCAGTCCAATACCAATCAGCTTTGAATCGAAAAACTGTAAACAAGCTTCCGCTTCTTAAGTGAGTCAGGAATTCTTTGTTAACCATATAATTTCGGTTAATATTTATCAGACAGCCCCATTGTTAATTGGAATCACATCATATTGTATTATGTCTATATATCATTTTGAAAGGCTTTTTTCTGAATTAAAATATGATATAGACATTTTCTATTACACAATATTAAAGAAAATATGATTGATTTAAATAGCATTCGGGGGTGGGGTTTATATGTCTGGCCAAAATTTACCATATTTCGCACATAATTCAGTTATTTAATATATTTTTCTTTCATTCATACTCTCTATCTTTCTGCCCATTTCCTCCAGTCCATTTCAGTACGATGTATTTTGCCTTGATGCCTTCTTTACTTGTTTCTATTCTACACCCTATTTGCTATTAGGCCATTGGCCTTTCTCATTTTTTAGTCCTTCCCAAGGGGCTTGTAGGAGTGGCAGGCCTCTTCTGCCCCAGTGCCAACACAATCTAAATCTAGATTCAGACTACCGAGGCTTAATTTATTCTAGATATGTCAATTTTACGCTTTATTCGCCACTTTCTTTACAGGCCTCTTCTCGCATACTTGCTTGGTCGGTGGCTAATATTGTAGGCTAGTCGCCGACCAGTTTTTATCCATTCATCCTGGTCTGGGTAGGGAAAGGGGTCACCCATTTCCATGGCTGTGGTTGTGGTGGGGTGTGGGGGATAACCCTTCTTTTCAGATCTCTTGTAAAGTTTCGTCGAGAGATTCTCTCGTTGGTATTACGCTTTAAATTTATGCGGGTGGTGGGGGAATAAGGTTTGGGGAAGGGGGAATAAGGTTTGGGGAAGGGGGAATCACGTTTGTGTAAGGAGGGAATCACGTTTTTGGAAGGGGGAATCACGTTTGTGTAAGGAGGGAATCACGTTTTTGGACGGGGGAATGACGTTTGTGTAAGAAGGGAATCACGTTTTTGGAAGGGGGAATCATGTTTGTGGAAGGGGGAACCTTGTTTGTGTAAGGAGGGAATCACGTTTGTGGAAGGGCAAATCACGTTTGTGGAAGGTGTGAATCACGTTTGTGGAAGAAGGAATCACGTTTGTGTAAGGGGGAATCACGTTTGTGGAAAGGGAAATCACGTTTGTAGAAGGGGAATCACGTATGTGTAAGGAGGGAAGCACGTTTGTGGATGGGGGAATCACGTTTTTGGAAGGGGGAATCACGTTTGTGTAAGGAGGGAATCACGTTTTTGGAAGGGGGAATCACGTTTGTGTGAGAAAGGACTCACGTTTTTGGAAAGGGGAATCATGTTTGTGGAAGGGGGAATCACGTTTTTGTAAGGAGGGAATCACGTTTGTGGAAGGGGGAATCACGTTTGTGGAAGGTGGGAATCACGCTTGTGGAAGGAGGAATCACGTTTGTGTAAGGAGGAATCACGTTTGTGGAAAGGGAAATCACGTTTGTGGAAGGGGAATCACGTATATGTAAGGAGGTAAGCACGTTTGTGGATGGGGGAATCACGTTTGTGTAAGGGGGAATCACGTTTGTGTAAGGAGGGAATCACGTTTTCGGAAGGGGGAATCATGTTTGTGGAAGGGGGAATCACGTTTGTGTAAGGAGGGAATCACGTTTGTGGAAGATAAAATCGCGTTTGTGGAAGGTGGGAATCACGTTTGTGGAAGGGAAATCACGTTTGTGTAAGGAGGGAAGCACGTTTGTGGATGGGAGAATCACGTTTGTGGAAGGGGAAATCACGTTTGTGTAAGGAGGGAATCACATTTGTGGAAGAGGGAATCACGTTTGTTTAAGGAGGGAATCACGTTTTTGGAAGGGGGAATCACGTTTAGGAAAGGGGGAATCATGATTGTGTAAGGGGGGGATCACGTCTGTGTAAAGAGGGGATTACGTTTGTAGGCGGAGTTATTGTATGTTACACTGGTCAACAAATATTTTTAAAATTCATAGTGTTTGTGTGAATCGATGTGAGCCGAGGGTAAATCAACGATTTCAATGCAAATATGGTATTAGTCTTTCTTTATTCTGTATATCTATTGAGAACTAAATCAATTTATTTTATGCCATTCCTAGTATTTATCATTTACACGCATTTTTTACTCAATTTCAGACTAGTTTTTCTAATGTGTTGGTTCCCATACAGCATAATTATTGATTACGGTGCTCTTTCTTGGAAAGTGAATCTCAATGGAGCGTCGTAAATGTTTTAACGAAGCAGAACACTTCTGCTACATATGTAGTTTGTTTACACCAACGAACTCTCCCAAAAAGATCACTAAAAACGTTCTAATCAACTGTAGGAACTAATTCAAATGCCCATTGGGAGATCAAGACAAGCACTGGGCTCCTCATGTAGTTTATCAGCTATGTGTCAATTACTTGAATGACTGAGCGTAAGGTAAACGGGCTTGCTATTTGCCGTACCAATGGTTTGGCGAGAACCAAAGGACTACAGAAACGACTTCTGCCTATTCAGTAAAGACCCGATGTCAAATCAAATATCTCTACCTGAAGGGCATCCGAAATTCGACCACTGCCACACAGTGATAAACTACTAGTTCCAAGTCCACCAGTTACACAATATCGCAATGAAGAAGAGTATGAATCCGAAGCCGGGAGCAAAGCTGGTGTAAAAAACGTTGATTACTCCAAAACTCGAGGATCCCAACTACTTAATCAGGAAGGTCTACGTGACCTAATTAGGGACCTTAATCTACAGAAAAAAGGTTAACTTTTTGGATCGCGCCTGAAACAGTGCATGGCGTGCAGAGCACGACTGTCCATCACAGACACAAGGAATGTCTTTATTCTACAAAATGGATGGGCAACTTTGTTACTGTGACAATGTTCATGCCCTGATGAAAGACTTCTGCAAAACCTATGCACAGAGACCAGAATAATAGAGTATTGTCATAAATTCCAAAAAACATACTTTGAAATTCATTCTTCAGCCCAATGACTAGTTTCCGTTTGTTCCTATCGCACATGGTTACAGAATGTCTGAAAGCTACAACATCATGAAAACTCTCCTTGCTACTATCAAATAGGAAGCCCACCAGTGGGGGATACGCGCAGACCTGAAAGTCATTAGCTTACACCTAGGTCCCCAATGTGGTTAAACAAAGCATATGTGCTTCCTTGCTTATGAAAGAGCAGAGCTGATCGAAAGTACTATATGAAAAGGGGATGACTACCAAGAACTAAAGATACCCCAGCTAGATTCAATGGCATTCACAAAAAGCTAGTCGATCCACAAGTCATTCTATTACCACTACATCTGAAACTAGGCATTGTAGAGAATAATATTAAGGCAATGAACTGAGTTTTCAATTAATGGTAGTGAATTTAAAGTTGCAGTAACAGAAGCAAAATTGAAAGAAGGTGTATTGAATGGTCCTAAAGTTCGTTGCCTCATCAACGACAGTGAATTCTTAGAAGCCCATCATCAGACAGAAGAATGCTTGGTTTGCATTCGTTGATGTCGTAGGTAACTTCCTGTGGCCAATCACTGGACAGACAACTACGAAACCATCGTCCACCAAATGGGGCAGAGTTACCAAACTTTGGTAGCTTTTGGCTCCTCGGTCGAAAGCCATCTCACATAGAAGTACTCAACTTATGAATTACTGTCTTCAAACGACCCTAGCATTGGGCAGAAATGGAACAAGCTTAATAGACCTATGTGGCGTGCTCTCAATTATTATCACTTATGACCATATGACCTTACGACCTTCAAAAGTTTCAAAAATTCATTGAAATGTAAGATTGTTACCATCCAACCGACCGACCTACGGACCGACATAGTAGTAGCTTATAGAGTGGCGTGCACGCGGCTAAAAATTGCGAGAATAGAAAAGTACAAATAACAACAATGTAGAATTTAAATCAGAACTGTAAATTGGTGTAAAAATGCTCTAGTGAATGTATTAAGATAAATAACTGTTAAAAAGTTAAATTAACGCAAAATGAATTTTCAAATAGAATTATTAACTATATACTGTAAACTATTAATAATAATAATAATATACATGAAAGTGAAAATATCACATTAAAATAATTTTAAAACAAACTATCGTAAAGTTAATAACAACAAACTAACCATCAATTATTGTTAAATATAAAGGATATATTCATGTCAAAATAACATGCAATACAATAATAATAATTTGGTATAAACTCGAATATCTATTCTCCGGGAAACATTATTTCTTCCTTCCTTTTAATTGAGTTTTGCCTCTTCTACTTATCTTCCAGCCTTTTAATTGAGCTTTACCTCATCTACTTATCTGTTGCCTTTTTAACTATTTCAACCTTATACTCATTATGTTCTTAGTAAATAAAGACCATTGTCGCTTGAAATCTCACAACGTGTACATCGCCGAGGAAGGACTTTAGCTTAGATCCAAAGGTTAGAATAAACATTTTCGAGCTCGAAACTTTCTTGCACCGTGTCTTAATTGAGTCTATAAAACCGTCTCATTCATTTAATTATTTAAAAAAAAGGTCAGCTGACCAAAGTTACGTGCTCTCACTCATTCTGATTAATGACCTTAGGGACCTTTAAAACTTTCAATAATTCCCGGACTAACCTCGGGAGGACCTTAGCAATTCTATCATTTAAAGAGAATGTAAAACAACATAGGGCCTATTCTAAATTTCGTTAGAAGCAGCCGAATAGTTATGTTATTGCAAAATGCTTTCCCGGCTAACCTTCAGAGGACTTTGGAAAATATATCATTCGAAAAAGAATGTAAAAGAACATAAGGGTTTCAAATTTCGTTTGAATCGGCCTAATAGTTACAATATTATTACCAAAACAAAAAATAGCAAAACAGGAACCGACCAACATAGTGAGATATAGCGTAGCACGCGACTAAAAATCTCATTTAACTTTTGCTGATGATTTTTCTTTCTCGTTACTTGAAATATTTCGTTTGTGTATAAATATGAGTTAACTATTTATAAAATGCTGGTCCATAATATTATTAAAATTATAGGTGGAGTCTATTCTTTCGTATGTTAAGTTTGCCATAAATGTTACTCTGGTCTTACTTAAATAATCTAAGAATAGGCGAATACAACACTACATTTGCCAGGAAATGATCATCTTAGCAATTGGAACACCACCAAATTTGCATATTTGCTAATTGCAACACTTTGTTAAGCGTAATATTGTCGTAATATTAGTAGTACTATGAGCATTTAACATTATTACGTTATTACTAGCGTTATATTGGTGAATGAATGTGGTTTAGTTAGTTCTTAGCTAATATTTCTTATGTATTCTTTAAACTGGATCCTTTTATAAAAAAAAATTTATCCTCTACTATTGTTAATTATCCATTCATATAATGATTTATTGCAAAATATCTTAGTGTTCCCAGGAAATGAACTGAATGAAGTAGGAAATTACTTCAATGACACTTATCATATTTCATGTGGGACATATATACATTTCTTGTACATCTCATGCGCTACTTTAAGTTTATATATATATATATATATATATGAAAATTAACCCACAGGAAAATGAAAAGATGAATCCAAGCACTTTCGAACTATATTTGCAAGTTAATTTTTAATGAACTTGCAAATATAGTTCGAAAGTGCTTGGATTCATCTTTTCACTTTCCTGTGGGTTAATTTTCATATTATTGCTTTCCTCACGTCCCACTTTGTGAGTTTTTTCATTATACATATACATATATATATATATATATATATATATATATATATATATATATATATATATATATATATATATATATATATATATATATATATATATATATATATACATATATATATACTAGCAGATTTACCCGTACGTTGTCCGGGCCTAAAAACCTATTTTGAACAAAGTAAATTATCTGCTTGAGTTAAATTGCGCAAATGAAAGTTGGTAGGTATAAAATATAAAGTTTATTTTATTTTGAGTAAAGGAGTGGTGTATCCTGAGAGACTAACAGAGAACAATTTTCACATTACAATTGTGCGGCAGGGCGAGTAAGCGGGTGGGCGGGCAGGCAAACGTGAGTACGCGGATTTCAGCCACAGACTTTAAAGCGCGCCTCAAGCAGATGGGGGCGAGTTTTAATTAAATATCTAAATTATTCGAGTCTCGGGAATGCTGATAATAAGTATTTTTCGCGTTTTTTTAACATTGCAGTCACATAGTTGGTCTAGCAAACCTTATTTTTTTCCACGAGCAATGTTGATGTTGTAATTGGAACTCATAGCCGCGATTAGTGTGCAAACAACATAGAAAGGGTATAAATTCGAACCTAACCAAACCTAACCTAGCAACTAGATGGCGCCACTTTTGCCAAATCTGAGTAGCCTATTATGTTACTCCCCGGGTCAAGTTACTCCCAATGGTGACCTTTGTTGTACTTCAAGTTCGCTCTAAGTGGCCTTCTATATCGGTCATATATATATATATATATATATATATATATATATATATATATATATATATATATATATATATATATATATATATAAATATATATAGTAATCTGTAACTTGTATAGAGGAAGGTAAGTTATTTCGGAAACTGTACAAGTGAAAATATTTCGTAATTAATTTAAATGAGAGAGAAGGAATCTCTAAATTAATAATGATCCATCAGACATCATCCTACGGCTGGCACGCGAACCGAAATGTGGATGGCATTAGGGGGTATAAGGTTTCACGGGATTACGGGCCATTCCGTGACGCGTGTCGATGGAATTCTTTATGCACGGGATTACATCTACCGGAATATGGATTACGATTCCTTTGCTAATTCATCAGCCAGCTTTCTCTCTCTCTCTCTTCTCTCTCTCTCTCTCTCTCTCTCTCTCTCTCTCTCTCTCTCTCTCTCTCTCTCTCTCTCTCTCTCTCTCTCTCTCTCTCTCTTTATTTCTGTCACATACAGTCTTTTTCTCTTTCCTTTTTCCTTTCTTTCCTCTTCCTCCCTTTCCCTTCCTTTTATTTTTTTTATTTTTTGCCCTGTCCCTTTCTCCTTCCCTTGCCTTCCTCTTTCTTCTTTCTCTTTCCCCTTTTCTCTTTCTCTCTTCTTTTCTGTCTCTTGCTTACTCTCTGTCGAAACACCATCACAATCATTTTATCAGCTCACAGCAAGGGATCAAGGAACCCCCTCGAAAGCTCGAAGGTATAAGGGAATCAGCGAGATCCGGGCTTAAATTTACCTGGCTGTGCTATTCATGGAGAACAGATTTGTGGAGGATCGCCATTAATTTGAAATAGACGCCAAAGAAAAAGGTAGCTGTCAAATCGGGCTCATCTTCACTAAAACACACACACTAACACATAATTCCTTACATATACATCCCTTTGCCGATATATTTGTTCGTGAAGGATAAGCCGGTTATTTTTTATACTCGAACTATAACGTTTCTCTTGATCCTTTCACTACTTCTGTTTCTGCCAACCTTCTTCATCTGTTCTATCAATCAAAACTCAGGGCAAGTCACTTCTTCTCATCTCACATTCATACATACATTAGCTAAAATATCATACTGTTCCTTTATTTAAATTTAATACGGTTAGAAAGTGGTTGATTAGTCTGTGAGAGCATGAGACTCAATAAGTAGTTATCACATAATTTCTCGGGTCGAGACAGACCAGCGCAGCTGTGTTTAATTAGGGGTGCTTTATCACCGTCTTCCCCCCAGTTTGATAACGCTGCCCAGCTCCTAGGTAATAGCCGTGTCCATCTTCCCCATATTGGGGTAGAAGGGAATCTCTCTTATTTCCTGTTCGCCTCGTCGATGCCCCAAATTATCAAGGTCCATGGTTACTTAAGCCGCGTCCAGTATCGCCTTGGGACCCCCTCGCTGCGCGCAGCCCTTTGTCGACCATAGCTGAGGGTCCTATTTAAGGTGATGTCTGCAAATCCTCAGCAGATAGAGAGAACCTGAGCTTCTTGCCTCCCAGACCCTAGTATCTGTCTTCAGTGAAGTGGTCCCCTCGCCCTTGTGATCTCGTCAGCAGATCGTCCTTGCGCAATGCGCCCTGATCAGATGAAGATGACGGAAACCCGTTTATACCCCGGAAGATTGTCCTGGGTCTCTCTCGTCTCACTACATTGGTTGAGACTTCCTGCCATCTGCAGACGAATCTCGGTTTCGTGATTACTTCTCCCTGGAGCCGAAGTAATCTCAACCCCCTTTGGAGTCTCTCTGTACCCCTTTGCATCGAGAACCCATAGACGAAGACCTGGCCATTGGTCTTTCACATCCCCCAGTTCATCCTCCAGATGTAACTAGGAGTCCTTTCCTCGTAAGTCCCACCTCTTCGTTCCCAGGCTTAAGAAGAATTCCCCATTTGGTGTAACGCCAATAGACTTGCTAAATCTTTCATTCAATCCAACTTATTTGATAACTTATATATTTTCCCGGACCTAGTTTCCTTATTTTTTTTCTGTCATAATATTCTTTTGTCTTACTGATTATTATTTAGATTTCCATATTTATCTGTGCCTTGTTCTTATTATTTCTATTAAAGTTTATTTTTGTAGAGGTGTTTATCTTTCGAATAACCCTTGAGACGAACCCGACAAACGTATTCCCATTTAAAGAGCCAACCTAATAATATTGCACTCAAGTTAATGGTCGATAGTGGCTTTCTAACGTGCAGCAGTGTGTACCTTTAGAGACTTTTTCTCACTCGCCTTCGTCTCTCGACATAAATATATGTATATCTATTATTATTATATATCATTATATTAAAAACTGGTGTCATGCATGGTTGGGTTTTTTGTATTTTTTGTTGTTTTTTTACTTAAGAACCCGTTAAATTTCAATTCCCACCATTTAATTATTCTTACTGAGTTTGCCTAGGTTCGCTCAAAGTTATTCAAAGATTGCGGAACGAATTATCAACTCACTTTTTTCACTATTTAATTGTGTGTTCGCGACTCCATAAGTTTCCTTTTTTGGGTGGTAACCCTCTACTCAATCACAAGCTGGATTAAGAGGACGGAAAAAATTTAATCCGATAGGGATTAAATTTTCACTTTTGTGTTTCATATTTCTTTTTTTTTGGTTGTGCATTTCTTTTTTATGTGTGTAAATCTTAGTAGAATTAAAAAAAGAAGAAGAAAAACTTCCGTGTGTTCCGTGTACGTTCGAGCTGCTAGACGCGCAAATACTGTAAAGGATGTCTTCTTTTAATAGATTCCACAAACAAGGTCAAATTTGGGGATTAAGAGGCAAGGATTTAATTGTCTATATCCAGGACAAAGAAAGAAATGAAAGGGAAGAAAGAAGATAATAAAGAGAAGCAGAAAGCGAGCAAATAGAAGCCGAATAAATAAGAGAGCAAAGAAAAGCAGAAGAAAGGGAAGAAATCCGTCAACATGAGCGAAGCTAAGTCGGGATAACGTAGAAAACCCTTTCCGTTAGTGCAAGGAATGAGGCCCCTCAAACCCGTTCGGTGAAGTTACGCGTATTCAAGAATAGCGAAGACTTCAGTGCCTACCTCACCCACTTCTCAAAGGCTTAGAAGTGAATTCGTGGGACATCGAGGAGAATGGAGTCACACGCTTACTTCCATATCTCTTCCTGCGGAGGCAACCCTTAATTATTCGACTCTCAAGGTCAAATTGTTATCGGGAATCAATATGAATCCCGATTTTTATCGGGCTAAGTTTCACCAGAAAAGAATATTACCTGGTCAAACTTACCCCCAGTTTGGCTTCATCCTTCAGAGAAGCCTACAATTATGGCTGGACTCGGCTCAAGTAGGACGCGAATACGACTCTCTGTTCGATTTCGTCTTACGTGATCAGTTAATGGCTGTGCTGTCATCCGAGATCCGTGCATTCGTAAAAGATAGACGAGCCTCTACCTTTAAGGAATGCCTGGAAAAGGCGGATGTACACGCGTCCAGCAATAGACTGTATTTGAATGACCCCAAGAAATCGCATCCCCCATCTCCCAAGAGTAAGAGTAATTTCTCTAAGTCCTCCCATGAAAATTCGCCCCATTTTTTTTAAAGTGGTTTGTATCGCCAAACCTAGATTCCCCCCCCCCCTTCTGCCGCAAGAACCGAGAGATATTAAGCCCCTACTAAATAATCCCCCACTATTCAATTACCCTCTGCGGCCCATCGTGTGTTTCACGTGCAGCTTTCCCGGACATGTAAAAACAAACTGCCCCCAAAACTCTCAATTCGCTCTTTTCATATCCAACAAGTCCATCAGGTCAATACTTCACCCTCTCAACCACCTGCTAACCCAATAACTCTAGCTTCTGCCCCGACTAACGATTCCCCAGGACATCACGTCAACTTTATATTTAATAAAAGCTTCCCCGGTTGGATTGAATTTGCAGAAGAAAGTATGAAGGGGTGCCGGGAGTCATCCCCAGTGAGAGACACCGGGTCCACCTGCGTCGTAGTGTCTGAAAAATTGCTTTTCCAAGTAAGTCCCGACCACGATAGGTATGAGGTGGTAGTCCACGACTACTTGGGGAGCGCCAACTGGTTCCCCGTGGTTCGCTGCTACCTAGAATGCAAATACTTCAGGGGTTGAGTGGAGGCCGTTGCAGCCTCCAGTAAGTCCCGACCAGGATAGGTATGCAGTAGTCCACGACTATTTGAGGCGCCCCAACTGGTTCCCCGTGGTTCGTGGCTACCTAGAATGCAAATACTTCACCGGTTGGTTGGAGGCAGTTGCAGCCTCCATTAAGTTCCTCGCCTTGTTGGTCAGCCAGGACCCCCATATCTCCCCTAATCCTGTCGCCCACCCATCGTTACGATGGCTCAGGCCTTAAAAGAGATTTCAACCCACGTGCTTTAGAAACTCCTGATTTCCCCGAATTTGCATCCCTTCATAACAAGGAGTTCGCAATTAAGCAGAAGTGCTCTTCTCTCCCTCTCTTGTGGGAAAAAGCCCAGCAGGAAAATAAATTTTATGGTTTTACCACAAGGAAATATATATATCTCGTTAAAGATGACCTCATTTACGATTCTAGCTCGACCGAGAACGGTGCTAAGTCTTGCTCCCTTTGCATCTCTCGTGCTCGCATTCCTCAGGTTCTTCACCTTCTACATAATGGGTTATTGGCTGGCCATTTTAGCCACAATAAAACCGCCCAAAGAATCTTTCTGTATTTCTTTTGGCCCGACGCTACCAAAGACATTGCAGAATTTTGCCGATCCTGTGATATTTGCTAAAATACGACGGCAAATGGATGAATCGCACTTGCCCCCCTTCAAAAAAAAAACATTTTCTCTGAACGCTTATTAGAGTGGCTATCGACTTGATTGGCCCAATTCAGCACCCGTCAGCGAAGGACACTCTTATATCCTTACGCGCGTGGACTTCGCTACAAGTTTTCCTGATGCAGCTTCCCTTAAAAGAATCGATAGCATAATGTGCGCGGAAGCATTAATAAATATCTTTTCTCGAGTCAGCATCCCTAAAGAGATATTGTCTAACCGAGGCAGACAATTTACGTCTAAACTCATGGATTCCGTCGAAAAACTTCTCATGATAAAACCTCTCTTCACAACCCCTTTCCACCCTGCGGCTAACGGAGCCTGCGAAAAATTAAACAGGACTCCGAAAACCGTCCTGAATAAGATGTGCCACACTCAGCCTCAAGAGTGGCATCAGTATCTGCCAGTCGCTCTCTTTGCGTGCCGTGAGATTCTTCATAGGACTTTAGGGTCGCCCTATTCGACCCCCTTTATGGGCGAAACGTCCGAGGCCCCATGAGTATTCTCAAGGAATTGTTCGAAAATCCCCGCCTCGATGAATAAATTAAAACGTACTATTCTTACGTTTTGAACCTGAGAAACCACTTAGAGGAATGCGCAGAAATCGCATATAAAAATAAAGATCTTAATTTGGAGAAATACCGAATTTATTCCGACGTAAGGGCAAAAGATCAACGCCTCCACTTGGTGATGGGGTACTGCTCCTCCTCCCCACTGAATCTAATAAGCTCCTTTCTCAGTGGAAAGGCCCGTTCTCCGTTTTATTAACAAGAGGACCCGTGGAATACCTCATAAGGACCTCCTCTAGTAATAAGTTATATCACATAAACATGCTTAAGCGATACCACCGCCGCGCTGAATTAATAACATAGTCTCACTTGACGAAGAGCCAGTGATGGAAGTCATTTACCCCTCCGAGCCTCTCAATTTGATACAGACAGTTTGCGTCGAGTCAGATAAGGAGCACCCCCTACATTCCCTCCCCAGTTCCAGTGAAGAAACCATCCTGAAACTCGATTAAAACCCCCAATTGGAACCCCAGGCAAAAGGCTCAAATGGCTAAGGTTTTAACTGAATTTGAGAATGTGCTTTCGGAAAAGCCAGGATGTGCGCGTCATTTCGTACATGACACCTCTCTGGAAACACAGGAGCCTGTTCAAACTAAACCGTACCCATTGCTTGGGCATCTTCGTCGGGCCTTTAATTCAGAAGTGGAAGACCTATTAAAGTTGGGTATCATTGAGCACTCCACCTCTGATTTCTGCTCCCCCATTGTAATGGTAAGGAAGCCCGATCAAACATTCAGAATGTGTGTAGATTTCCTGAAATTGAATTCCGTGACGGTTTTTGACGCGGAACCAATCCAGCTCATCGACCAGAACCTACACTTATTTGAAGAGGCCAAATTTATCTCAGAAATGGACCTATGTAAGGCCGATTATCAAATCCCCCTCAAGGATAGTGCTCGGAAGTACACTGCGTTCCCCACGGAAAAGGACCTAATGCAATTTAGGCGTATTCCTTTTGGTTTAGTTACTGCTTGCAGTAACTATAATAGAATGATGCGGCGAATCCTGGATGGCTTAGGTAACGTGTCGTTTACTTCGATAATGTGTACGTTACCGCGCGTACATGTAAACAACACCTAGTCTCCCCTGGCTCCCTTTTCAAGAGGTTACGGGAACACGGATTGACCATTGGGCCTAGTAAATGTCATTTTATCTATAATTCCATTCGTTATTTAGGCTTTCATATCGGGGAAAACCAGATGACCCCTCAGCAAGATAAAGTAGAAGCTATTGCCAGCATGCTTTTTCCGCGTACGAAGAAACAGCTCCGCTCCTATTTTGGGATCCACATCTCTCTACCAGCGTTGTGTTCCCAATTTTGCCGTCTTATCTTCTCCACATAGCGCCCTGTTCAAGAATCAATCTCCAAATCCCCTCGTGTGGAACCACAAGGCATCCGCCCACTTTGACAATCTTAAGGATAAACTCCCTTCTGCCCCCATTCTATGACTCCCCAATCTGACCAAGTTTTCGGAATCAGGACCAACGCGTGCAACAAAGGAGTAGGATGCGTGTTGTTGCAATACGATGATGATTGCAGCCATCCGATTGCATACGCGAGCCGGAAGCTCTCCTGGCGTGAGAAGAACTACGCGACCATAGAATTTGAGGCTCTCGCGATAATTTGGGGGGTGCAAAAATTTTAAATGTATTTAGTGGGATTAAAGGTTCCGAAAATTGCATTGCTGACTGTCTTAGCATTAACCCCATTGGGGAGCTTTCTCCTACATCGTAAGATCGAGTCCCCGAGAATGTGTACTCCCAATTGAATATATTGTTAAGCTTTGTCTCTCTGTATATATATTGCCTTTAATTATTTTTTCTTTAATAATTAATTGTAATGGTTACCATAATTATTTTGTTGTTTTTTGGTAATATTATTAGTTATCGTTAACTCTTAAGTTCCACAACCTCATATGAATTGATTTTTTTGTGTTCGCGGCTATGGGGGCTTAAAGTTAAAGATTCCTCTATTAGCTTGTATCCCGTCAAGTAAATTGTTTTCTCCAATTCCCGTCTCTCTCATTTGTGAGGAATGACATTTTCCATTCCCTACTTGTCTGTGAAAATTCATTTTAGGAAGGGAGGCGTGTGGGAGCATGAAACTCAATACGCCGTTATCACAAAGAATTTCTCTGGTCGAGACAGATCAGCTCAGCTGGGTTTAATATGGGGTGCTTTATCAGCATCTTTCCCTCAGTTTGATAACGCTGTGCCGTTCCCAGGTGGCAGCCGTGTGTATCTTCCCCCTCTTGAGGTAGAAGAGAATCTCTCTTATTTCCCGTTCGCCTCGTCGATGCCCCAAATTATCAAGGTCCATAGTTACTTAAGCCGCGTCCAGTATCGCCTTGGGACCCCCTCGCTGCGTGCAACTTTCTGTCGACCATAGCTGAGGGTCCTATTTAAGGTGATGTCTGCAAATCCTCAGCAGATAGAGAGAACCTGAGCTTCTTGCCTCCCAGACCCTAGTATCTGTCTTCAGTGAAGTGGTCCCCTCGCCCTTGTGATCTCGTCAGCAGATCGTCTTCGCGTAATGCGCCCTGATCAGATGAAGATGACGGAAACCCGTTTATACCCCGGAAGATTGTCCTGGGTCTCTCTCGTCTCACTACATTGGTTGAGACTTCCTGTCGTCCGCAGACGAACCTCGAATTTGTGATTGCTTCTCCCTGGAGCCGAAGTAATCTCAACCCCCTTTGGAGTCTCTCTGTACCCCTTCGCATCGCGACCCCATCGACGCGAAGACCTGGCCATTGGTCTTTCACATCCCCCCAGTTTATCCTCCAGAGGTAACTAGGAGTCCTTTCCTCGTAAGTCCCACCTCTTCGCTAGCAGGTCTAAAAAGAATTCCCCATTTGGTGTAACGCCAATAGACTTGCTAAATCTTTCATTCTATTCAACTTATAGATCACTTATATATTTTCCCGGACCTAGTTTCCTTAATTTTTTTCTGTCATAATATTCTTTTGTCTCACTGATTATTATTTAGATTTCCATATTTATCTGTGCCCTTGTTCTTATTATTTCTATTAAAGTTTATTTTTGTAGAGGTGTTTATCTTTCGAATAACCCTTGAGATGAACCCGACAAACGTATTCCCATTTAAAGAGCCAACCTAATAATATTGCACTCTAGTTAGAAGTTCCTTAACTTTCCCTAATTCAATGGTACCCGCGCGCAGCGCCGATAGTGGCTGCCTGGCGTACAGTAGTGTGTATTTTTAGAGACCTTTTGGTCACACGTCTTCGTCCCTCGACTAATTTGATAATGTGATATTGATCAGTTTAGGTTCGTTATATTAAGTTAAGAAGATTGAATTCGGCTTGTTTAGGTTGATTTAGTTAAGCTAGGTTAATTTAATTAGGTTAGAAGGGTTAGGTTTTGTTTTGTTAGGGTTTATAAGAGTAAGTTAGACCAGTTTAGGTTAATTAGATTAGGTGCAAATTGCCACTTCACTCCACATATACAATCAATTTCCATTAAAGGAATATATTATTTCTCTTCGCCTTGAATGACACGAATAAATTTAGCACAATTCTTCTCACTTTTGCCACGATGGTTGATTCAGTACCGGTAAATCTATCTCTCCTTAGCGAAACAAATAAACTCGCATTTATTGCCTTCTCGCTTCATATAACATCGAGGACAGAGCAGAGGCATATGTGGTTTATAGCCACATGGAGTTATCCCACTTCAGTACAAGTGCTAACCTGATACTTCGTGGTCCAGATTCTCGTGGTTGTACGATGACTAAAGGTTAAATTGAGACTGCTTTTAAACTATATGCGTTTACGCTTAACTAAAGAGATGAAGAGTCGTCTTCTTGGGCGAATCGTAATATCTAAAGACTCGCTAACTGAAGTGTCACTTTGTATGAAATGTTTTATGCACTAATGAGTCGGCCTGTATGATAAGTTATCATGACTTCAGAGTCATATTGCGTGTTGGGTTACAGTGTCTGAAGACTTAACCTGCCTGAAAAGTCATATTGACTGAAAAATCATCTTGAGAGAGGAATCACTCTACTCGAGGAGTTACCGTGTATGAAGAATCACCCTGTCTGAAGAGTCAATCTGCCTGAAATGTCACCCTATCTGGAGAGTCATCTTGTCCGAAGTGTCATATTGTCTGAAAATCATTGTGAAAGAGGAGTCACCCTACCCGAAGAGTTACTGTGTCTGAAGACTCGCCCTGCCTAAAAAGTCATTCTGCCTGAAAACTCACCTTGTCGGGAAAGGCATCTTGCCTGAAGTGCCATATTACCAGAAAAAACATATTCAAAGAGGAATTACTTTACCCGAGGAGTTATCGTGCCTAATGAGTCAACCTGAGTGAAAAATCATCTTGATAGAGTAGTCATCATACCCGAGGAATTACCGTATCTGACGAGTCACCCCGCTTTAAAAGTCACCCTGTCTGAAGAATAATTTGCCTGAGGACTCCCTCTTCCTGAGGAGTCATTCTACCTGAAGAGTGAAATTGCCTGAAAAATCATCCAACCTGAAGAGTCGCCCTTCATGAAAAAAGAGACGCCTCGCGTCTCTCTATCTGGAAGACTCACCTGAAGACCTTGACGTAGAGGGTGGCGAGAGGGGCGATGTCGGTGAGGATGTCCGCCACGGTCTTCCCGTCCGACTCGGCCACCTGTTCGAGAGCGAGAGGCCGCCAGTGACGCAGCTGGAGGTAACCTGCGGACAACGAGATGACGCTCAGGTAACCAACAATTAGTGAGAGTTTACTCATGAATAGAAAGGAGAGAAAACTAATGTAACCAATGTGGGTATTTTCATTCATGAAAATGAAATTACGAGAGAGATGGGTGAAAGAAAAGTTAGAAAAAGAGGAATACTGAAAAATATCATATAAATATTAAGAAATATCGAACGTAACTATTGGGGACGGAAAGGCATAATATAAACCCCCCATGAAAATCTTCGTAAGTGGGACACATGTGCGATCTTTCTTTATATGGTTCTAAGTTGCAGGCATTTAAGAGGGAAGAGACTGCATATTCAATTCCTAAGCACCCAAAAGTAATTAAATATGTAATAATAATAACTTCCGGTGCCGCTTTTACCCCCCCCCCTTCGCCTTGCCTTCGTGTCTCATTAACGCTAGCCTCTCAACGGTCACCTACCTGCGTATATGATAAGCCTATCCTACCATTCCATTCATACCTGAACACTTTGTATAAAAAAGGTGGGTCAATTTAATTTTACTTAGTATGTTCTGAAGATACAAGGCCCTAAACCTCAAAGCTCCACCTTATCTCTTATCTGCCCTCTCCCGTCGTCAAAATCCTCGGGCACTCCGGTCTAACCTCGCTCCCATCTTGAACACTCCTTGTTCTGTCCTCTGCTCGATGAGTGACCGTTCCTTCTCACTTTGTGCTCCTAGACTCTGGAATGCTCTTCCTGCCGAAGTTCGATCCTCTCCCTCCCTTTTAAACTTATGAAAACTCATCTCTTCAGAATTGCCTTCTCTTCTGTGAACTTTCTCTACACTCGCTACACAACCTGCGCTCTGTGAAGGCTAACAGCCCTGAAGGGCGCATTATAAATACTTATTATTATTATTATCGTGAAACGTCAACTCATAATGAATAAAGCTATAATAAAAGCAAATTGCATTTTTCTATCCAGAATCATCTTAAAACGCTTGAATTTCAACGCTAGAAAGATTTTTCGTCAGCTGGAAACGAAAACCCACAAAGCAGTTAAATCAAAGGCTGATTATCTATTTCCTGAAATAATAATAATAATTCCTAAATGCGCAACAATAAAATAATTAAATAATAAGAATAATGAAAAAATAATTATAATTACCTCACTAATAATAATTACAAAGCACTGAACAATAAATAAACATTGATAATAATACGTTTTTATGTATGGCGCTCATCAAGAGCACAAGCCTTCACAGAATACAAAATGGCAAAATAGAAAAAATGGGTGATTCATTGAATGATTTCCTTCACTGAAGGCCAATCGTAATTGACTTTTCCCCAATTAAAAATCTAGATTAACCGCCAGATGTAATCCCTAATCCTCTCCACAGCGGATTACAATCCAAACAAATTCCGTGGACAATTTACCTTATACAAATTATACAAGTTTAATGCCTTGCTCGTTTATTAGGATTGGAAGAAAAAATCCTGATAAATCCCGATGACTGGAATTAATACTAAATAATACGAGGGTATTGTTAATCAAAGTCGTTTGGCATACAGATGCCCACAGATAAAGAAGCCAGGGACGTGTGGTCTAGTTGTAAAGAGGTCCGTGTAAGGACGCTGAGAAGTGTAATTTTTGGCCTGCAATTGGATAGAGTGTGATAACGAGACTCTATTTATTTATTTATTTAATATTAATAACTATTTTTTTATTATTATTAACGTCCATCTGGCGATTGCCTTCAGGGGCGCTTGTACCGATTAATCAAGGAATTTCTGAGTGTCTCCACCACTTGTGTGGCGAGATTTTTAGGTTTATTGTTGGAAAAGAGAATTATAAATAATAATTTATTAAAAAAGGCAACGGGACACGTTATTTTCTTCCTAAATACACGAATTAGCGAGAAACTTTGTTTAAAATGGTTAAAATTTATTTTATTATTTAGAATGGCTTAAGCTTTAAGTAATTTTAATCTTTAAAGTTGGCATTAAATAAATATGAAATATATTCCCACAAGAGTCTTTGTACAGTTTCTATGGGAACCGCGTTTGGTTAAGGAGCTAGTGAAAACATTGACGGTGCTTGACTTAAACTTAATCCATCGTAGATCGTAAACATGTGTATATATTAAGGTTATGTTTCTTAAAGTCGGTAGTAATACTTCTAAAGCAGAAATGAACCTATCTTTTGCAGAACACTTGGTCATGAAAGTTAAAATCAGTTGTATTCAAACACTTAAAATTGTCTAAGATAGATTAAGACTGAATTATGTAATATTTATTTTTATGTAATATTGTTTTTATCAATTTGAAAATTATGAGTATTGGTAGCAATGAGTTTTTTTTCTCGTCATCCATCAGAATAATTATATTTGACTTATAAATATTTGGCTGAACATTCGAAGCCTTAAAATTGGTATGCCACATCAATAGGCCACAGAGAATTCAGAATCTAAAAAAAAAATGCCAAAGAAAAATTGGAGTAATTCTAAGTGTCATTCTTTTGCATAAATAAATTAAATTTATCTCCATTTTGAAAATTTCAATTTTCTTTTTAAAAATCGTAATTATATGTTATCGGCTTTTTAAATCCGAGGACAATTTCAAGGACACCTAAAATCTCAGAAATTTAAGTCATCTGCATAACTATAAGTAATTTTTGTTAGATAATTTTTCAAGGTGATTAGGTTTTAATTTAGAGATAGACATAAACCTTTATCCAATTATTACGTATTTGTTGCCATTAAAGTTTTGAGTAAACTATGTAGTCCTGTATTCAAAACCCCTTAAAACGTACATACAGTATATACATGACAAGTTTTATCTAGTAAACGCATTCCTACATGGCTTCGAGCTGCATCACAAAGTTCATTGGGAAATAATAAGGTAAGATTATTTTTATTAATTAGTTAATAAACTTTAGTTCTATTTTTTAACATATCAAATCGTAAAAAATATATAAGGAGACAGGAATTAACGTTGAAGGACCTCGAGAATATATTTCCTTTTATAAGACCTAACGTCTTTACCCTCCTCCCCTTCCCTTTTGAGAAAAACACAAAATAAATAGGACCAAAGAAAAGCGAAGTTTTAAAGCAAAAGCTTAGAAATCAAGATTTCGGGGTGAATTTTACAAAAAAAATCTTTGATCTACGCTTTAGTCTAATGGAAAATTTACGAAAAATTCGTAATATGGATTAACTGAAAGAGATGAAAGAAGATGACAAACGATTATATACTGGCGTAATCCAGGATGTTCATTCAAAAGAGTGGGATTATATCCTTGAATATCCATCTCGACAGGGTCTCAAATGATATTGATAGGTTAAAATGACGTGAATAGGTGACAAGGTAAGATGTGGTAGAAAAAATGAATGCAGACAGGCTAAAAATAATTGCAGTTGTTTTTTAAACATTTGGAGGGGTTATAAGACAGGATCGCAGAGAGTGAAGGAAAGTTATATATTGTTAAAAATATTTTTATAGAAGAAAGGAATAAAAAATAATTGGAGACGATAATGCAAAAAAAATCTTGGCAAATGATTAGAAAATTATTGAATTTGATACAAAATAAAATTTCAAAAGGGAATTAAAAAAAAATATTGCAAAATCAATTGATTGCATTAGTCAATAGAATTTCATTCAAGATAAGTTTTAACTAAGAAAAAATATAATATTATTACAAAATAAATGATTAAATATAAGAATTTCATATAATAAAATATATAACAAATGAAAAAAGGGCCTAATCGAATGATTGCATAAATCGAAAGAATTTTCCAACAAAATAAATAAATTCATTTTTGGCAAAAAATAATAATTTATTTCAAAATCATATAATTAGATTAAATCAGTGGAATTTCATGGGAAAATATTTTTTAGTGAGTTTGAAAAAGATTAAAAATAAAATAATTTGCTACAAAACGTCAATTAAATTGTTTAAATCAAATAATTAAATTTTTCGTTAGGTTTCATACAAAATAAATAAAAATTGACAAATTATTTTTAAATTAATAATTTATTGCAAAGTAAATTAATTAAATGTTGGAATTTCATAAAAATATTATTTTTAAATTACACCCACACCCCGATAAAAATTAGCAAAATCGAACAATTAGATAAATCGTTGAAATCAGAAAAATAGATAAAACTGAAAAAAATAAAAATAAATAATGGAAAACAAATGATCAGATAACCTATGTATTTTCATGGATACTAAATTTCCAAAATCAATGACTTTTTATTATTATAATATCACATTATTTGATCTAACTGTTGAATTTTATGCAAAATATTTTTTTTAGATTATTACAAAAGCAAATGATTAAATAAATGTTCTTAGAAATTAAATTTAATAATTCCCCGCCAAAATAATTAAACAATAAGTAACTAGATTAATTGTAAGAAATTCTTCTCAAATGTTTTTTTTAATTACAAAATATTTTTTTATTTTACTATATTTTAAAGGGGCATTTTAAGTGCCAATATTAATTTTATTTTAAAATCAAATCAGCGACGTTGCCAAAGGAACAAAACAATATCGAAGCAACTGCAATTTTTTAAAAATAGGAAGAGAGAAAAAACACAGGAAATCTTCTCATTTTGACCTGGAAATTAGTTAATGAATGAAGCAATAAATTGAGAACTGTAGGTTTGTAAGCAAATTAATCTAAGTTACAAAAGAGAAGAGTATTGGAATGGTATGGCGAAGGCAATCAAATAATTGAAATTAGTGTACCGATTGATTTCAGTAAATGGACTAATAGAAGGACGTCACTGAATAAATAAAATCAAATCCAAGTTCAAAACATTCATCTTATATGGCACAATGTCCACGAGACCAGCCTTCATTCTCTGTTTTGGAAGGATGTTTCCGTTCATTTAAGAACATAAGAACATAAGAAAAGAAGGAGACTGCAAAAGACCATTCATGGCCTACACTTGGCAGCTCCTGTATCAATAGTATTATCTTTTACTTTGTCGGGCTATTAACATCACACCCATCTCTCCCTTCCTTAAATTCACTCTTTTAAGAACCTCTTATGATCAACATGAGTGCGGATGTGGCTAAGATTATGAAGGAAACAGAGAGAAGACTTGAATAAATTAGCAACTGGAGCTTGAATTGAGGCGGCCAAGGCAGGTAACGCTGATTTTTAACATCATCGAAAATGGTACCTGGAACCCACTATGGTTAAGTAAAGAAGTAGTCGTTTTCCATCAATCGACATCCAAATGAGTAGCCAACAATAACACCTCATTTTGTCAGGTTATATTTTCGGAAAGTTGTCCAAGAGCCATTTAGTGGTGATGTCCTACGCGGATCATCGATATATAAATGAAATAATGCACTAAGGCGATGCATAAGAATGCGAACAAAAAATAGATTTAAAAAAAAGGTCTAGACCCAAAACAAAGCCTTGCAGAACGCTTAAACACACCCCTCACTGGTTTAGGTAAATCTTTCCAGATGTGAACAAATTAGTGCGAGTTGGTTGGTAAGAACTACCAGTCAAAGGACGTTCCAGAAACGATCTTGCATTCATGAGGACAAAGAGGAATGTGATTGAAAGGATAAAATTCTGCTTAGAAAAAGTTGGTCAGTTACATTCAGAGAGCCTCTTAAAGTCTTTAGAAAGAAAGAGGATTTATAGAATGTGTTATAGTTTGTTGAATCGTTTATTTCAAGCACGTTTTCATTAGAAGTTGACAATAAGCAGCTTGTTGGAAGTTATATGGTACCACGCCAGATTGGATATAATCATTAAAGATATTAAGTAGGTGAAGGAGGAGAATAAAAATTAATGAATTGATGATAAAAAAACATGAGGCTCAAATTAAAGAAAGAAATTGTTTTTTTAAGGATTAAAGGACGGAGGTTATTTCCTAAGCAAACACGGAGAGGGAGAAAAATTGGGTGGATGGATAGGAGAAAGTACCACGTAGCCAAGTTTAAAGGCAGAAGTATATTCGACCGAATACGAACAACCTTGTTGGAGTAGTACGGAGAAGGAATGACGGGGTTGATAGAGGCAATGGGTCGATTCATAGTAAGAGAAAAACGTAAGGAAGTTAAAACACTGGATGTGGATTTTGTTTGTATCATAGAGGATAGGGTGGGTGTGTGCTAGAAGAATAGATTTCAAAAGGGTGCAGAGGGACTGCTTGGTATGTCTGATAATGAGAGATACAACAACCGTCTAGGTACCACAAGCATGGCTAGTTCATAGAGGACTCTCGCAGGCTTGCCTGTGTAGCTTTGCCTTCCAAATATCATCGGACAATCTAGGAACAAGCAGACGACGATGAAAAATAGTGGGAATTGGCGTATTGCCATCAAAACAGGAGGAGAGTTCTAGGGAAAGAGAGCGCAAGACACTATTATGGGAAATGTTATGGAATGTAGTGACCTACGAGTATGTAGTCGATGGCGGAAACCTGTTGATTACGAACAGACTGAGCGGTAAGTAAAGGTGGGTGGGAGTAAAAGAGATACACAGAAATTGAGGTGGTCGTAAATTGACGTAGAGGGGTCAGTTATAATGAAACTATGAATTGGGAAAGGGGAAACAACAAGATCAAGTATATTTTCATGTATGTAAGTGGGGGCGGAGAGTTGTTAGAAGAAGTAACGCTCGAGTAATTCCGGTAAAAGTAGATATAGGGGAGAATGGTGAGGGGTGTTGATGTTACCAAAGTTAGGCAAGGTTATAGACGAAGATAAGCAAAGTTCAGTTTAAAATAAAATCCAAATTCATCTAAGAAGCTGCCTCAGGGGTGTCCAGAAGGTCGGTTAATACCCGTAAATGTTCAGAACCAAGATGACAAGAGAAATTCAAAGGTGTTCATTAGAATAAGAAAAAGAGAGGAATAGGAAGCAGTGATTAAGCTAACGACACCACCTTGCCTTAAATCTCTCGGGAAATGGAAATAACAAGTACACATCGTGACAAGCGAACGGTGAAATGGCGTTTGAGTGATCAAAACTCTGAAACTTAATATTCTTGTCTCCTCTGATATATCTGAAAATCATAACAGTTTATTTGTAATAATCTACACTACAAGTACATCGCAATCTGCCATTAGTCTCCTGCTACCCCTCAAATTACATCTCTGGAGGTACTTCTACCAATTCGGAAACCAGTTATCCGGACTTACCTTTAGCGTATGGAAGGTCGTCCAAATACCCCGTCTTCGCGAGAACCACCTGAAGCAGATCTGCGAATCGCAGCTGAGCCGGGACAAGGGTGAAGCTGTCGACCTCAACCCTCCCACGGGGGTCTAGATCGAGTCCCAGCCTCGAGTGACAGATAGGCACACATTCAACCACCACATGAAGTGCGAGAGCCTTGGAGTCATCTGTTAAAAAAGAACGCATTGTGGTAACTGACCCCCTAAATTGTTTGGCATGGTGGTAGTGGGCGGGAGTGTCGGGCTTCCCCTTCATTACGGCAGATTAATCTGTATCAACGTACGAATCAAGAGGGGGGAATGAATATGCTAGGCGTTGAAGTACGCAAACCCATTTTTGCGGAAAGAACTATTATAGTTAAAGTTATTAAAAAAGAAAAACTGTAACCAACGATGGTATGATAAATCAGTAAAACAAAATAGGGGACATAGTAAACTTGATAAGATAAAATGAATAAATTGAATAGCTTTACTACTCATTTACAGCATCTGCAGCTGCAAATTCTAATAAATCAGGAAATCCACTCGGGAACTAATCATAAGCAATGTGGTTTAACTTCCTTCAACGTGAGAAGCATGGTTACCGCGCGGCTAGGCTGTAACCCAGCCAAAAATCGGGTTCATTCAAAATTACCTCAAAGAAGCAGAGGAACAAACGATAACCCGAGTGTGAGGCCAAATAATCATAAAAAAGTAATGAGATAAAACATTTGATAACAGAAATAGACGAGAAAAAACAAGGTCAACAAACCTAAGTCGCGTGCTCTCAATTATTCTTGACTTATGACCTAACAACCTTCAAAGTTTTCAATAATTCCTGAAATAACTTTAGGAGGACCTTGGCATTTATATCATTCGAAAGAGAATGAAAACAACATAATGGTTTCAAATTTCGTTAGAATCACCCGGTGTTATGACAATATGACTTACGACCTTCAACACTTTCAATAATTCCCAGACTAACCTTGGAAGAATGTAAAACAACATAAGGGTTTCAAATTTCTTTAGAATCGGCCAAATAGTTACGATGTTATTGCAAAAAAATTCTCATTGAAAATGTAAACTAGCTACCATCCAACCGAACGACCTACGGGCCGGCATCGTAACTTATAGAGACGCTTGCACGTGACTAAAAAGAATATGATGGATTATAAATTTTATACCTAGTAAGAGTTACCTAAGTACGGGTGGGCAGTTGGCAGTCGGGGATTACCCCTAGTACACAGTGTAAGAAAGAAATGTAAACTGATCTTATCTGGTAGATAGAACAAACACACAATGACAGCAAGACATTCCTAGTACGTGGTGTAAGTAAAAAATTAAATCATTGTTTACCTGGCACGGGAATAGGATTTATAAAATGAAATCATTGTTTACTTGGGAAGGATATAGGATTTATATAATGAAATTATTGTTTACCCGGCACGGACATAGGATTTATAAAATGAAATCATTGTTTACCTAGCACGGACATAAGATTTATAAAATGAAATCATTGTTTACCTAGCACGGACATAAGATTTATAAAATGAAATCATTGTTTACCTGGCACGGACATAGGATTTATAAAATGAAATCATTGTTTACCTGGCACAGACATTACGATTTATGAAATGAAATAATTGTTTACCTGGTACAGATATAGGATTTATAAAATGAAATCATTATTTACCTAGCACGGATATAGGATTTATAATATTAAATTATTGTTTACCTGGCACGGACATACAATTTATAAAATGAAATCATTGTTTACCCGCAACGGACATACGATTTATAAAATGAAATCATTGTTTACCTGGCACGGAAATAAGATTTATAAAATGAAATCATTGTTTACCCGGAACGGACATACGATTTATGAAATGAAATAATTGTTTACCTGGCACGGACATAAGATTTATAAAATGAAATCATTGTTTACCCGGCTTGTACATACGATTTATGAAATGAAATAATTGTTTACCTGGTACGGATATAGGATTTATAAAATCAAATCATTGTTTACCTGGCACGGATATAGGATTTATAAAATCAAATCATTGTTTACCTGACCCGGATATAGGATTTATAAAATGAAATCATTGTTTACCTGGCACAGACATACGATTTATAAAATGAAATCATTGTTTACCTAGCTCAGACATAAGATTTATAAAATGAAATCATTGTTTACCTGGCACGGACATACGATTTATAAAATGAAATCATGTTTACCTGGCATGGACATAAGATTCATAAAATTAAATCATTGTTTACCCGGCACGGACATACGATTTATGAAATGAAATCATTGTTTACCTGGCACGGACATACGATTTATAAAATGAAATCATGTTTACCTGGCATGGACATAAGATTCATAAAATTAAATCATTGTTTACCCGGCACGGACATACGATTTATGAAATGAAATAATTGTTTACCTGACACGAATATACGATTTATAAAATGAAATCATTGTTTACCTGGCATGACATAGGATATATAAAATGAAACCAGAAATCACCAGTTGGGATTGAACTGCATATTATTGCAATATAAAGGAATAAAAATGATCAAAAGAAGAAATTGGCTATTAAAAATACCAGGAAATGAAAAGAGGTAGAAAGAACCTAAATTCTTTATTTAAGATAAAAAGCTATTACCTAAGGAAAATTATGTGGTAAAATTAGAGCAGGTAAAAATGTCATTGAAACTACAGTGTCTAAGTAGTCTCTGTAGAGTCAAAGGAACTAGAAGATTAGGCATCACACCTTGAGGAAGGCCTGACTGAAATATGCCCCCGAGAATATGAACTTTCAAAACATGTTCAGTCCCTCTTCATTAGATGCTTTCTAAAGATAAAAAGAGTTCAGCGGTTGTTATGGCTACATAAATGACATCCTATTTGTGGCTAGTGTAAAAATAAATGCACAAATATACGCCAGAAATAACATATATTGGATGTAAGAAGACTTATGTGTAAGAAGACTTATACGATACAAATGCCTCGGGAGATACTGAATACTTCGTTTGATTTGGATTTAAACCTTTGTGAAATGCGTTACGCATCTATTATTCTATTTATGAAATAGAGAAGTATTCCAATAGCTAGAAGAGGATTAATTCATTAAATAAAACAAGCTTAAGCTGAAAGCTCACCATTCTTTTAATAAAGGTAATGAATAATAATTATAAATATTTACAAGTATAGCAGGTATAGGATGATATTTTTAATCTCAAATAGACTGATGTTAGAGATAAAAAAAAATCGCCTTTTTTTTAAAATTCAAAGAAATACATTTAATACTCTTGAAAAGAAGTATTTAACAAAATGGTTATTATTTGTGCTTTGAAATTTTTGTTAAAGATAAGTATTTTCCAATGCATGTTACACGATGGGAATCTCTGAGGCAGATTCAAAGAGCTAATAATAATTACTTGATTGTTTCCACTTAAACTGTGATATATATATATATATATATATATATATATATATATATATACATATATATATATATATATATATATATATATATATGAAAATTAACCCACAGGAAAATGAAAAGATGAATCCAGGCACTTTTAAACTATATTTGCAAGTTCATTTTCGAGGAATAGCATGAAAATGGAGAAGAAAACCTTATATAGGGTACAAAGATATGAAGGAAACGCCAATCACATAGTACAAATATATATATATATATATATATATATATATATATATATATATATATATATATATATATATATATATATATATATATATATATATATATATATATATCTTAGGACTTCTGTTATAAACGATGGTTAGTTTCGTTTTAATAAATTTCTGTCGATCCTCTCGGTTTGCGGAATGTTCGCCTTTATGTGTAGATTCACCCCTTGGATAAGTGCAATTAAGAGTTGGTGCAATGAAATTTCTTTGTTAACTTTGAAGTCTAAGTACCGGGTACCCACTCAACCAGATGGAAGAAAAAAGGAAACGGATTTGGTAGGCAGCTACAAAATCTGCGGGATTCCACTTCTCCCCCTTTTTAGGATCATTAATACAGGTGATCATTGTCTAGCTATGTGGCAATAATATGTTACAACCATTGAATGGTTATGTGGCTTTGAATATAGGTCAATAAAACGTTCGCTGACCAACATGTTGGGCCTCAGGGCAAGTTGAATAAAAAATGCCTTTTATGCTTTTTTCTGATGTGTTTTAGCCTCTTCTGATTTTCCTTTTTTTGTGCAAATGCTTAGAAAGATATATTTTAAATTTTATTCTTACAGTGCACCCATTAATGTGAATTTTCGCACTACAGTTCAAGTAATCATTAAAAATCAAAAACATTTCAGTGTAAAAAAGTAATTGTGGGAATTGCTAAAATCGCATGCTTGAAATAAGCTAGAAAGAGACAAAGTGTTAGCATTTGGAGTTAAGGGGTAATCCCAACATAAGATAATTTTGTGTGTTGATGAAAGACTGTTATTCACAAATCCAAGATCTATTTACATATTTGTATTACACAATCTTCTTATTATTCTTGATAAATAGATGGCTTACAGTGATCTTAAAGATCTAGGCTATAACATCTTAACTTCTTTCTTTATAATAGAATAAAATTCTTACTACATCGCATAGGAAATGCATAATGTGATTAGCATTAGCCTATCCAATCACGGAATTTAGGTTTAAAGACTATTTATATAAAATTACTTAAGTTTTGTAAATGAATTTAACTTTTTTAATCCTGCTTAATTATTTTTAATCTATGTAAGTATATTGACATAATTTAAATTAAATAAGTAGTATTTAGTTTTGAATAAATATTGCCACGTACCAAGCAAAATTACACATAGATCGAGGTTGGGCTGGTAGTTAAAATAATTTTTACTTCCTAACAAAAAAACTAATTTGAGTGTGGTATTTTTTTATGGGGGGGAGGGTAATATTAAAAACAGATTAAGATAGAAAAATAATTAACGCCATTAGGAAGCATTATACAGAACCTTGTGGTATTGTTAAAGAAACTGGCAATTCATATAAAAATTAAACATGACGCAGTATTGTAAGCAAAAATATTACATCAATAACAAGATATGTTATACAATGCAGAAAGATTTACATTGAGGACTTTGAAGATAGAAAATATTTAAAGCTTTGGAGAACAAAAGAAAGGAGGCAAGGTTAGAGGAAAGGAGTTAAGGGTGAAGGAAAGTAGGCAAGCAATTAGAAAATTTTCTAGCGAGTTGGTGAGCGGACTGTTTCGGACATGACTTGAATGTTCACAACTGGCTTGTTTTTGATTGTTTCTTAATCCTCTTAGTAAAGTGACCAGATTCGTGGGTTTACGATTTCACACAGGATTTGCATGAGATCAGATAAACCGCTGCGTCTAAGGTTCCTTGGATGAAGTCTGGTCAAAGATTATCTTACGGAATTTGAATAATGAATAGCTATCTTATCATCATCATCATCATCATCATCATCATCATCATCATCATCACTAACTCTATAATTTAAGAAGGGCACTTTTTTGAGTATTTAAATAATAATTTCATCTTAGTTTGGTTATGACTTATGGTTTTTTTTAAATGAATTCTAATAATTCTTTTATAATATCCAAAAAAAAATGGTGAAGTTTAGAAATAAATATAAGTATCGAAATTTTGTGATTATTTAAAAACCCAAAGAATTACAAATGGTGAAGTTCAGAAAATTTATTTTTATATATCTTCTTCTATAAGTCTATATTTTAGCAACGTGATATTTCGAAAGGGGGAAAATTTAGTTTCGAATTCCTTTTTAAAATTATTATAATTGGCGAAGTTCAGAAAATTTATAAAAATTTTAATCTTAGTAGCGAAGCGCAAGCTTCCCTGTAGGGGGGAGTGGCGAAGCCTTTGCCTGGTTTTTATTGATATTATAACTATTACTATGTACTTAGAATAGGACCAAAGGAATATATTCGTAAAAACCTTGGGCCAAATTCTAAGTACAATAAGTAGTTCGAAATCATTAACAACTAACGATCTTATATATATGAACCAGACTAACCTAGAATCACAAAGCGGGCATATCTTCAGGTCTGATTATTTTGTGGATTAGGTCTAAAAGTTTTAATTGATCAAAATGGTTTGCTGGTATTTTATGGTATTTTATCAATTGTTATGGTAAAATCTCTTAATCCCAAATAAGCCATTCGGTCGACTTTATATAAAACTTAAACTTGATTTCATTAGAAAGTGATTGTTAGCATTCGACGCAAATAGTCACTTCCTCACACTTCCGGCTGACTAATTTCTAGGTGATTTATCAAATTTTATTCCTAGCTAGATATTGATGGACCAATACCTTTTTCAGAAAATATTATATTGATTTTTTTAAGGTTTGGTTATTGGTTCTTTGGTCGGTATGTGATCTAAGATGGAGAACGCTTCTTTCTCCTATTCTTTTAGCATTTTCATAGAAAATTACGAAATCCTCCTTCCTCGAATCTTTCCCACAAACTTTGATCTGGTTCAGATACGTAGATGATATCTTCTCAGCCTGAGCTTCAGATAATCCTAACTTCAATGCATTCTTCCTCCAAATGAATTCTTCGCATCCTCTCAATCAAATTCAAAGGCTAATGGGAGTATTAACTGATTACATTTTCTAGACTTAAGAATCCACGATTTGTTCGGTTTACCATTAGACGACAAATTCTAATACATACATTCCTTCTTTGTCACTACAAATCTGTTAATAGATGATTATTACTCTCTTCTTTATCCATCCGAATATATAAAACATACAGACCCATTTTTGTTCAAGATGAAATCAGCCACCTAATTTTCAATTTCACTGAGGTAAAATATCCCAATACTTTATAAGAACGATGTCATTCAAAGGCCACAACATTCGTTTATTCTGTACAACCACAAAAACAAAGAAGTAAAAAAAATAATTTTCGCATATGCCATTTTTTAAAGCCCCTTATAATTGTATGCTAATAAGATTATTAAAATAACCTTTTAATATTCGAATCCCATAAGGATATCCTTGACCAGAGTTGAACTAACAAACCGAGACTCACTGCTTGTCTAATCCTATGTAAAGACTTTGAAATCTTAAACTGGTAAATCTGGTCACTTAAATAGGAGGATTAAGGAACACCGTCCAGATCAGGAGATGTTCCCTTTCATTTAGTTCTTTTCGTACACGTGAAAAACTGTGATCATAGTATTGACTTTAACAAAGAGCTAGAATTATATACAACTCAGGCAATTGCATTGAAAGACTCTTTGCAGAGTTAGTTCTCATTGGTGTTGTTGATAATTATAATAAATCAGAAGGGCAATAATAATTAATTAATATATGTCAAATATTGTCACCTCTTAACAACTCAAATCATCAAAATCTGTCAATCTGTGTGATTAACCGCATCTCAGGTTTAAATCATTATAGTATTCAGACCAGGGTTCCAATGTAAAATTGCCTTAATGGTTTATATATATATATATATATATATATATATATATATATATATATATATATATATATATATATATATATATATATATATATATATATATATATGAGTAAAAGAACTCAATGCAATGGTAAGTTATGGTATATGATAGTGAAACCACTGTATCGGGGCCAAAAGTTCAATTTACGAGACTAGTTTCGGTATATAGTTTATCATACCCTCTTCAGTCGTATACTGAGAATGCGATTGTCACAAAAGTATATAAATACCGTACAGATCAGAAAAAAAGAGAGAAAAAAACAAAGAAACACAAAACGGGTGAAAAAGGTCATTAATCAGCGGGTGCGAGTCTAAAATCATTGACCAAGCTGTTTACGATGAGGTTACGGGAATGGAGGCTGCATTTCAATTGCCCATTTGACAAATAAAAATAAAAATAGTAGAATCTATATTAATAAGAGAAATTCCCAATTTTAATTTGTCAGATCGGCAATTGAAATGCAGCCTCCATTCCCATAACCTCATCGTAAACAGCTTAGTCAACGATCTTAGATTCACACTCCCTGATTAAAGACCTTTTTTCACCGTTTTGTGTTTCTGTGTGTTTTCTCTATCTTTTTTCTGAACTGTACAGTATCTATAGACTTTTGTAACAATCGCATTCTCAGTATACGACTGAAGAGGGTATGATAAACTACATACCGAAACTAGTCTCGTAAATTAAACTTTTGGCTCCTATACAGTGGTTTCAATATATATATATATATATATATATATATATATATATATATATATATATATATATATATATATATATATATATATATATGAGAAATCCATAAAGTAGCGCGTGAGTAGAGCAATAAATGCAAAAAAATCCGAAGGAAAATGAAAGGCGGATTCCAAGTACTTTCGAACTTGTTTAGTTTATTCTTAAGAAATAACGAATTACTTTACAGAGGTGGTATGCATAAGAGGAATCAGAGTGGTACCCCGCCCATGTACAGCGAAAGGACACGGAATAAAGAAATATTATCAAAGACGGGATTAAATACCGGATACGAAGGGTAAAGACATATAGATAAGGTCTACTTCCGCAAGTTCCAACTGTGAAAGAAAATGTAAACATGTAGGTCATACAGCTATGAGTACATACACATACAATTATAAATACATTGAAATAAACAAAAGAATCATAACTAATTCAGGAAATCAAAGGACTAAGAATTAAAATGGACAATTTCGTTACAAATAAGCCTTTTAACTTCAGAGTCCAGTTTAAAGAGACCGGGAGATATATTAAAATGAGACAAGGAATTAATGAATGATCATTCTACAATATTTCTTTTAACAAAGTCATCAGATTTGCAACTAAATTTAGCCGAATTCGTTAATGCTTGAGAATGAACTTAACAAGTTCGAGATATATATATATATATATATATATATATATATATATATATATATATATATATATATATATATATATATATATATATATCTCAAAGTAGCGCGAGAGAATGATGAAAATGAATCCATTAAACCACATTGAAAGAAAAAAAGAAAAAACGGAATAATTTTTCCTTGCAGTAATATTTTTCATACATTTTTTTCGAAAAAATCTGTGTAGGAAAGCGATTCGAACCTTTGAATCGCTTCCCTGCACGGATGTTTTCGAAAAAATGTAATAAAAATATTACTGCAAGGAAAAATTATTCCGTTTTTCTTTCAATGTGGTTTAATGGATTCATTTTCATCATTCTCTCGCGCTACTTTGATATATATATATATGTATATATATATATATATATATATATATATATATATATATATATATATATATATATAGGTCAAACTCACAATGGCTTATAAAATATAGAGACACCGTATTTATACAAAGCAATGTTTCCCTTATAAGGTCAGACTTTTTATTACCTCTGATAAGTTTGATTTGAGAAAGAAAGTTAGGACTGGATCTAAGGAAAACAAACCAGGGTTAATATTTACATTTACTCGTATCTCCTTTGTGCTGGAGATTAGGAACGATCCAAAGATATTTCTGCTAATAAAATCATTTATATGCATTATGGTATCTGCTTTTAACTAGTTAATCTGGTCATCCATCTTAAGCATGTGGACAGCCAAAGCACTATTTGAATATCCCTTAGATACTGCATTTTGATGTTGCTTAGTTCTTACAGAGATATTTTTAGAAGTTTGACCTACATAGAATAAATTACAATCTAAACAAGGTATAATATATATATACATTATTTTACAATATTACATTATATTACAATATTGTAAAACGTGGCTGATTCCACCAGTTTGGTCCACTCAAATTGTTTGTTTCTGTTTGAAAGAAATGTTGACGACTGCTTCCTCATTTTTAAGCACAAAGACCATGCACCTTTATTTTTAAATTACTTAAATCAACAACATCCTAATATGGAATGTTCAATGGAAACAGAAACAAACAATAAAATCTCTTTTCTTGACTTCGTTACAAAAAGTGGTTCTAAATTCAGTACTTCAGTGTACAGAAAACCCACCACCACAAAACTTGGCAACTATTTCTTCAGTTGCACCCTTACACATTTTAAACTTGCCAGCATCGAAAACCGTATACAGAGAGCATACAAAATCTGTTCAAGTTGTTTTTTCTTTAATTCTGAAATATAATATACCTTAGGAACTTTTTTCCAATTCAATTTCTCCTCAGACCACATATTTAACAGATTAACCTCTAATTTCTTATCAAAAATGTTTTCTTACCAAACCTAACAAACAACAGTCCTGAAACTACCATATCTTCAACATTTTACCACTAAATTCAATAAAATTTTACTCTCGATCCCTAATAAGTACTTTCCTCAATGCCAGTTCTTTCCTATTAATTATAATCCTCTTTATATCAATTTTTCTTTCGACGCAAAGCATCACCCCCATTATGCTTGTGTGGGAGCATGAAACTCAATACGCCGTTATCACACTAAATTTATCTGGTCGAGATAGACCAGCGCAGCTGCATTTAATTTTGGTGCCTTATCACCATCTCCCTCCCCCCAGTTTGATAACGCTGTCCCGCTCCCAGGTGGCAGCCGTGTCCATCTTTCTCCTCTTGGGGTAGAAGGAAATCTCTCTATTTCCCGTTCGCTTCGTCGATGACCAAAATTATCAAGATTTTTGTTTGCTTAAGCCGCGTCCGATATCCCCTTGGGATACCCTCGCTGCGCGCAGCCCTCTGTCAACCACAGTTGTGGCTCCTATTTAAGGTGATGTCTGCAAATCCTTAGCAGATAGAGAGAACCTGAGCTCATGCCATCCAGACCCTAGTACGAGTATCTGTCTCCCGAGAAGTGGTCCCCAAGCCTTTGTGATCTCGTCAGCAGATCGTTTTCGCGTAATCGCGGAATCACCTTTACCCCCTCTATTCAACTGTTTATGACCTATATTTTTTCACCATCATATATTTGTATTTTTACTTATATTGAACTGTTTACTTTGCTTTTTGTTTCCTTTCTGATTTCTGGTTCTTTTATTTTACTTACCTTTCAATTTTCATTGTTTGCCCTTAGAATTTTGCCGTGTATTACTTTCAAACAAATTTCTTGTATTCCTATTAAGTTTAATTCATGTTTATTATTCAAATTTGTTATTCCCTGGAATATTGTTTAATTAAGTTTTAAATTTTCCTTGGTCAAACTCGAAATAATCGATCACTTTACCCCTTGTATTCAATTGTTTTATGACTTATATTTTTTTCAATACCATATATCCGTAAATTAAGTTATAATTAACTGCTTACTTTTATTTCTGGTTTCGTTTTTAAATCCTGTCCTGTTGATTTTGACTTATTTTTTTATATGGTAACTAATATTGAATTGTTTACGCTATTTTTTGCAATTTTGTCATATAATTCTTAAATTTTTTTTGTATTCGTATTAGAGTTCAATTGGCTGAAGATGGCCATTTCTAAAGACCGAAACGTCCGGAAATTTAATGTTTGGAACTATCACGTAGGTCTTCATATTCCTCGTACAAAATAGGTTCCCAAGGAACGACTCCATCATCACTGTATATATATATATATATATATATATATATATATATATATATATATATATATATATATATATATATATATATATATATATATATATATATATATATATATATATATATATATATATATATATATATATATATATATATATATATATATATATATATATATATATATATATATAATTAGCTCAATTTGAGATGTAGATGGTAAATTGGAATTTTTGATGGCAGTCTGCGGATGTGTCTGTGTTATGTGTATTCCATATGCTTATTTGCTTATGTATCATTTATGCGTTTTCATGTACTTATAATTATTAGAAATAAAATTTGAGATTGTAAACATATTTGTTTATTAATGTGTGTATAAGCATGTATCCCATGTTTGTATCCGTGTATGTCATTATTTCATTTTAATCATAGATTTTAAATTTACCACAAACTTCTTCGTCCAAATCTGAATAAGATATTTGATTTTAATAATGAATGATATGTGTATCCCCTCCTATTTGTAGCCCCCATTCTCCCATTTTTCTTTTCCCACCCTTTTCCCGTTTTTCACCTCTTCTCTCTCCTTCATCCATTTTGTCCTTTCCCAAATCTTTTTGTTTTCAACAATTAAAATTTTTCCAATTTTAAATAAACGAGAATTAATCCTCAAGATGGAATTCTCCAGTCAGTTTCTCCCTTGGTCAGGGTTGATGTGGAAGCCTCTAAGAGAACTTAAGGTATGGCTCGTTCCACGCCCTACGAACACCGGGATCCTTCATAGAAAATTAGTCGATCCGGAAAACTAGCTTTGGCGGGTCACCTCGATACCGCATACAACTACTTTTATGTTTGCGTGATGGGGATTCTTCTATGTTCCCAACTACGAACGTTTTATGATGCTTGTATGATTTAGCGGAGTTTTTTTTTAGCATGATTGAGTATACGTGGATCTTTTTAGGTACAAACGTGTTTTATTAGTTAGAATGCCACACAAAAGCTTACGTTCGCAGAATGGGGTGTCCTTCGATTTTCTTAAGTACAAACATCATTGAGTAGAATATCCCTCAATAGTTATCCCTATCGGATATCCTCCGATGCTATTAATTACGGAACTGCTTTGAATGGTTGGTAATCCGATGAAGGATTTGGTTCGCACAATGAGGTATACATCAACGTCCTTGAGTACGAATATTACGTTGGTGGGTAGAGCTTTCATCAAATGATTCTGGTTGCATAATGAGATATTCTCCGATTCTCGTGAATACTAACGTGATTCGTGGATTATGAGAACCGCTAAACGCTTTTAAATACGACTTTGTTCGTAGGATGTGAGGTGAGGATATTTCGGCTCGCCATGATTATCTTAAGTACGAACGCGATTCGTGGGTTAGAAGATCATACGGGGTTCTTTTCCGTACTATGGTAAATAATTTAATGTTCTTAAGTACGAATTTTATTTTAGGGTTATGATATCCTAAAAGGATTTAGGTTCCCTAAGGAGTACCCTTAGATCCTCTTAAGTACGAACGCGCTTTGTGGGTTAGGATATTCTAAAAGGGTAGCCATTCGCGCATTGGGCATACTTTGACACTCTTAAGTACGAACATTCTACCGGGGTTAGAAGATCCATGCAAGAATTTATGTTCGCATGTTGTAATGTTCATCTATGTTCTCAAGTACAAACGTGCTTATGTCAATCCACGTAATGTGTGTTGGGGCAAGTGGGTTTCGCGTTGTGTGGAGTTTCTTGTGAGCCCAGGGATCCGAATCCCCAAATGGGGTGATAGGTAGAGCGTGGACAACCACGATGCAGCTGACATCTGAAGGATTGCGTGTCCTTCCGGCCCCAACATCCGCAGGTCGATCTACAGCTATAAATTTTCCATACATTTTCATCACTCTCTTTCGAGAGGAAAGTTTCATGATGCTTAGATTTTTACCCCCAAAAATACTACTAACGAAGGCATTCCCGAGAGGATGAAATTATGGTAAAGTTACAATGAAAAGTGTGAAAGTGTTGTGAACGAGAGTTAAAGAGATGTGGAATTGGGAAGGATGTACAGTTAAAAAGTGTGGCGTAATGGAATGTGTAATGAAGGAGAGTGAAAGAGGTGTGAATGTGTGATAAAGGATATTGAAAGAGGTGTTAATGTGTGATGAATTATAGTAAAAGAGGTGTGAATGTGTGAGGAAGTATAGTAAAAAAAATGTGTGAAAGTGGGAGGAAGGTGCAATGAAAATGTGTGTTGTAATAAAGGATAGTGAAAGAGATGTGAATGTGTAATGAAGGATAGTGAAAAAGGTGTGAATGTGTGATGAAGGATATTAAGAAAAGTATGAATATGTGATGAAGGATAATGAAAGAGGTTTAAATGTGTGATGAAGGATAGTAAAAAGTGTGTGAAATTGGGAGGAAAGTGCAATGAAAATGTGTGGTGTAATGAAGGATAGTAAAAGAGGTGTGAATGTGTAATGAAGGATATTGAAAGAGGTCTGAATGTGTGATGAAGGATAGTGAAAGAGGTGTGAATGTGTGATGAAGGATAGTGAAAAGGGGTAAATGCGTAATGAAGGATAGTAAAAATGTGTGAAATTGGGAGGAAGGTGCAAAGAAAAGGTATAGTGTAATGAAGGATGGTGAAAGAGATGTGAAGGGGTAATGAAAGATAGTAAAAGATTTGTAAAATTGGGAGGAAGGTATAATGAAAGAGTGTGGTGAAGGATAGTAAAAGATGTGCGAACTTGTCATGAAGGTACACTGAAAAGTGTCAAGGTATGTTGTAAAGATAGGAACTTGTGACAGAAAGATGGAAAGTTTGATGAGAATAAGTTAAGGTTAGATGAAACTGTGATATAATTGTGAAGGTGTGAAGAAAACATGACGAAAGTTCGTGAAAGTGTGATGCAAAGATTCGAAGGTGGGATGAAGAGATATGAGCGTGTGAAACTTCGATGACGGTGTGAAAAAAAGGTACGATACTGTAAACGACGGTTAAGAGAAGTGTTTAAATGTGCGAGGAAGCTTGTATGAATTATGAATGTGGCATGAAAATATGTAACAGTGTGAATGGTTGCTTAAAAGGTAGACACCTGTTAGGATGTTAATGTGTGAAGAAAAGGTGAGAACGTATTAAGATGTGAGGTTAAAAGATTGAAGATGCAATAAAGGATTGATGAAATAATATAATAGCGCCAAATGTGATAAGAAGTTTGAGAATGTGGAAAAGGTTCGATGACAAGGTTCAAAGATTTGATGAAAGTGTTTGGCAAAGGTGTGAAAAAGCGATTAAGTTGTTACGAAAAGTCCCTAAGATGTAATGAATGGTTTATAAAAAGGTGTAAAAGTATAATGAGACAGTGGTGTAATAAAAATGTTTAAAATTGCAAAGAATGTGTGATTGACACGTGTGAACGTGTGATTTTATTTATCTCAGGCAAGGATGAACTCTCCACAAGTTTTAGAGCCATCTATCCCGAAATTGCCTCCCACAACACCAAGAAATCAAGTTAAATTTTAGCAAGATAAATGCCCAATGCCATTTGGCATGTTCAAAAATCAACTTTTTCTTATTTTCATAAGTTTCTGTACATTTTCCTGTGCTCTTTGACCTGAAAAGGCCGGAAATGACAACTATTTTGACCTAGGCTGTTGGAAAGCATTGTTGAAAGAAGCTTTAAATTTTCTGCCTTGAAATCGGCCCAAAGCGCCGTGGTCCCTTGAATCATGTGTTGTACTATATCTTTTTATCTAAACAAGATAGAGTACCAAAATATGCACCAAATTAAACTGTTTTATTCCACTTTATAACCTATACAATTACGATAGCCTTGAAACAAGAAATGGACAGTGGAATACACGAATATTTCAGAAATATCACAAAATTCGTTTTCTCGCACATAAGGTAGACAAGAAATCTTATTCATAACACAAATTTGATTGATATATTGTCACAAGTCTAATCAATCAAGAATTGAAAACATTATATGATTATTAGTTTCATAATGACATTTACACAAACAGGTGTTAAGAGATTGTTTCTTGAAGCCGTCAAAGCGACGTTTCTTGAACTACATAGCTTGAAGGAGATAGTCCCGTTTCTTGGCATCTGTTGTTATAACATTCGCAAAGTCACTCATGATCTTGACATTCAAAGTTTTCAGATTCTTAATCTAGTCCAACACTTCTTCCTAATGCTCATTCTGTGGCCAAGACGTGACAGTTCCAGAACCCACTCGGATACAAAGTTCAGTGTGTCCGACAGGAAATGTGATTATGAGCCAATGAGATCTACCAAGGTGGTCTTACCTGTGATTCTGGAAGAGAGACTTTAATGTTCTGAATCTGTCTGGTTTCTCAGTGGCATGTAACTGGGCAGCAATGAGGCACTTCAATTGTCACTCAATCTACTTCTGAACATTGAAAATGGCACGACTTCCTGAGTAAGATACCATTTGTGGTTTTCCATCATATTAAGTACTGCATCAGCAAGTTCTGGGTCGGTTTTCTTGTAATTTAACATGTCTTGGATTATACTTATATCTTTCACGGTATCATCTGCTGCACACATTGATATCATCCATACAGGACTGTAGAACTGCACAAGGAAAGTGTTGAGCATTTCCAGTTATGATGCAGTGTCTTCTTCATACACAAATTGATCTACAAATATCAGCCTTTTCATGGAATACAGGTTTTTGGTCATCTATCTGCCTAATGTAGGCCCCTGATTGACTCTTGTGAATACCTTGAGGAGGCGTTTCTCCAAGAAGAATGGCTGTCAGCTCAGCCATTTCGCTGTAGTTTGCCTAATAAATGTCTTCTGTAAAAACACAATGAGTCATCTAAAACAGACAAAAGTACAATCAAAAATATTATATATCAAAATACAAAATGCACGAATCCAGAAGAAAAGTTGCAACTGATAATAAACTACAAAACAAAGGAAATTAGCAATCACTTCTTTACCAATAACAAGCAAAACCAAATAAATAAAAGCTTTCAATATAATTTAAGAATTCAACTACCCCATGCGACTAGAAGCTTCATTCTTCAAATAAATACATTGGAAGGACAGCCACATCCTTCTCTTGAAGATTAACCATGCATTTGCAAAACGGCGCCACTAAAAATCACTATTTAATGCAAAACGGAACCCATTTATTAAGAGAAATTTTGTGGATACCACTTTAATCAAACGGAGAATTAACTATACCCGCCTTCATATCATGGAAGCTATCTTAATCCAAGAAGAAAGACCAAGACTTAATGACCAAAAGACGGCTACCCGAAGGATTTTAAAAATCTTAGCGGATTAAATGGTTAACACTCATAAAAGTTTCATTACCTAGGTTTCCCTATAGGAATCTTGCCTCTATTCGTTTTACCTTTTTTATACCCGCATTCTCTGACTCTTTTAGTATAATCATTAAAGAAAGGATTAATGTAAGTATATAAATGCACGATTTTGAAATGTCTAATCAGTGTAAAAAAAATTCGCTCAGAAGATGGTCGAACATGACTGATAACTAAGCTGCAATAAACAAAGAATATTGGAACCCTTTTTCATAACCTTTCGCCAGAGGAAAAAATACAATAAGAAAATTAGAGAAGCAAAGGAGAAAGTTAATCAAGGCGCAGTTGGAGCTGTCTTTTTTAATAAAACATACATAAAATAAAAACTCGTACCTGAATATATATATATTGAATGACAGAACAAAATTAATTAGAACCTATTAATGATTTACCTAAAACTATTCTTCTACGATTCGAAGATAAGTTAATCGTTTCTTAACACAACTTAAGCAGGCATCAATTATTCCTAAAGATACTTATAATGAATTATTTGTATCTTCCAGTTATTCACAAAGAAGGAGTTCCTTTGAGACCCATACTTGCCTCTTATTCTTTACCATCATACAAACTGGCCAAATATCTAGTTAAAATACTTTCACCTTTATCTAAATTCAGTCCACCATACAAAACTCCTATAAGTTTAAAGAGGAATTACTCAGCAAAGTTAAAGATGGATATATGGTGAGTTATGATGTTGAATCTTTATTTACTAACATTCCCCTAAACTATACAATCAGTTTAATATTAAATAAGGTATTCAATTCCCAAAATACTTTTCATGGATTTTCACGAAGCCAATTAAAAAGGGCGCTGGAATTAAGTCTTTCTGAATCTTGGTTCACGTTTAATAGTAAAGTTTACTGCCAGATTGATGGTGTTGCAATGGATTCTCCAATGGGACCACTTGCAGCTGACTTATTTATAACACATCTCGAAGATCAAATGTTTTCTAATAATTTAGATTATAAACCCTCCTTCTACCGCCGTTCTGTTGATGATTCCTTGGCAGTTTTTAATAATCCTGCACATAGCCAACTTTTCTTTAATTTTTTGAACACTTTACACCCTAACATCAAATTCACCATGGAAGTGGAGTCAAATGATAAGATGCCCTTTCTTGACCTTTTAATCAACCGAGATAATGACCAACGAAAAATTCAAACAACCATTTAACGAAAAAAAACTTTTGCAGGACTAGGTTTGAACTACTTTAGGTTTTGGGATTTCGGATACAAAATATCCACAGTAAAAACTTTAATACATAGAAGTTTCTCGCTATCATCCACTTACCAATCAATCCATAATGAATTTATTTTTCTTAGGAAGTATTTTATAAAAAATTTATTTCCTTCTGACCTATATGATAGAGTTTTAAAAAAGCTGTTTGATAATCTCATTGACCCCCCTCAACCCTGCATAGAAGTTCCTAAAATGCCCATATAATTACTAATTTCAGAGATGGGTTTTTTAAACAATACTTTTAAAAGAAAAATCCTGTTTATTTTTGAAGATATTCTCCCCAAATCAACCCACAAATAGTTTTTATAAACAAACTATCGATAGGAAGTTTCTTTAACAGTAAAGATCATATCTCTTTGGAGTTCCGCAGTGATAATGTCTATTTATTTAAATGTCCAAGTTGTACTGGAGCCTCTTACATTGGCAGCACTGTCTGGTCTCTAGGAGCTAGGTTCTCTGCTCATATGGGGATTAGTTGGCGCACAAACAAAATATTAAATAAAAAGAGAAAGACATCTATTAGGGAACACACCATAAGCTGTAAAACTGACATTTCTATTGAGAATTTTCAAGTATTAGCTTTTAACAACAACAAACATTGCCTAAGAACCCTCGAATCTCTATATATCAAACACTACAAACCTACAATCAATGAAGATTTAAGTGCAATATCATTATTAATTAACTAATTTTAACTACAGTTTGTTAGTTGGTTTGCTTTTTAACAAACGAAATACTAGCCCCTTGTTAAACCCACCATTCACTCTCTAGGATGGATCCACTTTAGTAAGTACCCAAATTTACCGTTTTTATAGTAAATGTTTTTTAACTCTTACAGTCTTTACAAAATTAAAAACAAAGTTTAAATTTACTATCTTTAAATAATGCCAGGTCAATTTTTCTTATAAATTTGAAATTAATTTCTGCAATAATCCTTAAATTTAGTAACTAATTTTTGAGTCTGTCTTAAAGCAAATTTTAACTGTTGCCAAGTCATATTTAATAACAAAAAATTTAACTTATAGTACATTTTACTGATATTTTATAATTGGTCACCTTTTAAAATAATGTCTTGTTGGCCTTTTTAAGTTTTCTTCGTATATATTAACAATATTGAGTCGGTTTTAAAGCAAATCTAACTGTTGCTAAGTCATATTTAAAAGTTTTAACTTATAGTACATTTTACTGATATTTTATAATTGATCACTCTTTAAAAGAATGTCTTGTTGGCCTTTTCAAGTTATATATATATATATATATATATATATATATATATATATATATATATATATATATATATATATATATATATATATATATATATATATATATATATTATTTAAGGTGACTGCGAATTTAGCAGTAATTATTTTATTTTCGAGTCTCTAGATTTGTCTTATATCCGCTTTTGGTCATGAGTCAACCCGTGGTTAAGTTTGCCAAAAATCATTAGAAAAGTAGTAACGAACGAGAGCAGGGGAAACTAGTCCACTGGGCAAAACAAAATATTTATTAGCAAGACGCGTTTCGATACACACCTGTATCATTATCAAAGGTTGATATTTGTAACTTAAGGAATTTAAGACACAGCTTTATATACATCGTTATTTAGATGTTAATAAATATATGAAAATACTTATAGGGAATGGAAATTCTTAAACACAAAAAGGTATATTTAAATGAGGGTTGAGAATGCTTCAAATGGTTAATCGTGTATAATGGACACAGGATTACGATGGGCAGGGATTATTATTCGGGGCGCGGGGACGTGAGGAAGGCAGGTGAACTCTATGTTTGTTTGCGTATTTAATTTGGGCTGTTTTTCTTTTATATATAAGGATTCTAATATAATTAGCTGTCAACGGTTTGGAGCATGTGCTATGGATTTCGGTATTATCTTCGAGTGTCTTCCGGAACAGTTGTCTTCCATGTTTTTTCAACGTGTGTGTTTTGGGGGCACCATTGTTTAAATGGCAACTCATTCTTCGTGTTAACTTTGTTTCTGTCATTCCTATATATGAATGAGGTAGGAGCTCACAGTATCCCATTTTGCAAGTATATTTATATATTAAATGACTTCTCTGCTTCGGTGTTAGGTGAGGTCCTGGGTTGTTTTTTCATTATGAGGATGGATGTGCGTTTATTATTGTAGTAGCTTATGAGTGATACGTTCTTTTCGTTTTGCGTTGGTTTTACTCCTCTGTTTATGATTTCCTTCATTGCTCTTTCATCCGTTTTGTACACTGTGCTCATAATGTTCTTGTAGTATAGTTTAAGTGTTTCTTTCGTCTGGCTGATTGGTACTGCCAATCATCACGTGTAGTGATGTGTATGTCGCCGTTTGTAAAAGCGTTATTCACGAGTACTTGTGTAGCACGCTCATTTTCTCGTGAGTTTTTTTCATGTGGAGCAATGGTTGAAAGCACGGTTGATGTAGGAATTTATTACTTTTTTATAACGGTCTGGACATTCACCTTTTGTATTCGTGCAAAGACCTGGATTTGTGTTTTTTATATAAACCTTGGTATTTATTTGATCGTTATTCTTAGTGGTTAGAGTATCTAAGAACGGAAGTTGGTTATTTTGACTATTTTCTATGGTGAAGTTAACTGAGGAGAAGTTCTTGAATGTTCTTAATAATTACTGAATTTCTTCTTCTGTTTGTATATTTATGTACATGTCGTGTATATATCCGCAGTAAATATGTGGTTTTGGCAACATTGAAAAGACTTGTTCTTCCACGCTTCCCATGTAAAAGTTTGCGAAGAGTATTCCGAGGGAAGAACCCATTGCAACGCCGTCGGTTTGCACGTACAGATCGCCTATTGGTCCATAGAAAGAGGCTTCTGCATTGCAGATCAAAAGAAGTTCTCTCAAGGCATATATCTGTATGCTAAGAGGAGATAGATCGCTTTAGTTGTATACTCTTTTTAGCATTAAGTCTATAGTTTCGGGAACAAGAACGTTTGTAAATAAGGATTTAATGTCCATTGAGGCTATGAGACTTTTAGGGGCAGTGTACCAGATTAAATCAATGAAATCTGCAGAAGATTTAGGATTAAATTTGGTAAGCATGAAAGGGGTGAGGATCTTATTTAGGAACTTACCGAGTTCGTAAGTTGGAGTAGGGATTTGGTTTATTATAGGTCTTAGAGGTATGCCATTTTTTGTGTTTTTACATTACAATAGGCGTATCCGGCAGGTTTGGCAAATCAAAAAACCCAGCAGAAAAAAACGGGTTTTATTACCGTGGACTTGGGGGGAGGGGTAAGTGAAATTTGAAAAACACCCGGTTTCGGGGGGGCTTTTTCCAACTTTTTAAATTACATGTTTTTTTCCAAGAAATGCACACTACTTATCATTATTTTATTCAAAATGCATATTTATGTTTATAATTTTTAAAAAATATGTATCGAATCAAGGTTATTTCCCTGATACTGACTCATAATTCATCTCTCTTTCTACAGGTCAGGGCTATCATGAGTACCCGCAATTCTCGATCAGTGATCTGTTACTGTGATCTTTTCTTACTATAATATAATTATTAAACTAATTAAATATTGATATTATAAAAAAGTAGATAGCTATTCTTTTTTCTACGTTATTCTAATGGTTGTAGCATTTGATTTTAAAAAGAAACGACATTTAAAAAACAAACAAAAATAAAACCTTGGGTTTGGGGGTATTTTTCAAAATTGAGGGGGGGGTTGCCAACCCTGGTATCCGGGGGCAAAGTCCCCGCTTATTTTCTTAATTTTTTTTTATTTCCTGCTCGGATATTGATGCGCTCGATGGTTTTGTTCAATTTCTTTTTTTAAATCTTCAATGGTGTTTCTTGTGATTTTTTGATACTTTTTTCGATCGTTCAGGATAAGGTCCACTTTGGCAAGGTATTCCTTTGGTATGATGACGAAGGTTGAATCTTTATCGGCTTTTCTAACGTTTATATTTTGGTTGTTGGGTTGTTTATATATATATATATATATATATATATATATATATATATATATATATATATATATATATATATACAGTGACGCTTGGGAAAGAGGAACACCAACTAACCAAACAGTAGTTTAAAAAAAAACAACTAAAAAACTGTAGTTAAAATTAGTTCATTAATAAAGATATTGCACGTAAATCTTCATTGAGTGTAGGTTTGTAGTGTTTTATATATAAAGATTCGATGGTTCTTAGGCAATGTTGGTTGTTGTTAAAGGATAATACTTGAAAATTATATATATGGCGAAAGCCCTGTGGTGGTGGGTGTTGTTATCACCCGCAGAACTTGTATTTGCTCTTTCTTTGTATGTGACATGGACAATGAGCCTTCAAATTGTGAGCGGATAAGAGGATGTGGTATAAAGATTCCATGGAGGTTCCTAGCTTAGGGAGATACTGGGTTTGATGGGGTAACACTTTGGGCGAAGTAAAGTCCCTGTGTCTGGTAGCTTAGCGGTAGAGGATCTGACCGGCAATCAGCAGACCCGGGTTCGAGTCCCGGCCAGGAATTCTCAAAAACTTTTTTTCCCCTGGTGTTATTTCTGTCTTCTCGATAAAGGATTGTCTTCATTGTGCCGCCCTCTGCTCTCTTTGATTCTAGTCTTCTTCTAATGTCCCTTTCTCTTGCCTCTAAAAAACTCCTGTTTCTTGTCTTATTGCTCATTCGCGTCCAATTTTCTCCTTCTCTTGTACTATATATATATATATATATATATATATATATATATATATATATATATATATATATATATATATATATATATATATATATATATATATATATGCGATTACATTTATGTGAACTCATATCCATCTATGTCTGTTTGCTATCAAGTATGCATCTATCTATACCTGGATTCGATTCATGGATATACATTTGTGCTGATAAGTATAAATCATCGGCTAAAACTGAACACATGTATAGTTAATATCTGCATCTTCGATTGGAAATTTTTCTGTGAATTCCTTTGCTTTCTTAGTCGTGTTCCCCTTTCCCCCTTTATGTGTAAGCTGCGTTTACCCATGTGTACGTAAGCATGTACCCGCTTGTGCGCAATTGTACGGGGAAGAGCCACTGATTATGCAAAGCCCCCCTTCACGTCGTTAAGCCGAAATCTCGGATTCTCTTTTTTTATTATTTGATTTGATTGCACTGAATTGAGTCAAACAAAATAGCTCCACTCTCAAATGCAAAGACACTTAGAGGGTGAAGACCCGAATACGACCAAGGCAAAAACCCTTTGCCAGAATTGCCCTCTCATCTATGAGTCTTAAATGGTGCATAGAACCCGTCGTACCTCTTCCTAAGAGCCACGATCTAATCTGCTAAGTTTTTATAAGGTTTGTGTTATGGAAGAGACTGGAGGGTGCAATGTAGGTTTGAGGAAACGCACTAAACAGGCCAGATAACGAGATGTAAACGGAATGAAGGGAATTGGTAAAGTGTTCTATTAGGGAATACATAAAATTATTATTATTTTATAACTAATAAGTTTTCAAGAAATTAATGTCGCTTATTTCAAAGTAAAATCATTTTTAATATATCAAAACTACATTTACCCACAAAGTAATGTCCAGCATTATTGGCAATGTTGTTCTGTCCCATCGTTTAACTCGGCAGTGGATTCCTATACTTGAAGCAGTCGTTCGGCTAGAGGATATTATTTGATGTCCTTTCCACCCTCCAACCTAACCTAACCTAACCTTCTTATCAGAATAAGTATTTCAATTTAGGTGTTGTAATGACTCAAATAAATATTAATCACATGGTGCAAGGTCCAATGGCGGATCCAGGATAAAGATTTGGAGGTGAGGTAACCCCTGAGTAGTCCGAGAAAAGGACATTAATCATTAATATTAGTTAATTTACACACCATTGATAATAAAGGACAGCATCTCATAAAGGTGTGAGCATTAATTATCTCGATCCAAATTTTTTTCCAACGTCAGAAAATTATGAATTGTGGTTTATTATGGTTTTTGGAACTCAGCTAACGTATAATACTGAATTTAAAAGTTATTTTTAAGATTTTACCATTTTATACAGGGGATGGAACAATAATGGAAACATTAATTAAATTACTGACTTTGAGTCCACTCCCTATAGCAGTATAAATAGATTCAATACGCCGACCAATCGATTCGTACAGTTTGGGGCTGTATCTATACGAATTTAACTGTTTGTTTCGAGTGAAACCTGCTCTAGCTCCTTCGTAGACGCTTTTTAGAGAGAATATATCCCCTAGTTTTTGTTTCAATTTACACAAAAACTTGATTATGGCAAGATCTGTGAATTATGGAGACCAATAGGTGTTCAACGTCATTTTCAGGCATTTTAAACAAGTTTTAGAATCTTTTTTGGTGTGAATGGGTGCATTAGTTAATGTTTCCATTATTTTGTCCAACTCCTGTACATGTATCATAAGGTACAATCGATCGCAATGGTTTAACAAACTGAATTTATATATATATTCTATATTATTACATAGCCGTTTCTGAATACAAGTATGGCTTAAAAAAGAAATATAAACATAAAAGCGTTTGAAATTTGGGAGAGGGGGACTTCAGCCCCCCCAGCCCCCTTCCCTGGATCCACATCTGGGTCCAGTGAATACGAAGAATGCGGAAGAGCTTCCTAACATAGCAATTTTTTTCTTGGGTCAAATGTGCAAATGTGCCACGTGTGGGCGTGTATTGTGATGAAGGAGCAAATCGTTGCAATTGTTGAACATATGCAGTAGTTGTGGTAGTAACTGTTTGCTTTTATTATAAAGTAGTTTATTATTAATAACTCCTTTTACATTACACCAAATCCAGACACTACATCGACTAGGAACGGGTTTAGGGATTTTTTTACTCAAGCCATTGTTTTTAGCGCTTAATGCTACAGTAAAGAACCCAGTTTTCATTTTCAATATGAAGTGTATACTGAAATGGTTCACGTACATTTTGAGTTAATAGATATGTAGCAATATCTACACGTTCTCCCTCAGAACGTCAATGTGGCAAGCAAACACCATTATCATGTTGCCTTTTCTCTTTATAAGAGGACAGCTCCCAATCTTTATATCTGAATTTTTGCGAGATCGTCGATCCACGTACTGGTAGGGGAGCCCTCTTCCGCCTAATAAAGCAGGAAGAGGGTGTCCAGCAGGTAAGTGTCCCCAGTGTCACACTCTTTGCCCTGAGCATCAACGGCATCACCTCAGTGCTGCCGAAAGTTGTTCTCGCTACGCTCTACGTGGACGACTTTCGATCAACTTTTGGCGTGACCCAGATGCCAACTCTGGAGAGTCGACTCCATCATGCATTGAACCGCGTCTCTCGCTATGCGAAGGCGCACAGGCGGTGCACTTCTGCCGTCATCCACGGTTCCACCCTGACCCAAACTTATTTCTAAATGGGATTCGCCTAGAAATGGTAGACTCGCTCCGTTTCATTGGTCTTGTATTTGATCGATGCCTCACCTGGGAGGCTCATATTCGCAGCCGTAGGCTCTCTTGTACCTGCGCCATGGATATACTTCGCTCTGTGACGTTCAGCGGCTGGGGCGCTGATAGGGCTACTGCCTTACTTTTTTATCGATCCTTTGTTTGTTCGAAGCTCGACTACGGATGCGAGTTTTATGTATCCGCAGCTGAGTGTGTATTGCAGAAGGTAGACTCGATCCACCACACCGGCCTGGCGATCGGTGCCTTCCGCACGTCCCTCATTGAGAGCCTACTTGTCAAAGCTGGGGAGATGCCACTTTATTTGCGCACCGTGCACAGTACAGCATTCGCCTCTACGCGCGAGCCCGGCGCCTCCCTCAGTCGCCAACAGCTCTTACTACATCCGAAGCTGATCTCGACGGTGCCTATGCCGCCGATATACGATAGACATAAGCCTAAGCCTTTGGGGTTTAGGGCTAGGAAACTCCTTCGAGAGCTCGGTATAGTTTTGGGCCCGTGGCGACCCTGGTTATGTCCTGGGCACTAACCTGGTGGGTACCACCTTTGACTATTTGTCGCCACGTCTCGGCTTCCAAAGCTTCTATAGCACCGAGAGTATTGCGTTCGGCCTTTTCGGAGCACTTTTCGTGTCACGCTGGAATCGTGCCAGTGTATACGGATGGTTCCAAGTCCCAAGATGGAGTCGGTTTCCACGCCGTATCCTCTCTGTTTGGAGTCAGCGGGGCTCTGTCAGGCACTGCCTCTGTCTTCACGGCCAAGCTAGTTGCAAAAAAGACTTGTGGTACGGGAGATAACGTGACTTTCCCGGTTCAGAGACTGGATTGTGATTTATAGCGACTCACAAAGCGCCCTGCGTGCTCTCGGGGCATTGAAATCTCCCCATCCCCTGGTTCGCGATATCCGTGACGCCACGGTTTCGGCGAGCTGGGCGGATGTCGAGATTATCTTCTGCTACATTCATGAACAATGTAGGAATTTCTGGGAATGAGGTTGCCGATGAGGGCGCCAAAGAGTCTGTGAGGACTAAGTGACCAAACCAGCGTTTCGCTCTTCTTCACACCGATTACATAGCAGGAATAAGGGCTGCCCTTCGGGCAACTTGGCAAAAAAGATCGGATACGGCAAAGAGGAACTTAAAGTTACGTGCCATTGCGCCGCGACTGTTCCCATAGACCTACCCCCTAATGCCACGACGGCTTCAGGTTGCTTTCTCTCGTCTCCGAATTCACACACTCGCCGGACGCACCGCCATTTGATAGAGCGCTCGCCTGCGCCTAATTGCGACGAGTGCGTTGTCCCCCAGATTGTTCGGCACATTCTTGTTGAATGTGTCAGTCTTGGTGATCTTCGCACACGTTACCTGTCCCGGTAACGAGGGAGCGGGATCGCTACCGCTCGTTCCTTTTACTCGGTGCTGGTTCATGCACAGACTATATGACATTTTTTAAGAACGCTCACCTCCTCCATTTTATTTAAGTTTTCCTTGTTTTGTTTTTTTAGGTCGCTTATTCCTGCGCGGGGGGAGGCGGGTCTAGCCCTAACGCCGGCGCGAGTTTCCTTCTTTTTGCCTTGCCTTGTTTTCTTTTATGTTCTTTTATTTATGCTTTGTACTTTTTATGTTATTTACATATTTTTATCTTTTTTTTCTTTAATATAGCCTAATAGTAAGCTATTGTTTGAGTATGGCTACTTCTGCACTAGTAGGCAGTCGCCAGATTGGCTCCTCAAATTAAAAAGAAATCCTATTTATAATGTGTTTACGCGCTGTTTCATGGCTCAAGTTTAAAATTCTCGCCTCTTCACAAGTGTCCAATGAGGGATTAAACGCCATAGGCGGCTTAAGAACATCAAGATCAATTGCAGTATGGCGTTCTCTACCCTCAGAATTTTAAAATCTAAAATTGCCTGAAGGGAATTTTTTAACCAACACTCTGACATTTAATAAAATCCAACACGTTTCAATAGACTTCTGTAATGCCTTTTACTGCTAATAAGAATATAAGAAATGAAGGATTCTGCAAAAGGCTAGCCAATAATCTATACGAGGCAGTTCCTGTTATCATCGCCCATTTCAGTGCCACTTAGCATCATCATCGACAAACCTATCCAATCTATTCTTAAAACTCCGCAGGGAGGACACTTCCATCACATGACTAGTGAGCCTATTCCATTGACCTACCACTCGATTTGTAAACCAGTTTCTACTAATCTCTTTCCAAACCCAAACTTATCCAACTTAAAACCAATACTACTTGTCCTATCCTATTCAGGAAAAAAAGAACCTTACCTATGTCTCCCCGATTATAACCTTTTACCTATTTGAAGACTTCAATCAAGTCCCCTCAAATTCTTCTCCTTGCTAACGTGTGAAGATTTAGTCTCTTAAACCTTTCACTATAAGGTAAGCTACTAAACCCATCATTCATATTAGTCATAATATCCATCCTATAATATGGTGGACAAAATTGCACCGAGTAGTCAAAATGAGGCTTAACTGATGCCAGATACTCTTTCAGCACTCCTATTACTTACACTCCTACCAATAAACACCAATTCCCTATTAGCTTTCTAGGACGGTGGTCAGAAATTACCCGGACATTTAATTTTCTTTCGCATTCTGACCTTCCTAAAACTCTCCCATTCATTTTATAATTATTCTCTGGATCACACCTACCTATACTAAGTACACTACACTTGCTTATGTTGAATTCCATTTGACATTCCTTTGCCCATTGTGAAGGTATAGCAAAATCATCTTGTAATACCTCAGCATCAGAGTCAGACCTTATAATCCTACCTTGGAATCATCGGCAAACTTGCTCAAGTCACTACTTACATCTAGGTCAAGATTATTAATATAAATCAAGAATGAAACGGCCCCAATACTGACCACTGAGGAACCCCACTGGTAACATTGCTGTGTCACTAAGCCACGACTGTATCCACCTAAAAATACTTCCATCGATCCCATGCGCTTTAACTTTATTCAAATGTCGTGAGTGTGGCACCCTGTCGAAAGTCTTACTAAAATCCCAAAAAAAACAATATTGTAATTTTCATCTTTATCGGCAGTATTATACACCTTTCTGTAAACACAATTTACCCCTAGTAAAGCTGTCTTGAGATTCATTAATCAACTAATGTTTATCTCACTGATACCTAATAGATTTCGTTATTATAGATTCCATCATTTTCCACCCATTGATGCCAAACTCAATGGTCGGTAATTAGATATAATTGTTTTACCTCTCTTCTTAAATATATGTATCACATTAGCTTTCTTCATTATGTTTGTGCAATGCTAGTCTCTAACGAAATTCTAAATAGGCATGGCTAAGGCTCATTTAACATATCTTTACATTCTTTCAAAATCCTGGGAAAAAAACTCATCAGGGCCTGGTGTTTCAGTAAATTTTACTCTATCAATTTCTTTTGACAGTATCTTCTTTGTAATTAAAATATCCTCGAATTTCTCCTCATCATTACCTCTGGAGATCAAGGTCTCCTGAGGTACAATTAGAATATCCTCGAGTGTAAATACTAAAAGAAAATACTTATTTAGTATCCTAGCCTCTCGATCTGTAGTATTAAGTGGACCTATTTTATCTCTTTATTTTGGATAATAGAAAGAAACCTTTGTGATCTTCCTTTGCATTATTTGCCACTTTAATTTGATAATTTCTCTTTGCTACCCCAATTAACCTTTTACTGTTCAGAGTTAGTTCATTATATATCTGCCTTAATTGACCCTCACTATTATTTATTTTCCTAGAAATGCCACTTTTAATGCCGATATAATGTTTAATTCTATCTGACATTCATTTATGGTCGACAGCCTTAGAATATTCATATTCTGTCCAGCAATTAACTGTTTAATCATTGTCTCATATTCCTGATTACCATTCCTCTCTACCTGGAGGTTATCTTCCCCCCTCAACTGCTCTCAATGACATCCCATTTCCTGACCTGACCTCACTCGCTAGACCCCAAACAATCAGTCTCCAGGTACATCGTCAGACCACTATGATCTTCTTTTCTAAAGTCTTGGATTTTAACCTTATTTATTCTACGGACAACCCCGTTCCGTTTTGACTTAAATCTAATTTTGCAATGGTTACTATTTCCCAAATTTCCGCCAATCTCTGGATCGCCAATACCCTCTTGCCTATTTGTTAGTACTAAATCCAATATATTATCCTCCCTAATCGGTTGGTTTACAACCTGCCTAAGAAAATTCCTCTTGCACCATGTAAAAAAAATCCCTCACCTCTTGATCACTTAAAAGAGCTTCCCGATCTATATTTGTGTAATTAAGATCAACCATTATTCGCATGTTTACTTCTAAATGCATGTACTATCTCCTTCTGCAGAGGACAAAAAGCTTCCATACTAAGATTTGGTGGTCAATATACGAATCCTATGACAAGTTTATCCTTTTTCTCCTTTACATTTAGCCATATGACTCTGTGTTGGTGTCTGTTTTAATTGTAGTGTTTTCACCTCTCCTCCTTTCACCCTGTTCCTATCTCTATGTAACATATTATAATCATTAATCTGGACCTCAGGTCTAAAGTTCTTTCCTACGTCATCAAGCCATGACTCTGTTGTCACAATAACATCAAAATTCTCTACTCCACTCACTAGCCCTCTTAACAAATCCATCTTATTCCTCATGCTCCTAAAGTTTTTTCAGGATATTTTCAATGTATCATGCTCTATGGTCTTATTATTACTACACTCGCTAAATACATCTGAATGTCTTCCATCCTACCTGCCTCATCCTACTTACCCTGATAGTATTTACTGATACTACCTTCAGGAAAGTCGTAACATTTTCACACCCTGGCAACTCAAGTGCATAACAAATCCTCCTCCCTTCTAAACAACTCACTCAATGTATCCAAAAACACTACTCTTATACTATCACACGATATTTTCACTCTCTCAATTATCCCAACTGCGCGCGACATCCATTCACTGACTACTCTAAGCATAGGTAAAATTCCTGACACGAGACAATTCCTACTACAATCTCAAAACGTTTCAAACAAATCCTTATATCTAGACACTAACTCCTCTTACATAGCTTTTCTTATGCCATTCGTTCCCAAATTTAAAACACAACTGCATCCTTCTCAGCTCCATTCACTATCATTTCAATTTTCTAACTGACATCCACTACACGTGCACCTGTCGAACAAACTCTTCTGCTCACGTTTAAAAAGGGAGTGTCTAAATAACTAACCTGTGTATCACCAGCCACAAACACTTCATTTGCTTCACATGTGCCTATAACCCTCTTCTCCAAAGACAATGAACCTATTACTGCAAGTAATAGGCACACACCTACTCTCTCTACCTGAATCTACTATCCCCACTACCTTAACATTAACATCCCTACTTCCATCTGGAACAAGATATGCCTCACTATCTACCTGATTCTTCCTCCATTTACTACCCTTCACTCACTACCATACCCGCTAGTCCTACTCTCAGCTAATGTAAATGGGCTAACCTTACGATCTCTAGAATTTGCCTTGGGTCTAGTGCTGAAATCCCTCCTAAACTCAGTGACTAACTCCTTCAACATAGGTATTTCTTTCCAAATCCCGCGCAATTCCCCCCCTCTAAATCCAGCACACACACACACAACTCAAGGAGTACTCACTGCTACCATTCCACATCCAGCACAAATATTACAAGACTCACGCTCATGATCACCCTCGGCCATCCATCTTTCTCTCAACTCAATGCACACAGCCATTTTTAACTTATGTAATGTTTAAAAATATAAACGAAGTCCACAACAAATATTTAAAAAAGGAATACACTCACGAAAGTGAAAGAGGAGCAAACTACCCTGTTTGCAAAAGTTCTGGTACACTCGTGTCTTTTTAAACTTTCGAGAGGTTTACATGTGTGATATAAAAAGTTCCGCCAAACAAACTTAAAGATCTACTTTTCCAACACGTTCCATTAGAACTTCTTTTTCATTTTGTGCAGCTGTGTCGAGATAGAAGCAAAAATAATCGAGATATCTGCTCTCCTTCGCGCGAGCAACAAGTCCGATATCGCTAAGCGGTTCAACTTCAGCCGGATGCCTGTACATAGATTCGCGGAGAGGCTCAAATATCAACCTCGTAAAGGCCGACCTCAAGTTGTCAACCGTTTGGCTACGAGAAAGACCTTCGAAAGTTCTCCGAAGCTTAAAATGACTGCACTCGTGAAGAAAAAGAACATTTCGGTGGCCCCGGTGTCCAGCACCGTCATAGAGGAGGGCAACAAGAGCTAGAGATACAGGAAAAGGCCTCTGCTCACCGACTTTAAGCAAGAACAACGTCGAGAGCGCTATCGTCGACTTCTCAATGACTTAAAGAGGCGTGATAATCGAATTCAACTTTTTTTTTCCTGATGAAAAAACCTTCACGGTCGATCCGGTCATCAACAGGCAGAACGACCGTGTGCTAAGCTTCGGTCAGGGTGACGCCGACGTTTACTACGTGTCTTTGAAAAAGCACCCGAACTGCCCGATGATGCTTGGCATCGTGGCCTCGAAAGGCGAGAAGATACCACCAGTGTCGTTCGTAGACGGTCAGAGGCTTAGTGTAGCCGATTGCAGGAACATTAGGGACACGAGAGTCTTGCCCTGGCCTGGCTGGTGCCGTGGCCCACATGGCCGAGATAGTGCAATCATAGTTGGGGTCGGACATGAACTTCTGGAAGAAGGACTTCTGGCTGCCGCAGTCGCCCACCTCAATTCCCTTGACTGCAGCGTGTGGACGCATGTCGAGAGCAAGGCCTTCAAGGTCTGCCACAGCAACGGCGACGAACTGAAGTCCTCCGTCAACCGTCTGTGGGGTGGCATTAGGAAGGACTTGGTCAGCAACGTGTGCGCGGCCTTTTGGTCTCACCTGGAGCACGTGCTCCTCGCCTAGGGTGGCCATGTTGATTAATATTACAATTTATACCCGTGCTAATGTGTTCAAACAATAAAAACGTGTCCAACTGCATCAAAACTATCATTGTGTCCTTCGTTGAGAGCGTCCTAAATAGTGTAACTGCACTTTTGCAATGCGCGGTAAATCGCACTTTAAAGAACCATAACTCGTTATATGAATTAACTTAGAAGCAGCAAAGGCGGTGAGGAAACTCGCCTGAGACCCCACTTAAACAGCACTACATGAGAGACAGTACGTTCCGATGGCACTCCGTCATCCCGCAGCCCATGACCCCCCGCAACCACTGCCACCTTATACATTAGTTAGTAGCCTCATGTATAACACGTTTCCGGCTACAAGCGCACAAATCTATTCCACGCCCATCCCCCTGCCGGAAGGTCCAATCGAACTATTACCCCAAGTCACAGAAAATACACCACGCATCGGTGTCTAGCCACCGACCTGTTAACTCTCGTTTTCCTCTTCAAGTTATTTCCGCGCCTTTTCCTCTTTGACTACCTAATCTCCTGTATATCTTTACAAGAAGGCCTTTTTTACTTTTTTCTTGCTTGTATTTGCAACTTTTACGTATATCTATAAGCAGGTCAGTTTATTTTCTCGATGTATTCGACAACTTTTTGTTATATATCCAAAATCAAGCCAATTTATTTTCTGGTTGGATTAGGCAACATTTTGTTATATACTTACTAATATATTTTTGGTATTATTTGTCAACTTTGAAGAATATATCTATAAGTATACCGATTAATTTTGGGCCTGTATTTGGAAACATTTGGTATATATCTAAAATGATGTCAATTTATTTTTAGGTTGCATTTGGCAATTTTTGTGTATACATATGTACAACCATATCTATTTAGTTCTCGTTTATATGATACTTAGGCTTTATATCTACAACTATATCTACAAATTTCTCGAATTTGGCAATATTTGGCTATATAATCATACCAATATATTTTCTGGTTGAATTTCCGACTTTTGGGTATATATCTACAATCACGCCAAGCTATTTTCATGTGGTAGTTTAGCAATACTTTTATGTATATATGTTTATGTTAACCTTTTAGTGTGCTCTTGACTTTGAAGAAATCTTGAAGAATATTACGGTCAACGAAAAGTTCACAACCGGCAAAGGAGGAAAAGTAGAGGGTAAGACACATCAAGAAATCGTCAACGATTTTCGCATGGGGACTACAAGATCTATTTTGTACGGAGCGACGTATAGACGACTTATTTCTGGCTAAGTCTCCCGCAGCCCCCTTCCACCAGGACAGGTGGGCTGAAGTGAACTGAATTGCCATTCATCTAGTCTCGCTCCAACTATGTCGGTCCACTTTGATCGACATAATTGGAGATGTAAAGGAAAGCAGGTTTGAGGATTAGCCCACTGAGGAACTCTACGGACAAGACCACCGGGTTGAGAGGTGATGCTGGAAGCTTTGGGCAAGAGTTCGCTCTAATCTCTAAGGGTAGTTTCCGGCCAAGACCACAGGGGAACTTGCAACCGTCCCTGTGTAAGTTGGAAGCAGCATCGATAACCGAACCCCAGATGGGGCGGCACCCTCGGGGAGTGGAGGTGATTCGATCACCACCCATCATTAAGTCCGCCACATTTCACCCGCCTGAGGGGCCTCCCCGGGTTCACCCATCATCATTCATCCACCCCATCCCCTCACAAGCTTCTACACCCTGTTTGGCCATGGCAGAATGGTATTCCTTGGGGGCGAGCTCAATGCTGGATGCCGAAAGACTTGCTATGGCAACACGAATGAGAGAGGCCATAACTTGGAAATGATTATGCGAATGAAAAACATCCAGTGGATAGATCTGGATTTTCCGACCTATATCACCGTCCGGGCAGCAACAAAGCACAAACAAGCGATGGCTTTCCCTTCAATTACCGTAGTGAGCCAGGCCCAACCGTCCCCAGCGACCACATAATGATCTTGACGACCGTTTCACTCGCGCCAATCCATCTTCCAATCCCTCTACGGAAAAGCTAAGCTTCGGCCAACTGGGAACGCTACAAGGAAATCCTTGCTAGATTTAAACCAGCAGGCCTGAACGGAGCAAGGATCGACAAGGAGCTGGAGAAGATAACTGCCCACATCGAGGCGGATTGTGAGAGGGTACCGATGAAGAGGTACAAAACTCTCTCACAACCCTAATGGACTGAGGAAATGAGAGAGATCGCTAGAGTGCACATGGAGGTGTATGAAGAAATCCGGAGAAAAGGTACAAATCAGGAAGAAGCTCGCTGCTATGACGCCTGAGTGAAGAGCTAAAGCAGGCTATTAACCAGTAACAGGCTGACATCTGAGACAGCCTGATTGAACAAGTAGACAGCGAGGTGAGACCCGATGTGTTGTGGCGACTTGTGAACAAGTTAAAAGGTCTTCCAAGTAGAGAAAAGACCCGCATTAAGGCGAATGATGACTACCTGGAAGACCCGGCGGTTTTAAAAGAGGGATTCCGCACATTCTGGAAAGATATCTTCAAGATAACACCAGAAGACAATATGGAATTCGACCAGGAATTCGAGGGCCAATTGATTGAAGATCTTAATTAGATTGTGCATCGCACGCTCTCACATGCCTTGTGGATGAAAGGGTAGCAGACCATGGCCGACCAACTACACCTGACGAGGTCATGGCATTCATAAAAACCTTTAAACAAAAGGCACCAGGCTGGACGGGCATCACTAGAAATAACTTGGTGCATGCCCCCCAGCAGATCATTCAGGGAATCACGAACATCTACAATGCTTCCCTGAATACGGGCTACTCCCCCGACGGTTTCAAGATGGCAAATCATCTTTATACCTAAAAGGGAGGAAGCCCGATCATTTAGTGGACTACAGGCCAATATCCCTCCTGGAGTTTATAGGCAAAGTCTACGAAAAGCTTCTAGCCAACAGGTTACAAGACCAGCTGACCAAGCTGGAAGCTCACAGCCCTCAGCAACAGGGGTTCCGCAAGAGAAGGGGGACTGAATAGCCCTTGCCCTTCTCACCGAAAAGCTTCCCCGCTGTAAAGCTGAGAGAAATTACATAGACGTGGTAAGGCGAGATGTACAAAAGGCCTTCGATAAGGTTTGGTTAAGAGGTCTACAATACAAGATCTTAGGCCTCCAGCTAAATCCAATCCTGGTAAGGGTCCTCTGTAAATACATTATGCACAGAAAAGCCCAAATTTGGATCGAGGACTACAGAGGATCCGAGTTCGAACTTGAGGCGGATGTTCCACAAGGTGGCTGTCTGAGTCCGCTGTTGTACCATGTGTACACACTGGACTTACCTGATCCAGTAGGGGAAGACGTGATGCACATGCAGTTTGCAGACAATATCACACAGATCATCCCCAGTTACTACCAACATGCTGGATTTCAAGCAAGGTAGACAGACATCGAAATCAACAACATCAGTCGATACGAACGAAAGTAGAAAATCGAGACCAACCGCCGAAAGTTCCAGATCCTTCCAATAAACCTCCAAAAACGTGTTAATGTCTTAGTGGAAAGCGAAGTGTACCCGTACGCAAATAAAGGCAAAGTCCTAGGTCTGCGTTTAACATCAAAAGGATACAAAGCGCACATAAACAGCAGAATCTCCTTAGCCAAAATACAGCTCGGAAAACTGTAAAGAATTATAAGCATCAGCTCCAAAAGTCTTAAGAAGCTATACACTGTTTTGGTACGCTCGACTTTAATGTACCCGGCAGTGGTCATGCAGGCTGCGAGTTCCACCGCTCTCACACAAATGCAGAGTGCGGAACAAAGCAGCCCTGCTTATAGCTGGAGCATAAAGGATGGACCATATTCAACAAACAGATCTGCACGCAAGAGCAGGTCTGAATCCACTGAATATGGAACTCTAATACAAGATCGAAGAAGAGATACTCTCGAACTTGAACCTCGACCTAGAAATTCCGAGAGCAGTTAAGGGACGCGCCACCAGGCAAGCCCTATTCCCGAGTGAAAGAAACTGCTCCCGAGAAAACCAACTTGGAATATATACATAAACAAGAATAACACAACCATCTAATTGCAATAAAAATTGAAGAAAAAGAGGCGAAGTGCCCACAACTAAAACAAACCAAACAAAAATAAAATATCTTAAAAACGGGCAAAATAATTATTATCAATTATTATAAAAAAACAAAGAAAATTCTCTCTCTCTCTCTCTCTCTCTCTCTCTCTCTATATATATATATATATATATATATATATATATATATATATATATATATATATATATATATATATATATATATCAAACAAACAACTTAAAAGGATTGAATGCCGCGTCGGAGAGATGCCCTCAACACCAGGGCAAAACTCAATTTTTGTTATCTTTATGATACCTACCACACATTTTCTCTTATTACATCAAATTCAAAAAGTGTGCTCTTTAAAGCAATGAATTACGTCGGTTTTAATATATATTGATTTAGATGGTGCATATCTAATAATGTGTTATTTTTAAGTGCAGGTTTTCTTTTAGTATTTCAAGGATATATTTTAAATGTGTAATTGTAAGGTACCCCCTCAACATTTGCTCATGGTGTCAATCAGCGATGGTAATGTCGCAGATCTTCACATCCTGAGTAACTAACTTTAGAAACATGAAAGTAATGGAGAAACTTTTCTAAGGTAAACTACGTGTAACGTTTGATTTGTGATTCCTAACTTAAAAATCTGTTAAATAAAGGCTTTAAAATACAAGGAAATATGATATTACAATACTGAAGTAAGAATTAGGTATTCTTGTGGTTTGTGCTAATAAAAGACTCCAAATTTAACTTTGGAGGCAAAAGCAGATGCTATAGAAACAAGGTCAGAAGACCTAAGTCACATACTCTCAATTATTCTGACTAATGACCTTACGATCTTCAAAACTTTCAATAATTCCCCGGCTAATCTTGGGAGGACATTGACTATTATAGCATTCGGAGTAGAATGTAAAACAACATAAGGTTTTCAAATTTCTTTAGAATCGGCCGAATAGTTACGAAGTTATTTCAAAATAATTCCAGGAATAACCTCGAAGACCTTGGTAATTATACCGTTCGAAAGCGAATGCAGAACAACATAGGAGTTTCAAATTTTGTTATAATCGGCCGAATAGTTACGAAGTATTTTCAAATAATTCCCGGAATAACCTCGGGAGGACCTTGGTAATTATACCATTCGAAAGCGAATGCAGAACAACATTAGGGTTTCAAAGTTTGTTAGAATCAACTGAATAGCTACGAAGTTATTTCCAAATCATTCCAGTAATAACTTCGGGAGGACCTTGGTAATTATACCATTCGAAAGCGAATGCAGAACAACATAAGGGTTTCAAAGTTTGTTAGAATCGGCCGAATAGTTACGAAGTTATTGCCAAATAATTCATGGAATAACCTTGGGAGGACCTTGCTAATTATATCATTCGAAAGCAAATGCAGAACAACATAACGGTTTCAACTTTCGTTAGAATCGGCCTAATAGTTAAAATATTATTGCAAAAAACTCATTGAAAACTAAAATGGTTATCATACGAGCGACCGACCCAAGGACCGACATAATAACTTATAGAGTCGCGGAAACGCGACTAAAAAAATATATAGACGGTGATGCTCGAATAGATACAGCAATCTACCTGTATTCCTGATTTTACCTTATTTTCTACTTTAACCTACCATAGAGATGACTTTGAAGTTATATTATCGCCCCTAAAAGATGTACTCGAATACAATTTCCTTTGGTTTATTTATTTCGCTAAGCAGATTACCGGCCATAGTAAAGTTCGTATTCTGGAGAAACGAACACAAATTCTTGACTCTGCACTTAGCAAAATAAGGTCTATTGTGCATAATTCATCACTAGTAATTCCTGGAATCATTCATCGACTCTTCTTTGCGCATCAGATGCAATTCCATTTCACACTTTATAAAATTTGTACTCTTTCTGACCTTGTACTTTGCTTCTACGTCGTTCACCAACATAAAACACAAGTGTCTCCAAGTCAGAACCTCGTGGTATCCCTTTTCTCACACTAAATCGACTGTTCGCCATAATAAATGAGCGAAGTAAAAGCTTCTCTCTTATCCAACTTTGAAAATAAAGACTTAGGGATGAGCTTAAAAAATAGAATTGAAAGATAAGCTCTTATTTTTCACGATAATTCCTTTAATAAATAATTCCTCTCTATGCAAATCAGCTTTCGGTGAATATTTCCCGAGAATAACTAATGAGATTCACCTATGGAACAACACAGCCATCTAAGAAGCGTGTTTACACACGGGAACATAAATCCTCCTCCCAGCTTCTTTTTCTTTCGACGGGGAGAGGCATTTAATCCATTTCTCCCTCTTCTTATCCCTAACTTACTTGTGGAGTCAATATGAAGACCGGAAGGAGGGTCAGTGAGGATAGAAATCAAATACCAATGAAACCAAACTGTAAGAATCAAAAAAGCTTCGCCAGGCATCCAATTTATTATTTCCGTTGTCGTTTGTGCTGCAGATGTATCCCTTTGCTTAGGGTCGTACCCCTTATCCAGTCGAGACAATAAACTTCACCAAACGGGCGGGATCCACCCGTGTATCCCTAGGTTTAGTCAGAAGTTGTGAAGTGTTGAGACCCTTGAAAATATTTGTTGAATTGTGTCTCATTCCAGGAAGAATCACTTGCCTATGCTTGTGAAGCCAATGCGGTGTTTATTTATAGTTTTGGAGGGCCTTTGCATCGAGGCAAAGCAGAGGTACGCAAGCGTCACGTAGGAGGATGTGTTTACAGGGTCTTTCGTAGAATGGCATTTAGGAGAGGGCATTTGATTGATTCGCCTTATTGAGTTAGGATTTTGTTGCTGATGAAAGCGCTGGTTTGGTAGTTTGGGAAGAAATACCAATGGCGTATCTCGATGCTATTTATTGCCTTGAAATCGTGCGTTTATTTGGAAGGACATGATGTCGTCTTGCATGTGGTGGTGGGACGGTTTGTGTGAGGTTAAGAAACGGCACGGTGGTGTATTATGTGGGCACTCATGTATATCCTTGAATGAGAACCTATACGAGTTCTATTCCACCATTTGTTGTAGGGTGTATAGGAGTACTATTCAATCAACTATTGTAGGATGTATAGGAGTAATCTTTTATCATATGTTGTAGGATGTATAGGATTGATCATCCATCATATGTTGCAGGACGTATAAGAGTACTCTTCTATTATCTGTTGTTAGACGTGTGGGAATAATCTTTCATCTATGATGTAGGGCGTATAGGAGTACTCTAACATTAACTGCTGTAGGAAGTATAGGAGTAATCTTCCATAATATGTTGTAAGATGTATAAGATGACTCTTCCATCATCTGCTGTAGGGCGTATAGGAGTACTCTTCCATCATCTGTTGTATGGCGTATAGGAGTAGTCTTCTGTCATCTGTTGTAGGACTTATATGAGCAATCTTCCCTTATATGTTGCAGAATGTATATGAGTACTCTTATATCATGTTATAGGACGTATATCAATACTCTTCTATTATATATTATTAGACGTATGGGAATAATCTTTCATCATATGATATACGACGTAGAGGAGTACTCTTCCATCATATGTTGTTGGACGTATAGGAGTAGTCTTATATAATATATTGTAGGATGTATAGGAGAACTCTTTCATAATCTGTTGTAAGACGTATGAGTGCTCATCCATCATATGTTGTAAGGCGTATAGGAGTACTCTTAAATAATCTGTTATAGGACATATGAGATTATTCTTTCATCATATGTTGTAGGACGTATAAGAGTACTCTTCCACCATTTTTTGTATGACTTATATGAGTATTATTCCATCATATGTTGCAGGACGTATAGGAGTACTCTTCTATCATGTTATAGGACGTATAAAAGTACTCTTTTATTATCTGTTGTTAGGCGTGTGGGAATAATCTTTCATCATATGATGCAGGACGTATAGGAGTACTCTTCCATCATCTGTTGTTAGAGGTATAGGAGTACTCTCCCATCATCTTTTGTAGGGCGTATATGAGTACTTTTGTATCATCTGTTGTAGGACGTATATGAGTACTCTTCCAACATATGTTTAAGGACGTATAGGAGTACTCTTACATCCTATATTGTAACTATTTGTGTTCTCCTTCTCTTTTTTATTGTTCATCTTGTCGTTTTTGGTCTTGTCATCTTCCTCCGGTTATTTCGCTTCATGTGTCTCACAATTCACCGCTACACTCTTTCTCTTTTGACCACGTTTGGCGGCTATCTGCCACACATTTTCAATCCCTCTATCTTCCACACTTTACTGATCTCTCCCTATAAGCATTATTATGCTCTTACTGGTTTTTATTTGCTGCAGTTTGTTTTAATTATGATTGCGTACCCTCCATGCCTTAATTCACGCAAATGGTTCTAATGGGTCTATGCCTATATATCTGCCACCACTTTTCTCATCCTCCATCTTCCACACTTTCTTTATTAATCCCTCCTTACAAACATTCTGGGAAATATGACCTTGTTGAACTCCCCCCCCCCCTTTCTTCCCTTTCCCTGCAACAGGATGTTAGGTGAGATCTAAAGGCTCATGTGTCATCCCGGCCACAACACCCGCAATTTGCCCTTTTTGCCCGAATGCATGAAGGAGATTCAGCGACTATAGCTCATGCAGAGATTTTCACTTCTCCACCCCACCACTTTTTTTACATATCTCTATCTACACTCTATAATTGAGATGCCCTCGTTGGGTTCCGCTTCTTAGTTTTAAGTAAGAAATAATAATCATATTCCACCTAGATAGGACCCTGTAGATTGGAGCCCTGATCAGTAGAAGATTACGGAAACCCGTTTATACCCCGGAAGATTGTCCTGGGTCTCTCTCGTCTCACTGCATTGGTTGAGACTTCCTGCCGTCCGCAGACGAACCTCGATTTAGTGATTACTTCTCCCTGGAGCCGAGGTAATCTCAACCCCCTTCGGAGTCTCTCTGGATGCCTTCGCATCGAGACCTCATCGACGAAGACCTGGCCATTGGTCTTCCACCTCCCCAGTTCATCCACCAGAGGTAACCAGGAGTCCTTTCCCCGTAAGTCCCACCTCTCCGTTCCTAGTCCTAAGAAGAATTCCCCCATTTTGTGTAACGTCAATAGACTTGTTAAATCTTTCATTCAATCCAACTTATTAGATCACTCATATATATTTTTCCGGACCTAGTTTCCTTAATTTTTGCCTTTCATAATATTATTTTGTCGTACTGATTAAGATTTAGATTTACATATTTATATGTCTTTGTTCTTATTAATTGTATTAAAGTTTATTTTTGTAGTGTTTATCTTTCGAATAACCCTTGAGACGAACCCGGAAACGTATTTCCTTTTAAAGAGCAAACCTATAAAATCGCACTCTAAGTAGAAGGTCCTTCCTTACCTTACCCCCAATTCAATGGTACCCGAGCACATAGCTGATAGTGGATGTTTGACATGCAATAGTAGTGTGTACCTTTTATAGACTTTTTGGTCACACACCTACGTCCCTCGACAACGACCCTCTAGATAAGATCCTTAGTGAGGACCCATAGATAGGACCCTCTAGATGGGACCCCCCATATCGGAACTAGAAAGGACCCTCTAGATATGACCAGTCTATAGGACACTCTACATAGGACCACTACATAGGACCACAATATAGGACGCATAGATAGGACCGTCTAGATAGGACCCCTAGATAAGACCTTCTATATAGGACCCTCTATATAGGACTCCCTAGTTAGGACCCCCTAGATAGGACCCTCTAGATATGACCTTCTAGATAGGACCCTCTAGATAGGACCACTACATAGGACCACTACATAGGACCACTACATAGGACCACTACATAGGACGCATAGATAGGACCGTCTAGATAGGACCCCTAGATAAGACCTTCTAGATAGGACCCTCTATATAGAACTCCCTAGTTAGGACCCCCTAGATAGGACCCACTAGATAAAACCCCCTAGATAGGGCTGTCTAGATAGTAACCCATGATACCACCCTCTAGATAGGACCCCCAGATAAAACCGTTAGATCGGACCCCTAAATAGGACCTTTAAATATGACTCCTAGATAGGACCCTCTATATCTGACTCCTAGATATGACCCTCTAGATAGGACCCTTTAGCTATGACCCCTAGATAGAACCCTCTCGAAAGGACTCTTTAGATAGGACCCTCTAGGTAGGACCCTCTAGATAGGACCCTTAGATAGCCCCCTAAATAGGACCATCTAGATATGACCCCTAGATATGACCCTTTAGCTATGACCCCCTAGACAGGACCCTTTAGATAGGACCCCTAGATATGACCATCTAAATAGCAGCACCTAGATAGCATGCCTAGATAGGACCTTCTTGATATGACCCCTAGATAGGACCCTCTAGATAGGACCCCCATTAACTCCTCATTTACCCAAAATGGATTCGATCAACATTAGCATCTAAAGGGAGAGTTGCGCGCCCACCTGTTCTTTAACCCTTGAATTTACACACTGAGGTTATTTCTCTTCCACATGATGTTGCAACACTCTCGACAATATGTTGTAGTACTCTCGCCAAGGTGTTGTATTACTCTCCCAAGATGTTGTAATACTCTCGCCGAGATGTTGTATTGTTCTCACTAAGATGTTGTACTGCTCTCACTGATATGTTCTAGTACTCTCACTGATATGTTCTAGTACTCTCCCAAGTAGTTGTAATACTCTCACTGAGATGTTGTAATGCTCTCACCAAGATGTTGTAGCACCCGTGCCAAGGTGTAATACAATGTAATTTTATACGTCACTTCCCTCTCGTTGGATTTCTGTGCAAATCACACATTCGCCTCACCCATATAAAGTGAAAAATGGTAAATGTGTGAGGAAGTAACTGGAGCTACGTCTTAACAAGATTTTATAATCCTTTTGAACATCCGTGAAGTAATTATGGAATGATTTTTATCCGTTCTCTTCAAACAATTTTTATATTAAAATCAAATAGAAATAATTGAATTGTCCTCTTCAGTAGGCGGGACGGAACGGCTTCATCGTTGCTTGTCCACGACATGTTTCTTTCGTCGATTGACATCAAAAGATTAATTAAGAATAATTGACTGTTTCAACTCAATTCCCTGCGTTGTCTTTGGTTAAATATTTAATTTGAGTTTCTAGAGTGCTGGTGTATATATTTATGCCTGTGAGTGAGTGCGAATAGACTGCGCGTGTGGACGTTGAGTTTATACCCCTGTACGGCTGCAAATATCACATTTTGTAGGTTTAAGGTTTATTTTATGTTTTTTTTATTTTGTTATTCTACAAACCCATTGGAGTAAAATTTCAGGTCACCTTATATATATATATATATATATATATATATATATATATATATATATATATATATATATATATATATATATAATATATATATTTGTATATATGTATACCAGTGAATGGCTTCGCCACTTCCACCTACGGGGGAGCTTGCGCTTCGCTGCTAAGATTAAAATTTAAAACCTAAATTTTCTGAACTTCGCCAATTATAATAATTTTAAAAGGGAACTCTAAACTATATTTACCCCCTTTCAAAATATCATGTTGCTTAAATATAGTTATAGAAAAAGATATATAAAAATAAATTTTCTGAACTTCACTATTTGTAATTCTTTGGGTTTTCAAAAATTCACAATTTCGATACTTTCATATATTTCTGAACTTCTCTATTTTGTTTTTTCATATAATAAAAGAATTATTATAAATAACTTTGATTTAAAAAAGATAAGTCATTTGTCCACTAAGGAAAAAAACATTTATTAATTTTTCACCCATCTTCAAAAATCCCGTTATACTACAATTATAGCGTTAGTGATGAAAATGTTATCCCAGTGTTATTTCTAGCGGTCACTCGGTTATCTAGCTCAACTAGTGAGTCAATTTATATTAGCAAACCTGTTTATTCTTTGAAATCCTTTAAAAGGTGGCCCTGTAGATGCAGATCGTCTAGAGAAAGTAAATTGAGGTTTCTCAGTCTTTATTATTGCGATCTTTTTCTAAGTTCAAGAATTAATTTCGCCCGCGCCTTTGGGCGCGTTCCAATATTACAGTGAGTTTTTGCATGTATAGAGACAAGAATTTTACCGAATATTCCAAACGAGGTCTTACCATCGCTTTAGCAAGGAAGTATAATACATTTCGATTAAAACGTACAATATCTAGCTTCGCATCTTATTTGCCTATTGTGAAGCTAAAGTGCAATGATTTGAAAATTTTCCATTACTTGAAATCAAACCTAAATCCATTTCCATCTTGATTTTGCTTAAAATTAAGGTTGTAATGCCCTGCCTATCTGTGCATTGCCTTACACTTGTCCACTTTGTCTCCGAAGATGAGACGAGATGTATCGAATCGTGTCAGTCAAATAAAAGTATTGTGTAGAGCGCATCAATTTTTGCTACCTTTTCAGGATAAAAATCATTAGTTTCCAATGAACCTTGGTCAGTTTAGTCATAGGATTAATCAAGAAGAAAAGACGAACATACGACAAATCCTAAGGCTCGAAAAAACAATTTATTAATACAAAACTAGCGCTTGCTTTCAAAAAAACTTGCTATTACGAATATATATATATATATATATATATATATATATATATATATATATATATATATATATATATATATATATATATATATATATAATGTTACGATAACAGATCCCTGAGTAACACCGCTAGTGACCGATGTCCACAATGAATTCTTTTCATTGACACCAACTCCCTACCTAAAAGTTTCACAACCAGTCTTCAATCCATTTTAGTACGCTACCCTCTATTCCGAGCGCTTTTAGCTTTATCATGAGTCTCTTATGTGTTACAGTGTCAAAAGTCTTTAAATTGAGATAAACTAAATCTTTATTTTTATTTTGGTCAAACTTTAGGATCATTTCGTAAAAAAAAGAACAAATTATTTAAGCATTAGCTTTCATGTCAAAGCCGTGATGCGAGTCATTTATTGTTATATCTCCAGATGCTCCATGAATCCATCTTTGACAATGTACTCAGTGTTTACCAACTAGTGAAGTAATGCAAATGGGTCGAAATTTTTCAGGATCAATATTTTGCCTTATTATTTTTAATTTGAGTTACATTTGCCCGTTTGAACTTCTTAAGAACTATTCTTTCATTAATATTTTTTTTTTAGTCGTAAGGTGTTTTAACACTTTGTTTCCGAATTATTTGAGGTGGGTTGGGATAGATTTTATCGGGACCTGGTACTTAGAAATATTCTTAATGTACTAATGTACAAAATAATTTCATTTTCAATTATGTCAATATTTGAAAGTGTAGTCTTCATCAGCTAAACAACCCATTTTAATGGAAAATTATCCCAAAATATTGTTGTCCAGGGAGTGCAAAATTACAATGGGAAAATTCAACACAAGCTCCTAGAAATTGCTTGCAAAAATCCCCTCTAAAATCAGAATGTTTTCTCTGCAAATACGCCCAAAACACGTAGAAACCGCAAAAATTCTAACAAGCTAGTAAAAAGTTATCCGTGAAAATTATTGCCAAGTCAGAGCAGAACTATCCGTGGAAATTTTCCCCAATCAAGTAGAAAAAAGTATTTTCCGCAAAACCCCCTCATTAAAAACAAAATTACGCGCAAATATCAGCGAAGAAAATAGCAGCCGCGAAAAATGCCGCCAATTTGGAGCGGGACTACCCGCGGAAATTCCCGCCAACCAAATAGAAAAAAAGTTACCCGCGAAAATGCCCGCCAAATTTCAATAATTTGGCGCATATTATTTAAAAAGGGAAAATTTGTTAGTTTTTAAACAGCTAATAGGCGTCCACCTGAGAGCAATTGCATGGATTAACTTTAAAATATTAATAATTTTGATACGATTATATGAAATTGGACACAATACACATATTTAATGTCACACAAACACACAGTTGGACACACACGCACCAATACGCCCTTTGAAACCTTTTTTTCAAAGTATCTCAAATAGTCTCCTCTTTAAGCTAATCGGTCATGTAGCTACCATGCTATCTAGTGGGTAAGACGTTGAATTTCCACCTTTGGCTACCAGTTTCTATTCTCAGCGAGACCTGTACTGATCCTGGGGTTGACGCATACGCACGTAGTCAGCTCCAACCACACACGTTATCACACTCTACATGTGCCATCAGGCTTGCCAGCGATTTTCATTCTGATCTTTATGCTAATTTTAATATCCGGTCAAAAGACCTCGCCCACAACTGAAAATGGACGGTGTCGCAATTAACTGATTATCTGAAATCTTCTAAGTAGCATTTCGAAGTGGAAAATTTTCGAGAACATTTTAAGTTCCCTTCTTGACTGTCTCCAGGTAGGACACAGTTGGCGTTGAAGCAGAGAAAAGGAACCCTCCGTCTAATTCCTCGTAATATGAATTATAAATCTAGAGATGTCATCTTTTTACCCCATAAACTATTGATTCGACCATAATTAAAGTACTTAAGTCATCTTCCCTTCTGACTAAAGTAATAATTTTACAAAAAGTCCGGCGCCGCGTCCAGAAGCAAGTCCATGCATGAACTAAGAAACTTGCCTAGAGAACGGACTTTAAAAAAACACGTTATTTTATCATTCACAAGCCGTCGATTTTGAGGAAAACTTAATGAAATAAAAGTTTCGTTAAAATAAATCCAGTTTTGTTGGGTTTTTTTAAGAATCCTTTGGGGAGTTCATCTGGACCAGACGCGTGGTAATACTATAGCAATAGTTCTCGCCCCTCGCACTGCATCGAGCACCCTTGGGAGGTTCTCCTTAGTCACGCCAAGCAAATTATTGTATTTAATACACCAATTTAACAAGACCGAAAAAGAACTGCACAAATTGGCTATTTTCAACCTTAACTTTTGCCGTTGTAGTACATGGAATACACTCACTTGGCGTGGATGTAACCATCTCTCAGGCGTGTCTAATGGAATGTGAAGCTGATAACCAGTGTATAGTAACCGCATACCAACATTGCGTACATTTTAGCTTATTTTTACTTTTAGATACGAGGATAAAATGCATCGATTATAAAAATATTGTTCATAATCTTCATCGGTATTCATTCCTATGTTCGTCTCATCTAAAGATCCCATTAGACATGTTTTACTCAGAGTTTCATAAAACGGACAATGCAAGTACAGCGGTAAAATTCATTCAGAACACTTATGGGGGTGATGCAGTAAATGAAAGAAGTTACAGCAGGTAGTTTCCATGTTTCCGAGATGGGTACTTTAGTCTAAAAGACGAACCAAAAGAAGGTGGTACAAAAGCACTTGATTCCGGAGCGTTGAAAGCTGTTGTCACAGTAAATTCTTCTACGACCTCTCGAGACCTCAAAGAACGATGTAACGTAATCAATACGACTGTCTTACGCCAACTGAAAAGGATTGGAAAGGTTCCAGTAATTGAAAAATGGGTTGCACAGGAACTGCCCAGGGGGAATCTCTAACAGCGTGTTGCTTGCGTTGAGTCATTGCTTTCATGACATCAGCAGGCACCATTTGGGGGCAGACTTGTTGTTGGTGATAATAAGTGGATTCTTTATCATAACGCCAAATGTCGCCGTTTGTTGGATCAGTCGAGGAAGCAGAAATTCTCAAAAACCGAGAGAAGGAGTTCATCCAAAATAGATCATGTTGAATGTATGGTAGGATATTGGAGGAATTGTCCATTGCGAAATGTTTGACAACAATCAAAGGATTAATGCTAATCTCTACTGCAATCAACTTCGTCGTTTGAAAGTAAGTAGCTTTGGACGAAAGGCAACCCGCCTTAGTCAACAGAAAGGGTGTCATCCTCATTACGATAATGCCCGTCCTCGCATATCTCGAATGACCAAAGATCTCTTGGAGGATCATTGCTGGGAAATAGTGATTCATACTCCTTATCCTCTGACCTTCTCCTTCCGATTATCACTGGTTTAAGGGATTACAGAACCATTTGGATGGTCTTAGGTTGACATCAAGACATGGGGTCAAAAACAAGCTGGATTCATATTTTGCAATCAAACCTAAAGATGTAAACCTAAATAAATAATAAAATCTTAATAATAAAACTAAATACTTCAAACCTATATAAATAAACCTAAATAAGCTGTTTGACAAAAGGAATAGGGATCTTGGAAGTAATTGAGATTATTTTTATGATTAAATATTTCCATTTTCATATTTATTTTTCATTTTTAATATATACTCTAAAATCAGAGAATACTTTCGTCCCAACCTGATATTAATACTAGTATAAATGTATATAGGCCTATATCATTCTTCCTTCTATCATAACTTAATCTTTCACCTTCTTCTTAGTCATCATCTTTCATTCTTCTGCTTCTTGGATGATACCTATGAACCATCTTTGAGATTGCCAAGTAGAATTGCGTGACCAGTTCTTCTCACGTAAAGAGTTAAACCCTTGTCTGTATACCTGTGTACCTATGTATACCTATTTAATTCTGTGTAGCTCTCTGTAATCGTAAAATTACTGATAAGACCTTAAACCAGGCAAGAACGGGTCGTCATCAGCCAAGTTTTATGTAGACTCTTGATAACAGAACTGATAAGAGCTTTGTAATGTTTCGCCCCACGTCGCATCGATGAGAAAATACCCATGAATAAATATGAATGCATGAGTCTAGGTGGCCTTGACGACTAGAACCTACATGTTCCCCACTGGATGGTTTAAGTCGCCTTATTGTCAACGATACCCACCACTTTAAAGTCCCACGTAGATTCGTGCCATACATAAATACATTTTTAGCATCACTTGCAGTGCAATGGTGAAGCATAAAGGGAATTTGTCTAATCCAAAGAGGTTGTTTGCTGGCGAATTAATGTGGATAAAGACACGCAGATGAAGAAATTAGCAACAAAGACTGAAGCTGAGG